>JABVXV010000021.1:0-501301 GCA_013365325.1 Dipetalonema caudispina | reverse complement strand
AATAATAATAATAATAATAATAATAATAATAATAATAATAATAATAATAATAATAATAATAATAATAATAATAATAATAATAATAATAATAATAATAATAATAATAATAATAATAATAAATTTGAACAATTTTTCTATTTCATAATTTGTCCCTAAATTCCATCTAATAATTATTTCAGATAGAACCACATAAATAATACAAGTTGTGCAGCATTCGCATAAATTTGGATTGTACTTATTTCGAAAGAAGTTAATTATGATATATGTATAAAATATATTTGAAAATGAGTCATCAACAACATCATTAGCGATGAATTTCATTTCTGTTGAACAAAAAAAAAAGTCATTTTATGGCTGTAATTTCAGCTTGCATAATAAATTCAGATTTTCCCATTGAATAGTTCCTACTGCTGTTACTACTTTTCATGCTATCCCCTTCAAGTATGCCGAAATCTCCAAAAAAAAAGCCAAAAATCTCAATAATAGAACTTTAACTGATATAGTGAATTGGAATGTGGTAACGCAATATATAATACAATAAGAAGAAACTATGCATGCAACAATTTGAACTGTCTTTTTTACCCTTTTATTCTTATAGGACAAACATGCTGAGCCAAGACAAGGTTTGGAATTCGATTGGAAGGAATTTAAGCTTGCGCCATCAGCTTTTTTTATTCTGAAATATGAGTTCAAAACGAACAATTTATCTATACCAATGAAATTATTTGTTCTGGTTGTTGCAAGCTCTAATAGTGCCATCCGAACTGCATGACAAGTCCTCTTTGAGCTGATGTTTAATTTATAAAATTAATTATTAACTACTATTGCTTTTGCTATTACTTGTCAGAGTAGAACAAGTCTAAGCTTCTGAACTTAAATTCAGTCTACTTCAAAAACAGTTGTAGATATTAATGTTTTAAAATAGTGTAAAAACATAATTGAATCATTCCGAAGTAAAATCTTTTTTTTTTTTCAATAGAATAAATTAGACAAAGCTTGAGCACTATCGAATTATATTGTAATGTCATTTTATGTATTTCTCTTCGTGTTTTTCAAAGGGAATATTTTCCAACAATAATCAATTTTTAAACAATTTTTTCACAAAAAATAGATGAAAACTGTCAACTGATGGCCATTAATTCTGTTTAGAAACGAAACGAGGGAAAACTACAGTTGGTTTGGAAAATAAGTGTTTGAGCAATCCGACCGATCTGAACGAAAAAAATGTAGTCATTCTTTTCATTTTGATTTACTTAACTTCAAAGTGTCTATTCATTTGTTAAAATGACGCTCCTACATCCATCACTACCAATCCGTGCTCTGCTATGAATGAAGTGCATCATTTACATTACCATAGATATTTGATATTGTAATCTGTGCAGATGTGATAATAACTTTTCCATGTTTAAAATACAATTCGAGATCTTTGGAGATTTTTGATAAAGCTATCACTCAGTGACCCATTAATTTTGAACTAATTCCCTACAAATATTTTCTACTTCCTCTTTTTTGCCCATAACTTTTGGAAATTATTGCTATTAAAATTACAATTTGATAAGCTATTAAGCAGTTTCGAGCAAAAAACGATGATGAGACATTATCAGCGAGAAATTCAGAACCTTAAAAAGACGCGTGTAACTCTTTTCTAAGCAAAATCATTTTAGGGCCTCAGCTAAATTGAAATTTTTTGGTCTTATGCTTCTTTGAATAAGACTAGGGTTTTTATCGATAAGTTCCATCCAACGCAACTTTATAGATTGGATAATATTTTAAGCAACTGTTCGATATGACAGTGACTCAAAGCAGTTCCATCTCTTGTTCACAATCGGTTTTTTTTCTTTTTTTTTTTTTGCTAAAGCAGTAATAACGAAGAAATGGATTACTGGAAAAAGGATTGATTTATAATAGGTGGCCTGCTGATACATCATTTCCAATTTAATGATTTATGAGGTTTCTGTGTCGGTGGCACAAACATTAACTGCTCATCACAATTTTCCAGTTCCCCAGAGTGTTACATAAAATTTAAAAAAAGAAAGAATAAATTTAGAACTCGTTCCCAGATCTTTTTTGTATTCTTTGAAGTGATGGAGCTCGACGAAGATTGACTATCTTTCACCATCATCTCTCAAAAGATGATTTCAAAACGTGCTGCATCACTAAACCTACTCTTTTTTGCAAGTTTAAAGAACATAAATTTGCATATGTGAGTCATGCAGACATTGATGATCATTGATTGTTCGATTAAGAAGAATTTCTGTGTTGTAATTATAATACAAATGATGAACAGATGTTTGGATGTGGCGCAATCCTCAATCCCCAGTAATGTGTATCACTTGCCCCATAATAATGCTAGGAAAGTTGACGCAACAATGACCACGCAATGTATTTGTGTTGTTCTATTTATGTATTAATTAAAGAAGTCTTTCTATATGAATCCGCAACTCTAAATAGTAGTTGGTATTTCTCATGAATTGGGAAATATCATCCTCTAAATTATGCAATGGATTGCCAATGTTTTCAATAGAACGCTACCAATATTATCAAAGTATAATTGCACAAAAGTTCTACTCACTAGTTATGATATAATCCAAGCTTGCAGTATTTGGTGTTTGTCAAACATTGCTCCATCTTCTTTTATATCACATCCATACAGATTGTTCATTTATCAAGAAATCATGATAAGAGTGCAAAAGCACTTGACAGTACCCCTAGGGAAAGCAGGAAAAATTTTTATCAAAAAGCAGAAGCAAATTTGTAGAGCCAAGAATGCAATAAATCACTAGACATATGATATCTGTCATTCTCAACACTGTCCTGCCTTCTCTTCCACTTCCAACGCTTGCTTCATTCTCAGCAGATATCTATCATCTTTTTATCCGACAACTGTACTCCATGTCCAATAAGAAACCCATTCAAATGATTGAAATGGAAACAAATTTGAATTAGATAATTAGTTTAGATTTATGTCCATTTCTACAGCACACTGTTTATTATGTTTTCAAATAAAGAGATAAAAAACGTAAGTAATGAAAAATCAATATTTTCTCAAGAGTTCAGATATAAATTTCATATTGTTATTTCAAAACTAAATAAAAAGATTCATGAGAGCTGTTCGACATTTCATTACGCCATGTTTATTTGTCAGCGATGAAAAATATCAGAAATGATTAGATTAGATTTCCAAAACTAAATGATTCTAGCAATCGTCAAACTGTTCATTCTCGTTAATTCCTTTGTTAATTAGAGTGTAGGTGTCTTATTTATATTCATAAAGAGTGAAATACTGAAATGTTCGTGAAGAAAGGGATGCAGCTTGATATCTCTTATCTCTTTGTGCATGCATGTTGGAAGCAAAACGCATAATCAGAATAATTAGTTGTGAGGTGGCTCTTTATTTCTCATTAATTTAAATCAAAAATTCTACAAGACTGCTCAGTTCTAACAAGCAGTCATCACTCGGGAAAGTTAACTCGGAAGCAAATGTTACGGGAAGAGTCTCTGAATGCATACGTTCCCACTTCCTAAATTTCAACTCAAAAAAAAGGGAAGAAAGAAGTAAGGCACGAAGGGCATTGCAACTACAATGGACAGAGGCCTGCTTCTTGTTTCTTTCCTCCAGTAGAGGCACGGGAAAAATCAGAGTTATCCGCGAATCAATATTTACTTCGTTCCGTTTGAGCTTCATGCAAGCAAGCAGCAGTTATGGTAGATAGATGACAAATCGAGCAGACTCAATTGACGGAAGAGAAGGGAGAGACGGAAAAGATAAATTTGACGGATCGTGCGCAGGGTGCGTACCAACACTTACAGCAACAATGTGAAAACTATCAATCAAAGTAATATCATCCATATGTACACCCGCATCCACCCACACATACGCCCACACACATACATACACACACACACACACACACATCCACACTAGGATGACAACGACAATTACTGTATGGCGTAATGATTGACAAGCAGCCAAAGGGTACCGATCTGCGGCACATTTCAAAGAGCCTATTCGGCTGCCGTAGTCCCTCCTTGGCCGGACACGCGTAATCCATCACGCTCTCCTGTCAACAAACAGACAATTTCAACCATTCTGCCAGCACTTCCTCCCCTCACCTTCTCCTCCTATCCTTTCATCTAATGTCACCCTCACTCTGCCATTGCTTATAGCAAATTTATTGACGTGAAACTTGACGTTTGACTAATTGATGATTGATGTGAAAAGAGTGTTGCACTACTGAGGAAAAAGTTTGCTCAACACGAAGTTGCTTGCGTGCAAATAGAAAGCTTGCTGTAGCAGTGAGGAAATGATGAAGCAATCCAGTAGAAACTTTGAGATCAAATTGTTCCTGATATCATCTACTGAACCCAATTCGACCTGATCCGACATCTCGTCTCCATCACTTCCTTTCATTTAAACTCGATCAATGGACAGACAATTTTCGTTGACATCCAAGAATGAACTCACATTTTATAAGAGACTCCCTTTAATGTCTCTTTTGATCTTTTTATAAACTTTCATTTATTTCAATGACATTTTCGAGGAGGATGATCTAGGACACGAAGAATGAAAGCGGGAACGCTTTTTATCTTTCTTGTCGACAAAAGCATTTCCATAAGCTAATTGGACAAAGTTGGCTTTAAAGAGTTTAAATTTCCCAAAAGAAATTTATTTCTTGAAAGAATACTAAATGAGGAAAATAACCAATAAAACTTGCAGAAAAAATCTGGCTAATCGCATGAACAATATTCGTTCTAGACTTTCATTTCGCAAGTCTCGGATTCAGATGGCTAAATTTTTCTGCAGTAACTTACAGAAAACTAGCTCTAGCAACAGAAACTAGATTCTACTACTAGAGAGTCCCGAAAACTTAACCTTCTCGACATTGCATCACAATTTTATAGTAAAACCAAACTTTTCAAATTTTTTCCAAAATATTAATGAAAACAATAAAATAAAGAGCACTTCAAGGAACAAAGAAAGAAAATATGGAGAGACGAATGGTTCATTTCTGTTGTTCAATGATAACATTTATTACGCTGATTATGGCTGCTATTATTAGTAAATGAAATACTTCTTAGTTGTTACTATCATATCTGTGTACAATACACCATACACATTGTCACATTGTCTTCATAAAACCAACCGAAGATTGTAAGAGAATGATGATTTATAATCTAATTAAAACATGCACCATTAGGAAACTATGTCTAATGATTTCTGAATAAGATACTTTCAGTTAGATAAAATGGTTATTGCTCATAAGTGATAATAACTTTCAATAATTTAATCGTCATTTTTGCAACCGGTAAAACAATTCCAAGTTAGTGCTAATGAAATTTACAAGCTGATTTCAATCTATAAAATCGATTTTTTCAATTTCTTTTTTCAAATGAACACTTGTTAAATCGATCTTACGTCGCTTTTCATTTATCCAGAAATCTGGAAATTTTGAGGATTCATTTTTCACAGTGAGAATAAAAACACTCACCAATCAATCAAGTCTTGTTTTTAATGGCATTCGGTGAAAATGCAGTACTTTAACAATAACAAACCAATAAAGGATTTGCATAACTAAGGCTATTTATTGTTTTACAAGCCAAGTGACCTGGCGATAATTTTCAATATTTTGGTGGGAATATCCCATTGAATGATATTAAGATTGAAATCAATCGAATTTAATGTCAAGAAAAGTTGCGCCTCAATTAAATACAAGAATATGCTACCTTAAATCATCGTTTTTGAATTAAATTTTTGTTATTATTACTGCTGTGTAAGGAATGACAGTGATCGTTCATATTCACCAGGTGGATTTGAAAACGAGCATCCAAAACTCCGAACAACTTTTACCTCTCAACATTTTCTTATTCCTTCCTTATGATCGATCCAAAACAATCAATAATCTAAATGGTTGTTTTTGTAGTGTAAATTATCACAATTATATTCATATACTGAATATTCATTTTCCCATGCAGAAAACAAATTCAGAGCCAAACCTTATGCTGATCGGTCATTTACTAAGCCGCAAAGAACAATCATTTTAGTTTGAAGTCTTGTGATTGATGTTGTTTGCACACATCGTTATAAAGGCAGCTTTCTTGTTCTCTGAGACTAATAAATTAAATGCCTGCAACAGGCAAAACAGTCTGCTCCCTTGATATATACATTATCTTTCACCTGGCTTTTGCAGTATGAATGAAAAATGGTAAATGCAAAAGGCTATCAATCCGAATCGAGCAATCCATCCATCTATCTATTTCAAAAGTGCCAAAATAGCTATATATTATATTGCACCGATATGCCACAGCTATTATTATTGTTCCTATTGCTATTGCTGTTGCATATAATAAAGAATGCTCCATCATTCTTTATTATTTTTCTCTTTGAAGCTTCAAAATTTACGAGAATGTTTATATCCAGGAACTTTTTTCGCTTTCCAGATGTTTTCGCCACTTTCTTCCTTGTATTTATTCCCTAATCATAACTTCCCATCAAAATGATATATATATATTTTTTTAAATGTATTTTTGAGTGTTGTATTCCCATAAATTAATTTTGTAAATTTTTGTAATCAAAAATATATATTGTACAAAGTTTTGTCATCTCTCGTCTGTTGCTATGTGTTTCATTACAACTGTAATAGTATATAATAAGCTTAACGTTAACCTGGATAATCACATTCTAAACCATTTCCTAAATAGTATCAAAATGTGAATGAGAAAGGCGTAAACATAAAATTCTTGGTAATTCTCGATGGAACACTTGTCACTTTCATTTAGATTTTAAAAATTTCTTTTTACTGAATAAAAATTGATGGTAATCAATTGAAGATTGACAGTTCGATAATTTTCATGATGAATCTCAATTAATCTTACAGTAAATTCTTGTGAAATCCAGTACTGAAGAACAAAAAAAGTATCAACGAGTAATTTTGCACGATCAGGGAATAAATACACTTTTTTTTTTTGAAAAATAAAGACAGTAAGAGTAACAATATCGACGTGAAATTAGATCATTATTTTCCGTTGCGCCTACTCATGAATTTATAGTGATAAATTTGATGAGAAATGATCGGAAAAAAGAAAGACAATGATGCTCAAGTGTGCACTTTATGTTTTTTTTAGCCTAAGACTAAAGAAATTGGTAATGATTGAAGAGAATACCGAATGATGCACATATTTTTCATCTTCTTTTTTGATTTGAAAAATGAATAATTTAACTATAGCGTCTTTTCTGCTGGCTGATCCACCAACCCAAAAGTCACGACTACTCCTCTTCCGCATCATGAATATTAGTAACGTGAACCTAATGAGTAATAAAATAGTTGCGGACATTATTTTTAAATAAATGATGAAATAAAACACACCAAGAATTGATTTTAAATAAAAAGGCTCTTGAAAGCCTTCGATGATATTACAGATCAACAGTTTTCTACTCATAGAATATTTCCTTAATGGGCACAAATGGACAACACGAATTCCCATTGGATAATCTTAGAGTATATATATTCTAAATTTATTTCATCGTATCTGCTAGAAATAAAACAAAAAATTGAAGGGTTATAATATACTTTTTAAACGTAAAACAAATTTCTCACATTCACAAAAAAGTGTTAGTACAGGTAGAATATTGAAAAAAATAAAAACATTTTGACATATCATTAAGTGAATAATTTGTTGGTCGATTTGTACAAGAAAATATATGAGTACAAAAACTTCATTATTAGATGTTTGATTGGGAGAAATTCATTGCAATTAGACCATTTAGGAACTTGGTTGATCACATATTGTAATTATTTCGATCAAATTCATGCTGCCTTTAAGTGATTTTTAAAAATTTTCGAAGCTTGGTGAACTGTTGCTTAGAAGATAATTTATCGATGACAGATGAAAATGCTTTTACATATTGAATCACTGATCAGTAACCAATAAAACTGAAATAAGAGTAATCATTTATAAAATCTTCTTTCTGCAACTTTATGAAATCTTTTGATATATGCATTTGAGGGACGCTTTCTCTCTAAATCCTGATCCTGGAAATTTCATGTATCATGTTGTTAGAGGAGAGATGAATTAGAATTAATTGATGTGGATGGTTGTATAGAGGAAGTTTTTCGACGCCGATACATCTAACAATCTGTTCATTTCCGTCAGTTGTGAATATTGATGAATTGCTTTTGATTTGTATTTACAATAACTTTTTCTGTTTCCGTTATTTCTTCCTTCTATCAGCGCTACTATTAATTCTTAGTACTTACCAGGTTAGCTGCATAAATTATGCATTCTCTTAAATATCTGACATCGAGTTCAATGAAAATATTCCGCTTCTCAGAAGAGCTCTTGCAGTCAAATACATCAAAATACTGTGAGAAGACATTAATTTCGAGTGTATGCTATCTCCTGGAATGTTGTTCACAACTTCACATAAATTTAAAAGTCGTAATTTTCATATGAAACTAAAATCATTAAACATTTCATGTAAAATGTACAACAACTTCGAAATGAAGTTCTAAAATACCTTATTTAAATTGAATGTAATTCACTTCAAACATATTAATCTTGGAATAAGTTAATCACAAAAATTCGGCGATTAACGACCAAACAGATTAGATGATTTGCAACGTTAATTTGTCGGCTATATACAATTACATTGCTTTGGTGAACTCAGATCAAGATTCTTTCCGCTTTGCGTGGAGAGAAGTAAAGCATACTTCATTATTTTAAGACATTGAAGAATCTGATGATAATTTATTTTGGACTTTCTGTATCTCAAATTTTCCAATTGCTAGAAACTCTGTTTTCTTCTTTGAATTATTAATCATCGTCAGATTGAATTATTTTGTAATGCAGTCATTAAGGTCACTGCTTATAAGAGGTCATCTAAAGTAACATTATAGCATGTAATTCCACAGATAATACCTTCCATATTATGCGGCGCTTAGGATTTATGTCTTTACCTACATTGTTGTATTTCAGTTAAGAACTGTATGTTACTTATGCTGGAGAGTTTTAATTTCGTTTTAGCGGCTTGTTCGACAAAGTGATATATTCTTTACTGCAATGAAACCACTGTAATCTATTTTCTTCCTCCTGCTTCATTCGATTTAAAGATTGTTGTTTAGCGCGATGTTCAAACTGTTCATCATATACGATTTAATAGAATAAATGGCTCACGTAAAATCTTTTCAAAGATTTTAGTATTTTTTATGCGCTTCATTTTTTTAACATTAAATTTGAGACCAACAATTTCTTCTATCACTAGCTATTTCATTCGGTAAGAACTATGCTTCTTAAAGTTAGACTTGATGAGTTGGAAATCCTTAGCAAATGGAAACATTAAAGTTTCCAGTTGTCACATTTTAATGATGTAAAACCCATCAGGTTTTTTTTCAGACTCCGTCATCAAAGTGACTGTCATTTATTCTCAAGCTGTCATTACTTTTACTTCTTCAAAAGTTATTGTGCATATAAATTCGAGCTAAGATTCATAGTATTTTTGAACTGGTCAAGCTTGTTATTCCAACTGCTTAACGCTGGAATGAAGATAGACCATAAGTAAAATTTTATAATTTTCAAATAATTTAAGAACCAAGTAACGTACTTTTTAGCCCATGAAACTAACGTCATCACAGCAAGTTTGAAGTTTAATTACCTCTCAGAAAATTTTCATAGCCTTCAAATTTTTTAGTGTCTCTATATATAAAAGAATTTAAGCAGACATAACAAAGCTGAGGGGATTTTCGCACTTATCATCTTCAGATACCTTTCCTACTGAGGTGACACCCTTCCAAGCGTTGTTTATTTACCTTTCATCCTCCAGAACCATTTAGTGGAATTCTATGTTGCTCGACTACTGTTCTCCAAAAACACTAATCTCGTCGCTCACTTTTTTTCATATTTATCCGTAAAAGTATCTCTCCATTCATTCATGTTACTCCTTTCCCGATTTCAAGCAATTATTTTTCAGTTCATACGATTACAATCCATTAACTGTTCTAATTACTGAATATCTGAACATTGGTGATAGAAATAACTGCAATAGTGAATGAATGAAACAGTGATCTTACGACAGTTTTCAACTTCACTGGGCTAAAGATATAAATAATTCGAATAAAAATAACATTTTTGGCTCAACAAAAGAGATACTCCAAACTTTTATGTGAAATTTACTTTGTGTTAATGCTGCGTGCTCTTAACGAACTGACCTAATTAATTTATTTTTCCATGGTTATAAACATTCAGCTTCATTAATTCAATAGAACTTATCACTTCATCTTATCGAATATAGAACAACTTATCGGTCGAAATAAATTAAAGATCTACTATGAAATGATCAATCCACAAGAAGTAATCGCTTTCTGAACAACAAACATTAAAATATAGGACACTAAGGCTTTTTTTGTATCTTTTGAGACAAAATTTCAAAATATCATCCATAGCTTAAAAGCTTCATCTTGTCTTCATATTATGATACGGAAGTTTGTTCTTGCTTATTATCCAATTATCCAGAATACCTGATTTCCATTTTCATTTACCAGTTTCAGTTTCACTATCATAGACATCTCTTCAGTACCCTCTATGAGTTACTATAGACGGAATTCCCTACAAGTTTTGTCCGCAACTGTTACAAAGAAAAAATCAAGTGCAGTAGCTCATGCTTTTGGTGTATTTCTCATAATCGTAATAAATCCAACAAATGCTCAAGACAAGCCATTCACAATGTGAGCAGCAATTCGGATGGTCATTTACTAATTAATATTAATATGAAGAGTTTGTAGAACTTTCCATACTAAAGTTAACAAGTTCTAAAAGACCAAAAATTAAAATCAGGGCATCTTCAAAGCAAAAAAGGAACAAATATAAGTGCAAAAGAAGCAAATTTAGCTAAAAAATCAAGAAATTCAAATTTTTTTCTTGAACAAAAAACCGAAATTCAATGAAATTTCCTGCTAAATTTGAAGTCTTAGAGGTACAGTTGATTGATTGGTATCAGAAGATCTATAAATGGCAGTTTTGGATGTGGCAAAACGAATATTTTTGAAATGACTAATGTTCAACGAATTATGGACTAGATAAGCGAAAGCCAATTTTCAACTTTCATTTTCAACCAAAGCCCACATAAATTGGGACTTTAATTTAGATTTCTTACATAGATTTAAACGTTTTTGTAGTTTAATGGCTATTTCAGCATGGTAAGATGAAAGGGAATGAAATCGGTTTATCAAAATTTTTCAAAAATGACTGTAATGAAGTGTAACACAGTAGTTTGTCGAATAATTAAAAATTTTTTTTTTATGTTACTGGAAATAATGTTTTTCCCAAGTTTTATCAGTTGACTTTTTAATTCTTTAATTCTCTCTTCCTCTTGTCCAAAGAATGTATTTCAAACGTAAAATATTATCTGATTCAGATCATCAAAATTTTTATAAATTTACCCATAACACTTTCTAATGTTTAATTCTAATTTATCTTTATGTAACAGTATAAGGAAATGCTTTATGGATGAACAAGATATTATCGCGGGTGGAATATTACATTCTTTGAGTATTCATATACATATCTTGATTTGCAATATTTAATTTTCAGTAAGGATAGTAAAAATGTTCCATTATAATAACAAGAATAAATTTTATATGAATGATTAAGATTATTGGGAGTTTTATGGTCTATTCTGACGAATGGGAAAGATTGGGGAGTACGAAAGGAATGAGTTTAATCAAAATGATAAACAGCATTTCGGATACGAAATGGTGCCTAGCAATAAATCTTACTTTGATCTCTAATACATCATCTTAACAAATGTCAAGTTTTAAATTTAGTCATAGACAAATAGACAGACATACACATAAAGAAAAATATAGAAAAAGAGGCGCACGAAGTGATACACAAAACCATTTATTATTAAACATCAGTAGTCAAACACCGTGGTGACAAACCAAAGGAACTAATGAATTAGACCTGACTTTACAGACATTTAGAATCAAACAGTCATTTCGGGAAATCAATCACGATTCGCTCGATATAATGTCAAATACACTAATGATTTAGAGTGTGCATCGAATTAGTCGTTACTTCCTTTGGCTTATGAATGAAAATCATGAAGATGAAGGTAGCTGCTAACTATCAACTAAACTATTATCACTGATAGGAATCTGGAATTAGAGAATACTAATAGCAAACAGTACATTGATATATTAGCATCTTATTATGCTAGGTGTAAATGTATCTTTGCTATATTTCTAGAATAACAAAGCGACGTATTTTAGTGAATTATTCCTTTAAATAACAAATTTTTTCAACTGTTTTTCATCTGCTGATTCAAGAAATAAAATCAACACTTTGATAACACCCATCGTATCCACAAATTAGTTTAACTATCTATTGTTGTTTTTTTTTTTCTTTCGAAAAAATTTCAAATCTGAGATTTAAATAAAACTAAAAACTTTAAAAAAATACTAAATCTTCATGTATAGACAAATAGCTATGCTAATAGCGAAGACCTAACTTTGAGTTTGTGACTTTCTCAGCAGTTTCCATTTCAAAAGCAGTAATAGAAAGAGCAAAGCAGAAGAAAGCAGACACGAAAAAGAAATGGAACATCATTCAGAACCGTCATCATAAATCTTCGGCGAATTTCATAAACGCGCCGGATTCCGCCCTCATAAATCGTTCCCTTTTTGCAAACGACAGCCCTAAGCCATCAATCAGTCTGGTTTTGGTGCAGACCATTTTTTGAACTTGCGGCACAGTGCTACTTGATTAACGGATCCCACTCTTCACATGCTTGTCTCCGAAGATGGATTAACCAAGAAATAACTCTTTGCACCACTGATGTTGTTTGCTTCACGTTATTGCACTAGTATGAAGTATCATTGAATCACATTATAGGCTTTTTTAAATGAAGAACTTTATTTTTTTTTCTGGACTATTTTTTAATGAAGAGTAAATAATTGAATATCTCATTACTTTCCGTTCTAACTGCAAGCAGTATTGATTCGCCTTTAAATAGTGTTGAGGTTTACGTTTACTGAATCCGAAATTTAAAGTCAACAAAGTTGAAAAGTTGGTTAAATGCTCCAGCAAGCGAAGTGATTGTACATGATCACGTGACATCTGATTATATTTGCTTTCAATCGGTTTTATGACTTTAAAAATGACAATTAGATTGAAATACAACGGTAAACCACCAACTAGGTTTTGGCACAGCAGGAGGTACGCAAATAGCACTCACTTTGTTTCTCTTGAAAACCAAATTTCCACATCATATCAGATGATAACAAGTACAACTAATGATTCAAAATAATACGCTGATAACTACTTTCATGCGCAGTAAACAGTTTCATTTCTCGCAAATATGATGCAAATGTGTTGCAGTGTGCAAAACGATGCGAAAGTTCAAGGTCGGAATTTGCTTCTCAAACAACAATGATATATGACGCTAATACTCATTAGGATTCTGAGGATTTTTGAGCATTTTTTTTAAAGTTGTTCCATACAGTACAACAGTATGCACCATTATTCAAACGTATTATCAGACGGCGTATGAGTGCATTGAAATTTAAATAGTTGCTACAACTTTAAAAATTCCTCAAAAAATTTGAATCCATACAAACCTTTCATCCATTCATATTAAAATAACACATGATACGATTGGTTCATGAAAACATTGAAGGTGCCGACAAAACTCTGAGTTCAAGGGACGGAGAAGAGAGGGGGTTATAATCTGACCCAAAGGATAACATTCATCATTCATTCGCAAGTTTGCTGAAGTCATGTTAAAGTTAATGATTGATCATTCTGTAGATAATGATCATTATGCTGGAATGAATCAGAGAGTAGGGTAATGAAAGTTGACCGAATACGGATCATTAATCAATAGTCAGACGACAAATTTAAGTCCAAAGCACCTATGATGCGAATTCCCCACTTAATTTGTTGATATTACTACTGCACAAGGGACCAATTGTATCCTGAAAAACCATTCCTCATGTTCACTAAGAACTTCTCCAGTAAGCTGAAATGTTATTTCAAACATGAAACATGCAGGCAGTGCCATCGAGTCCGTGTAGAATTATTAAATCTTCAAATGAAACACGGTATAGAATCGTTAATCACTGCAACTTAATCGTGCATAAACGTGCCGTATACTCATCCACAAATCCCCAAGCTAAATATCTAACCGAAATGAACACTGTTTGCTCATGTTTCGCAAATTTCACGCAAGTCAATGAGCACTGGCAAGTGTTGACCTGCTAACATTAAAAATCCAAACCATCATCACATCCAGTAAGTAAATTAAACGGGAGAGCCGGCTTAGAACGTCTCTTCAGGGTGCAACCTTATCCGTAGATTCATCAACACAAAACATACCGTACTGAATGGCTATTCCGAAAACTCAACAATAACTGTTCTCAATCGCTTAAATGATTAAATACGTTGTTTGAAGATCTGACAAAAAGTCCTGGGGGCCAGGATTAAGAAACTTAGCATACTGATTTAAGACACTTTTCTAGAATGCAAATGGGGAGTGCACGAAAAATCTATTTACAAAAAACAAAAAGAAAGCAAAAACAGGAAGAGATAAATATTAACAGCAGCTCACATTAACTTGTCCACAATCTACCGGACGGCATTTCGGACTCTCAACATCAAGGTCCTAATCCAAAACTACTACAAATCCTTGACCTGATATCCTTGATCTCTTTTCTCGCATTATAATTGCATATTCTCCGACTACAAATCAATTATACATTTTTTATATAACAGAATCCAGGCAAAGCACAACTTCTTGTTGTTCATAAACTTCAACTGAGAAATTTGTTAGTAATTTCTACCTACAATCAATTTTGAAATAATGAAGAAATGCATATACCGTGGTCAATATCTGAACATTGTAATTTCTACCGAATAAGTCAAATATTTTACAGTCATCTTCTTCAGTTTTTTGTTAGACAAATTCATATATAAAACACGAAATTGTTCTAGCTTCTCTTGCGCCTTTGATATTATTTAAAGGAATTGTAATTGCCAAGAAAATTATTCGCATCTGCTTGCCAAATTTTTTATAAAATAAAACGAAAATGACAAAAATGTTATCGAAGAAATCAATACCAGAAGTAACTCTTAAGTCCCATTTCAGCAAATGAACACGCATTAAAGTTCCCTTTTCTCATAACGATTGAATTTAAAAAAGCAATTGAAATCCGCACTACATTTATATTTGAAATAGTTTGCAACAGCGTTAATATAAGGCCAGATTATTATCTTAACAAAATAAACAACGTTTAACACATAAATTCAATGTAATAAGTACACGTTATGTTAAGCTATTTGATCACTTTCAGATTACAGTGTTCTTATTACTGTACAATAAATGACAGAACAAGAACACTTTCGTTAGCCTGACTCACTTTCATCACATCAAGTGAAAATTTTCTCAGCTCAAAAATAAATTAAAAATTGGAGAATTTCTCCCCATTGCAATTATTCCTATGAAAATATAATATAAAAATTTCAATCAAACAACAAAACTGCTTCTTCGTTCATAAAATAAAAGTGAGTTTTACACGGAAACGATGTTGATTTTCCAATGAAATTTCTATAAGTATAGGAAACTTAGTTCATCTTCTAGATCACCAGTTTCTTAACAAGTTGCTCCCTGCGATGATATCTCGAAAAAAAAAAGTGAAAACGCAACTGAAAAAGCCGAGAGAGAAAATAATACGGGTTGCTATTAATAGCAAAAGTGTTACGGTAACAAAAATGCCCACAGAATCGAAAAACATGAAAGATAAAGGTAATCTGACAAAACACCGGAACTGTGGAGAGTTTTTTAGCAATCCTTAGAGTCTAATAAACAACACCAAATCTCTCGACAACTAACAATGTTAACTAAGTGCGAAATTTGGTAATGTCAAAAAAAAAATTAAAGCTTCCCCTATCATTTAACCCTCACCCGAGATAAGTCGCACGGCTTAAAAATCTCAGACGGTTAAACAAAGCCTTAAGCTAAGCAAAAGTATTCCTTAACATATATTCATTTCACTCGCCCTATTAGTGAGAGCATATTACACTTGTAATTTTACGCAGGACCCTTCTTTGAGTATTTTCTTTAAATCTCAGTTAAACATTTTGTCCAAACGTGGGAAAATCATTTCAAGCAACTAACATAACACAGTCAATGAATAGCTGCATGTTTTAAAACTAATTCGTAACAAATTGTCCAATTTGATCCTGACAAGAATAATAACCAATCAAAAACATGCAAAGAGAACATAATTTTGACTACTTCCGCATTTCTTGTCGAATATGACTCAGGAACTCGATATAGCTATGGGATGATTCCGTGCGATCATCAATCAGACGCTCGGAAAATAAACTGCGTACGGGACTATCTTCTCTGAAAATGTTCTTAACATGAAATTCACTCCATTTAACATGAGAATAATACCTATTAAAACATAACGAACTAATCAAATTCCTTTTCATTGACGAGTGGAAAGCCTAACTTTTCAGTCTAGTATGGATGAATTGCAGGCTTGTTTTTTTAAAGACTATCATCAAACCTCAAAAACTGTTTCTAAAGATTCCAAATGCGCATAAAACTAACCTAGAATGCGGTGTCAGAAGTTCATAAATAAAATGGTCCTTCAAAAAATCTCTTGGAGAAAGCAAAAAGAATAAAGAAACTTATTAGAAGAAAATTATACATTACCGTATTAATATCACTGGAGCAAATATAGTTCGATAAACAGAAAGTTTACGAAGAAAACTGTGTACCCTACTGCTGAATGGATTGTCAAGAGCTTCAAATGGACTCTGTAACAAATAAGTGTACATTAGTAAGCCACTAAGGAATAAAAAAAATTATCCTGATGCAAAATTGAGTTCCCACATTGTTTTTGGTTATTTCTTTAAAAAGTGATGAGGAAAACCGGAAATGATGAAAAAAAGGAGATGAAAATTGCTGTTACATTTTTTCGTTGAAAATAAAATGTGTTGATTAAACATAATACTAAATAAACTTGCTTCATCATCAATCTTTTCGAACGTATTCACATCAAATAAACGCTTTATAATACTGGACTCAACATTTGATGAAATGTATATGTAAACATATGAGCCTGTATCCAGTAAATATACACCATCTCGATTAACATGTTCGAAAGAGAGATGTAACCTTGGCGGGTCAACCTCATTCTGTAAAAAATAAAAAGTCATTGTCAACAGAACAAAATTCTTAACAAAGTACAGTAAAACCTCACGGCTAAAACTTAGTTCGAAATCACTCACTATTTCAAAACAGCCTGATAAAAAACCCTATAAAAAAAAATATAAAAAAAAAAATAAAAATTAAAAAAAATAAAAAAAAAAAAAACGATGCCAACAATTAATAATTTGTGTTTTGCTTTTAGAGAACATTTTCAATTCAAAATACTTACTACCCTTTCCATATGATAATATATTTAGTATGGAAATCTAATTAATAAATAAACCGTAACAAACAGCAACCTTTCAAAAATTCAACACCCATCAGAAGTTCACAACAAAATCAAAGAATTTTCTGATCTAAATTTAGGAAAACTATTACTCTGATTGCTATATTTCTAACTGAGAAAGCTCATTAAAACTATGCAATTTCAACAAAACGATACCTCGACAAAATGAGTGAGTTCATATAAGGCAGGATATAGCTCTAAATCGATCACTTCTAAAGGAGCACTGCGAAAAAGAAGAAGAGCAGCCACACGATTGTCTAATTTAATAGACTGTTCTGCGACGAATGCTCGCTGAAAAGATAAAATAATAAATGCCGCTACATATATTAAATTAGAAATATCACCAAATATTTTAAAACAGTGAACAAACGAACAGCTCTTAAAGTCACAGGATGAACTGGAATAACAATCCAAACAGACTGACATCTGCTATGCAACGTCATTGCAACCAATTACCCTATGATAGAACATGTCTTTCAGTGAGGAAGTGAACAAAAGCCCGTTACACAGAAATCTCGAAAGAGAATAATAATATCAGTGATCAAAGTACTCGGTCTTGGCTAATTTCATGTGAAAGCTGCGAAACATATAATGACAATTTTGAATAATAATCATCAGTTCTTGAATAAGGGTTATAGAGTAAGACAACTAACATGTTTAAGCATGCCCAACACATAGAGTGGTAACAAACGTATCGAAGTAACTGGTGATAACATGGAGCTGGTACGACTCATACGGGAAACAGCAGAGTTATAAGCACCAAACACATCAACAACAGTATTCACCATTGCTTCACGGGAATCTGTCAAACTTGCACCCATAAGGGTACGCTCGACCGCTAAACATTTTAGAAAAAGTATATGTGATGAACACACAGCTTCACTTTGCCATACCTTCAATTCCTTACCAAGCTAAATCAATTTTGTTTGTTTTATTGAGCTACGAGCTTCGTAAGCGAAGTCATTTATTGCCTAACTTGTGACCGCCTTTTAAAAATGATGTCACACAATAAATTTCAAATGAGAACTGTAATTCTACATGCCACATGCTTCGTCATTACGGTTAAGTCTAACGTAAAAACGATTCCTAACGACATATCGCTCAGCTAATTGGGGCTAACTTATTATTCAGCAGTTTAAATCATCTTACCCATCTTCGAAAGAAGCGATATTGCACATTTCACGTCAAACTGACTGAAAATATTGGACAAATCTTTCGTCACCGGTAAACAAAGTGTATGAATTCGTATTCGTCTATCACCTAAAAAATACGGCACGAAAGAATGAAAGAAAAATTAACGAGAACGAGAAAGGACCTTAAAACTAAAAATAATTTATTTTACAAACATTAATTCAACAATTTCGACTCTGTCCGAATAAATACGTTATTGATGAAGGAACTGTTCCATAAATAATCCGATATCACATCGACAATAATAGTGATCCTAAGAATGAAGATAAATCAGTGGCTAGATGCTTGAATAATTCACCTCGGCTTGATGTGTACAAAACAGCAGCTTGGAAGCATGCCGTATTAATACCAATAAGGTTCTCTTCCATTTGTACTTGTACAGCAATTGCAGAATCCGGATTTACATTAGCCATTGCCAAAAGATCTGTCGAGCGGACAAAAAAATTCCCATAGAATGTATGCAAAGACAAGCCTACAAACATTTAAAGTTTTAAAAAAATCTAAAAAAATCATAAAAAGCATTGATTTTCCGAAAAAAAGGGACCTTTTGTACACCGAATCCTTAACACTGCTTCGAATCCAATTTTGCGAACCAAATATCGATTTAACTGCTTTTGGAATCTTTTGACCTGTACCTGATCATGATTTATATGATAATTTGGGAAGTGAAAGACAGACCCGGTGCTAAACTTCGACATATCAGCTGAAAATATGCCCAGTGATAATGGCAATAGAAAGTGGCTTGAAAAGCAGAATTGCACCTCAACAAAAACAGCAATCCATCAGAAATTAGTAAATGAAACTATGCTTACACAAGTTTTACTTTCTAGTGCTAATCTTCCAATGTTCTGTCCGACGCTCGAACAAAAATTTTTCTCCAGTACTTAGCGTTCGGTTAGATTTTGAAGAATACCATCTTCCGTCGACAATGGAAGGCACATATTACGATTAGGATACTATTTGAAAGTAATATAGTCCAAAACTTAAAAAATTGATGGCTAACGATAAGTAATCAATGAATTCATGAACTTTATAAAGTTTTATTTCTTTCTGCGAGAAAAGCAACAGCATAAAACTTGCCTAAGGTTGACAAATCAGAGTATCGCCTATTCATTAAAAATAAATCAACAGCAATTTGATGCCCAGTACATTCAAGCGCTAAACGCTTATAATAATCATTCGAAGGACACAAATTTGGCACTTCCTGTAACGAATTCAAAACAAGGATAGGATATTATTTGAAAGAAATGTAGTCCAAAAGTACAAAAAACTGATGTCTACACGACAAAAAATCAAGGAAACCAACAGAAGATGCCCGCTGATTTGAATCCTCCCGATTTCTGAGTGCTCCCGGCCCCAAATCAGGAATCACTGTCAACAACACGGTAATTCTTCCACCGATATCAGCCTAAACAGTTGAGTCTAAACGAAGAAAATGAATAAGCAGGAGAACCATGAAAGCAGTGCAGTAATGAGTTCAAAGTTCCTCTGTTAAAAAGTAAATCACAAATTGCAGACTTAAGAATAAAAATTTAAGAACTTCAAATAATGAGCAAAAACTAACAATAAGTTCATGTGCTGCAGTTAATGCTGCACCCAAGCAGCATGAAGTTGAAGAATTTGATTCATAGAGAGCAGGCAAATTTTGTATAAATAAACGTATCACCTGCAAGAACTCGCAACTTAAGCTGAAGATGCTACTTGAATGATAGGAGTTTAACATCAGAAATATGGAAACTCACATCAACATTTTTGCGAAGATTTACCAATAATCCACAATTGACTGGAAGGAAAATATCTAAAAAAAAAAGAAAACACAGCACTCGAGGGCAAACAGTGGACGATATAGCTCGAACTGATCAAAAATCAAAAAACAGAAAGTAATGCATTCGAAACTGATGAACAAAACTCTTTTATGTCAACGCTAGGCAGCATTCATTAAAGCAGTTGATGTCTGTCACAATATTCTTCTATATAAATACGTGCTGATACCTAACATGATTCAGAAGTGTTAATATTCATAGTAATTCAGGTCCTAGCCATGCCATATACGTATGTGTGTACGCTGATCATAACCTCAGAAAAATAACTGTTGAAGCAATCAGAAACAATGCATTCATAAAAAATTAGAACGCAACCCAGATTTCAAACAAATTTGCATTGAAACTGTTTTTTGAAAAATTTTACTTACCACTATATTCTTCAACTATGAGCTGCTGCGGACGTGATTTTCCTCGGAATTGAAAGAAGTGAACGGCTGAATCTACACCAATAAAACCAAGCATAGTACGCTCGTCACCAGGTAGTTGTTCCAAAGCAATCAAAAGCTGTTCAGTGAAAGTATAAAGATAACCTGAATGACAAACATTTTATCGCAATCTCTTCGAAAATCTTCGATGAAATATCAACAGTTCGACGATTCGGCAATCGGCTGACCGCAAATAATACTAACTTGTCTCGTCCTACTAAAGTTTGTTTATAGTCTTGAGTTAAAAATACATATAATTTGCCTAACTCTTAAGAAGCTTAAAATTATGGAAACGATTAACCTGTCTCAACTGCATTTTGACTGATATCCATTACAAACACATAAACTGCCGGTTGTGGCGGACGCAACTGTAATGAAAAGCCCTAAGCCTTTGAGGCCAATGAAAGTCTGATAGCAATAGAATTAAAAAATTGTTTCAGTAGATCAAATTAGAACAGAATTTAATGGACAGAACATTTCATTACCATATATTCAGAGGGAGCAATAAATTCGACTGTTGCGTTCTTAATTTCTGGACGATGAGTTGGTTCACTAAATGATTTTGTGGCAGGATCCCAATTAAAATCATCCGGTACTGAAATGATTTCAATCGCTTTTATCAAGAAAACTGCATTGGAAATAATCCAAAGTCTGTATAGTTATCAATAGTTTGACAAGAAATAATAAACTCACAGTCATTAACACGATAGCAAATATTGCACTTCCAGTGGCGAGAATCCGGCAGGTAAATATAAGGATTAATGTAAGTACGACAATACCGACATCGTACAATAGATGATGTTTGGATGATGTTCAGATTCTGCAAAATTGAAGGAAATTTTACTTATAATGATATTTTACCGCATTGCTTCTGACAAGAGGTATAATGCTCATGGATATTGCTCAAACGCGTGTCACAA
Organism: Dipetalonema caudispina; assembly: GCA_013365325.1. NCBI lineage: Eukaryota > Metazoa > Nematoda > Chromadorea > Rhabditida > Onchocercidae > Dipetalonema > Dipetalonema caudispina. Next base: position 479,447 of record JABVXV010000021.1, on the reverse strand, counting down.
AATTTTTTACATTAACGATAATTTCCCCATCAATAGTAATTTTAATTTGCTGCCAAGTTCATTTCTATACATTGGAATCTAATAAAACCATACCACGCCTCTAACTCATTTAGCAAGAAATTCCTCATCACTGCTGACAGCTTGCTTTTTGGCAACTGTATACAACCATATTTAATTTAATCATTCATTAAATATATTCTTCTAGTGATAATAAAAAAAAAAAAAAAAAAATCAAACCTTCATATCTCTAAATGGTTGCAAGGTGAGTCCAAACGGCAAACGCGATTTTTTCAACAGTTCTTGGGTTTGAGGTACCGAACTCAGTGTGCAACGAAATATACTGAAAAGTATATTAAAAGAATTAACACTAACACATTCCCTATTTTAAAATTCGTTCTGCTTTCTCAGTGCATAAAAACCATGAGATATCGAAGGTAGACAGGTTAATCAAAGGGAATGAAGGAGAGAACACAGTAATATATTGGCCAGCTAACACCAGGTTGGTTTGTCAAATTACCATCAGAAATCTCGATATGCTAAGGCATTACGATACAGACACACTTTTCATAAAAGTAATAATGACAGTTTGATAGCCTCGCATTTGCCTGTTGATCAAATTATTGCACAAAATGTCAAAGCCACTACATACCGGAAGAAACTTCACTTTTCACATTCCGGAAAAATTGTACCTAGGATTGCATCGGGCATCAGGATTGCAAACTGTTGATGGAAGGGCAATCTCTTCGTCATCAGTCCCATATTTCATTAAATTCCTTTCCTGCATCAAATCGACATATCTGGTTGATTGCATCCCATAATTCTATAACTTCCACTCACAAATATATGTAAAAAATCCATTAGTTACTTTTTAACCCTTATAAGAACTGTTACGGCAATCCTAATTAAATCAGGAAATTTCCGAGCTAGTTGAGCAAACACGAAAACATTCTTAGTACACTATTTGGCATCTAATATTAGTATGATAGAACTAACTGTGTATAATGAAATTGTTTACAGTTGTTACTATGAGGCCAACATTTTGCGAGTATTTTTTCACACTACCACCAATAAATCATACGACCCTATATTTCTTCCATCTGTCAACAAATAAATTTAGTCATGCTGTACCGATCTCCGTAAGTATAATAATTCTTGATCTTTTGTACAACTCATTCTACGCATCTACATCAAAAAATAAAAAAAAAAAGAAAAAAAAAAACTCAGAAGGTCTTGCTTATATTGCTTATAACGTTATTTAAAAATTTGGTGTAAAACAAAAATCCTTTCAGTATTATCCTCATTAAGAAATCACCATTCGCGCAAATTCTTGTTGCAAACTGCCCATTCCACCGGGATAATTTCCGTTCATCTGATAATGATCGTTCAGTTGTTGTGACTGAGAATGTTTGTCAAGATTTGGAAAGTTGTGATGTGAACCAATTTCATTCTTTGTATTACTCCTATACGCCATGCTGGTAAAAGGCTGAGTAGAAGCTGGAGGTAGATACTGCGCGTAGGTAACAACTGAACTCAGATTGGTGTGTTGGTCAGATAAGCAGGAAAAAGATGACGCCTGTGGAGGAACTGCTGATATCGGAGCAGAAGTGTCCACTGGTTGAATCGCGGACGAAAACGGTGCTGTTGAAAAATTAGGAAGTAGCTGAGGCTGAAAAATGGTATCACTCTGCTCGGTTGGGTTAGTCCGAGTACTGTTCACCTGATGATGCGTCACACTACATGATGGTGCGTAGTTGTAAGTTAATGCTGCTGCACTTGAATCATGAAACAAAGGCTGTACGCTGTCCTAAACAAAGTAATAAATTTAAGTACAATGGAGAAAAAGCGAAACAGGACGTTAAAACACAAGATTTGGTAGTCAAAATTTCATACAGGTGCGGAAGGACATGCCAGCCAACTTCAAACATTACATCTCTAGCTATTTGGATAATACGAGACACTAGTCGCTAAATGGTTGAACCGAATGAGACAAATGGTATTTATAGCGATTCACATTCCTCGGCAATATTACAGAAAAGAAATGAAATAAAAGTCACTATGAGATGAAAATTTCGCAAAATTTACGGACACTGACTGGAAATGAATTCGGATGTTGTTGTAAGTATGACAACACATTTACACTGCTTCCAACTGCAATATTGTCGCAAAAGTGATCTAAAAATACAGATTTCTAAGAGAACACATGACGTAATGGAAAAGAGTTGCGGACAAAAAAAAATGAATTTCGGACAATCTTAACTCATCTGCAAGTCAAACAAAATTCTTATAAGTCTGCAAACAATGAAAATGAAACCTTGACTAGACACAGGATTGCTCGACGGTAGCACTTTTGTCGTCCACGACGTACTTTGGATGCTGCAATAAAGGAATCTTTTGATTAAATCTGAATCAAAAAGACTTGTATATAAGAATTAATTGCATCATTACGATTTGAATAGGATAGTGAAGTAAGAAGGCACAATCGATGCTCCAAAGAATTCAAGTAAATTACGGTGGCCAGTTGGGTGAATCAAATAAGTTCCCTTATATTAAAGGATAGCATTCCTAGGATAGTTAGAGTACGCGACACGCAAAATATAAACGATACTAGCATGTGAAGAATTCCGACATATCGGAATGATGACTTCAACCCAGTACAGATAATTAAAGTACTTTTGAGTCCAATTAATTAAATAACTAACCTCTGGTTACTGCGAGCTGTTACCGAAGTATTTGCTTCAGGCTGCTGTTGCCACAATGCTTGATTACTCGCTCCATAATTAACAAAATTTAGCGGATTTTCCGCCATTTGTTTCCGGAAAACCGTAAGGCTAACAAGCAGCTGAAAGTATTGCAGCTTAAAACCTAGCAATTTGTCAAATTCACTGGTCAATTTCTGCTGTTTTACTAGTCACCACACCCTTAATTAGTCCCACTTAATTTGTAGACGAGCTTGATGCAAAACGTTCTGTGGTCTCTAAAATTATAGGTGGATAGGCATTACCCGTCTAACATACATCCCAGCCTTTTCATAACTTATCAGCATACTAGAAATACAAATGCTAAGACTTATTCATCGCAAACTTCAAAAGAGCGCCCCCATCACCGCACACCGCTCTTTGCTTGCGTGTATAAAAACCAAAGTGTTGGACCCCGCTGTGAAAATATGTATCTCTTCATGTTGGTAAAAGATTAGTTAAAGTTACCCACAATTTTGCCCGCAAAAATGTATTAGGTAGTGAATTCAACTCAGTTCCAACTCAACTTGTGACTATCACACCGGGAATTCATCACTTTTACCCTCCAGTTTGCAACAATAGAACTCCCAATATTGTATAATAATCACTATAAGGTAATGAAATATGAAGACCTCTAACATTTTGAACTAATATATATAATTCTTCTTCAAATAATACCATAAATTCTCATTGGGTTTTTAGTAGCCATAACTGTATTTGACCAAAGGCTGTATTTAAATAAATCGAATTCCTTGACTAATGAAAGTTTCAAAGTACGAATAAAACTAATTTTTCATTACAAACAATGCAAGAGGGAACGTAGGAAAAAGGGCTGATTCCCGTTATATTGGCAACACTCCTCATCCAGAATCTTGCATGTTTTGGAACTCCCGTAAATCACGACTAGCGAACTATTCACCTCAACATTATTAACCGCCATCACTACTCCCATGAGATGCTTCATAGTTTTTAGAGTGGCTACGTACTACTACAAGTGGCAACCAGCGTAAGTTCATGTAGCCATTGAACAATCATTTGTATAAATGAGAATTTCTGTTCTGTGTTCAAAGAAATATGACATCATACAGCACACCTTTTCATGTTAATCTCTACTAATGAGCCAAAAATCAGTGGAATCATAAATGCATGAAAATCTACTTCAAAAGAAGGCAATACTGGCTTAATGTGAACTAAATGTTTTGACCGGAATGATCAATAATCTAAAAACAAACCATCTATGTGGTACGCCAAATGATGACTAGTATTTGTATTACTTATCTTTATCCCCTACAGTACCTTTTCCTAAATGATTCTCATGTGAAAAGAAACGTGGAACTTCAACAGTTCAAAGTTACAACTACAATCTTATAGAAACCATCTTATCAATGTCCTCTACATCTGGTAAATTTTTATCTGCGACCAGTTATATGCTTAATTATTTGATTACATTCATGAGGATAGAAACATTAGACAGAGTTAAACGATGATGGGAAGTATAACTACAAAACTACAAGCAAACTAAGTTCACAAATGGATAAGCCACAGCAATCATCATACCAAGCGGCTTTTCTCTGTCGTATACACCCCGCCATCTGTCATTATCAGGAACTATGCTTTACTGAGCAAATACTTACACATCCCCGCCTCTCGAGGATATTTACTTTACCCTACCGGGACAACGTCCCCAACTTGAAGCCACTATTTTCACTAATTTTTATTTGGTCTGTAATTCCCCACCTGGCATTTTGCGGCTAGACGGCAGTTTTTAATAAGATCATCGGTAAATGTTAGTCCCGAGAATTAGTGGTGCCGGGGAGAGGATAGTTGCGCATTTGTCTTTCTCTAATGAATTCATCTTATAAGTATTTGCTAGCATTACTTACTTCAAGATGTAGGAATTGATTATCCCAAAGGATATTCCCAGATAGATTACTGTGATTCGTCTATTAGAAGACGTAACTTATGATGGAAGCAAGTTTCTAAGGAGAGTGTTTTCAAAGAGATTCGAGCTCTTGAGAGAAATTTTAGAAAATCATCCGGAATTTTTTCGGTTACCTTTGCTTACTGGATCGCAGTGTCAATATTACTAAACCAATATACTGTTTTGAAGGAAATTCTGGAAATAAACTGACGATTGTAGTCTGTTTACAGGCGTAAAGTTCTGGACGGACAAGCTTTCAGTTTATCAACGAAGAAACAGGAGGCGAGAAAGGACGGCTAGACCAGTAGGTTTGGAAAACGTCCAGACGTGGATATTACGCAATATTAATGTGTATTGGATGACAACCAGTAGCGCGAGTATGTTTCTCTCTTTATGTTTCCTTCCAGCTATAAAAACTGAAATTTAAGTAGTCAGCATTATAAGCTACGACGCCCAGTTCCGTGAGGTGCATCGCTATGCACTGACGATTATATTTGAGGAAATGACTATCTTCTTGACTTCCTGAAGTCGTCGGTTTCTGCTATGTACTAGGAATGCCCATTCATTGAGTTTTGCCCTTCTTAGGATTCTACCAGACCCTTGCACACATGGTACAGTTGTACATGGCCTCTCGAAAAAGACTTGCTATGACAGCCATCGAATTCAGGATATCTTCTGTTACATCATGAACTGAGTCGTGCATGACTTTGCGAAAACCAATCATTGTACCATTCAGTATCTACATCTTATTCAATTGTGATGGTTCGGACCGTCAAATCTTTGCCAGCTTATACTAAAGCTGTCTTCTCACCTTGATTGAGGCTTCTAAGATATCTCTGCTGTTGTGCCTCCACAAACTTAACTATTTTCTTGTCAAAATGGTGATGAGATTCTTAAATGGAATTTTGGAATGGTGTTTTAAATTTAACCACCCATTCTGTTACCACCATTTTTTAAGAAATTTGTCTTAATTTTGGTTAAAAAAAAAGGTACTAGGTATGATACGCGATATCTACGTGCCTCTTTGTCGTTTCAAACCTTGTGCATATTCTGCTTCTATTATGTTGTCTCCTTTTGCATGCTTATCGTTTTCCACAGTGTTGTTTTCTAGTTCGAAAGACTTTCAGAAATTTGCTTTGCGCGGAGTCTAAGAAAAGCTTAAAAATATGCTTCCACTGCGACTTTTTTTGATCAACGATCCGTTTATTTTGCACGCAGTTTGCAGTCAGTAGTTGAAGTGCTTGATGTGACTTTGTTGTGTGACTGTGAACTTGGTTGAGGAAGTTGAATAACAAACCGAAGATCAGCTCTTAGGCATTTTTAAATTTTTGAAGTTACACGAAATTACGCAGCTAAAACACTTCAACTTCTTATTTGAGACATTGTTGGTATTTAGTAGTTACTTCGATAATACGAAGGCTAATATGGACTTTATTTGACAATGATGATTATATATCAATACTGCATGCGAGCACAATACAAAAGGACGGAATTTTGCACCGCTGCGCAAATTTATTTGTTGAATTCACTGCGAAATTAGCGTGCAAACAACAAACACGTATACATTACACTAAACAATCTTTGGGACTTCCTTAAATTTCTCCGTACAGTAACTTCTGTCGTGGTTTGGGTTGAATCCGAACTAAGGAATTGCTGAATGTTTTTATTTCTCCATTAAAATTACCACTTCATTTTAGGACATTATAATTCAAAGTTTTATTTTCTTTGAAATAGCATGGAGTTATTTATGCTGGGCTTTCTATGTTACATTTTTCAAGAAGCTAAGAAATTAAGGTTTGGATTTGGAGCATAGGAAATATATCGTCAGGTCAAACTTATGATGACGTTCTTTGTGATAGGTTTGCTGTTTATGCCACCAACCTCCAAACAAAATCCTGTTGTGGTGATGTATTTTATGACTGACGATGTCGCAAATTAAATAACTGAAAGGCTTTTCTTATAACATTAGAAGGATACTAATTCAAATCACTGTAGATTTAAGGTGATAGTCTAGTTGTTCATTAATAATTTCTGAAGGCAATAACATTTGACCATGTTTCAAATGCAGGAATTTAAGTTTCAGTATTGCTATACGATAACGCTTTTTTCTGGTGAAATGCTGCTTGGGGAAATAATATTAAATGGTGCTTAATTGCTAACTTCTTTAGCTCTCAGAGATAGCGGAGTGTTGAAACTTTAAAACCTTGGCATATATCGTTGAGCACACTTAGGCTGTTTAAAATTATAGGATTGTTGCATTCTTGTTTTTTTAGTTATGTTGGCTAGTTTGGAAAGTTTCTTAAATTTAGAAAAATCACTTCTGCCGGAAAATTTCTTTGATGGTTCGGTATCCCGGTCAAATTTGAGGCATAAAAACTCTTATTCAAAAAATAACTGGGTATAGGAAAGGAAGGAGTGAAAGAGTTTATAGAAGATTCTAAATGTAATTTAAATAAAAATCGTCTGAATCCGCTTTTCGAAAATTACTCGATAAATTTCTTGTGCCTAGGAAAATTGACCATTAGTGACAACTTTGGAGTTGTTAAAAATTCCTCATAAAAGCGTATTATACAATATTCTGTTAAATGGTTTCAAAAATTCAAATTTTAGGTGGATTGAAAAACTAAATTAATCATTTTCATCAGACTAGCAACTGAGGGAGTAGTCGGTATACCGCTTGCTGTGTTACAAAACTGTTAAAGCTGAAGTTGTATTATCATGTACAGGCGACAAATGCTGTTCTTTCCCAGTATGTTCTTTTTTTCTGGACAAGAATTTACGAATAAGAACAAAATTTAATCATTTCCGTCATGACTGCTTGCTTCTGCATGAATGCCTTGTGTTGTTTTAAAGTGCTACGATCAGCTTGTTTGCTGCCGAAGTGATAACTCCATTCCAAAGTTATACCCTGTCAAACTATTTTTTGCAGAGCATTTCCAAATAGTGGCACGCTCAGTGTGTTTGTTACATGGTAGTGATATCTGCTGAAAAGGGCTTACTGTCTCACCTTGCGTTAAATAACATGTTGGTTTGGGTCGCTCGAACTACTCCGCTTTAGCCAGCTGTACAAACATTGTTCTCATGGGGGCTTTTCGAAGTCTTCGAGAATATGTCCTACTATGCTTTGACACTTCCCTATCAATTGTTCTCATGCTGCATTGAGTAGAATTATATCGTTAGAAAGAGAATGCATCAAATAAGCAGATCGCAGTTTACGGCAGCAAACATGCTGAGATATGAGTCCACATGAAATGTTGCAGTGAGCTATTATGTTTCGCAAATAAATTGAGTGACTTAAGCAAGATTTTGTCCTGTATTTTGCTGGGATAAGTTTTCGGTTATTTAATAATGCATGTTTCTAAATTTTCGGAACTCACATTCACCTAATTTCTGAAAGTTGATCGTAGATTTTTCAAAGTTGGATGGAATTTCAGAACACGACCTACCATATGTGCCGGGTGCACATCATCATGAATTTGCGCTGCCAAATGGTGATGCGCATGGACATGAAAGATGTGCCACCTCAGCTGGCCTACCGTTAACAAAATCGGAAAGTACGGACGGTAGAAAGAAGTTGCCGAACGGCATGTTTCGGGTGCATCGCATAATGACTGAGGAAGAACTTGCACAGGGTAAAGAACCGCGTTGGACAGAGCTCGAGATACGCGGTTTGTTTTTCTTGAACTTCTGGAATGATTTAGGATACATGAATTTAACCGAAAAATCAATGTCTAGTTAAACAAGCGAAACTACTAGAATATTTAAAAGTCCACACTGATCTCTCTTTCGGTTCTGCACCAATCGCTCATCTCGAGTAATTATTGCCATCTCGCTTGCAGTCTGCGTCATCAGTTATCAAAAGAGAAAAAAATAAATTTGTTTGCAGGTCGCAATCTAAGTCCATTTTTGTGGGAAATGAGATGCCTTACCGCCCTTTTTTTGTACAGAAACCATCTGACGAGGTAATGTTTGCCGTTATTAATCTTTGGTTGTTTTTTATCCAAACAGAGAAAGTAGATGGACTTCTGACAGAAGTACTGAAACTTTGAAAAATAATAATGCAAGGAATGAACAGTATGTTGTTTTCATACCTCAGCAAACCTTTATATTCTTTTAGAATTCCTTGTGAAATTTCGAAGTTGGAGAACTTGACGGTGCTGGATTTGTCTGAAAATAAACTACGTAGTCTGCCAGCCGAGCTAGGCGATATGATCTCTTTATGTCACCTTTACCTCAATGGCAATCAAATAAGGGTCCTCCCTTACGAGCTGGGCAAACTGTTTCGTTTGCAAACCCTTGGTTAGTAATCCTGTAACCTAATTGTTCATATTCAAGCGCAGTATATGATTACCTTGTTTCATTTTCCAGATCTTCGATCAAATCCTCTCTCTCCCGAGATTAATAAAATTTATTATGAAGCTGGACCTCAGAAACTGCTTCGATTTTTGTTAGATCATCTGGCAAGTATGTTGTTCATAATTTTGCATTTCTGCGCAGGAATAAAACGCTCATTTTAGTATTACAGGAGAAACAACGCCATGAACATTTGTTTTACTTAACATTTATGATGTAAATTTAGTTTCTTCTGCGGATTAATATTATTAAAAGTATACCTTGAGTGGTTACGTGAACATGAAAATTTGCTTGTCACATTTCTGCTTTCGCAATGCTTTGGTTCATGTGTTGCAAAGTTTTTGAATGATTAACTTTCCCTCGAAAACTTCGACTACTGATGTGTTTCAGTAAATGCGACAATACCTCCGGATCGCCAGTGGGTGATGATAAGGCACGCGGATCCTGAAAGACCGATCGGTATCGAACCGTGTTAAACTAATTATTCAGTAAAACACGATTTCTCCTCTCTGGACCCTTTATCACTTGATAGCTTTCTTGTTTAATTTATATGTTCCTTTGCACCTCCACCTAAATTTTGCTGAAACTCCGGGAACCTTACATATAGAATATATTTCACAATTTTGATAAAGGTATTTCTTGTATCTATCATTATCTTCAGCAACTTTCACTGTTCTCTGCTATAACGTTCTGTGTGATAAATACGCTACGAACAGTCTCTACTCATATTGTCCATCCTGGGCTCTCAATTGGGAATATCGGAAGACAGCAATTTTAAAGGAGATCCGACATTACGAAGCTGATATCATCACCTTACAAGTATGTTTGTGTTTGTTCCTTCTATTATTGTAATGATCTGAAATCACTTTTTTTTTTCTAAAGAATACCTTCTTCCTTCATTTTCGTTTTATATTAAACCTTTACCATGATTCTTCATTCCGAAAATTCTAGTAAGTTTGTTTTCACTTTAGGAAGTAGAAACTGAACAGTTCCGTTGCCTTTTTCAACCTGAGTTAGAACAAATCGGCTATGCGGGCATCTTTTCACCAAAGTCACGGGCGAAAACAATGGGTGAAGAAGAACGAAAATTTGTTGACGGTTGTGCGATCTTTTGGAAGTATGACAAGTATGTTGGATTGTATTTTTCTTATCGACTGAATTTTCAAGTTTAATTTCAGTTTTCCTTGTAATTATAAGCAGTTTAATATAAATCAGAAAGAGAATGTGGAAGAAGCAATCACTGATCATCCTTTGCACAAATACTTTGTCTTTTTGCATTATTTTCTTTATCTAATTCACTTTAGTTTTTAATCGCAGCTGTTCTTTGCTAATTTAAAGTTTCGCTTAAAAGTTCGACTGTTGGAAAACAATATTTACAGATTTGAGCTGGAGAAAGAACATCTCATTGAGTTTACTCAGGTAGCTATCAGGAAAGCTCCAACAAGTGAAAAAATCTTGAATCGTGTTATGCCAAAGGATAACATTGCTCTTTGTGCTGTTTTCAAAATCAGGGAGAATGTCTACGCCAACCGTTTGTTTATTCTTGTTTTTTTTTTTCTTTTTTTAACGGTATATGCGGTAAAAACAATTGCCAATGCGATAAAATCAACCTCTGTCTGACGTCTTTCCGTATTTTTGATTTCCTTAAGAACTGTTCTTCCGACAGCAAAAAGTGGTATTTCCCTTTATTGCTCTAAGAATTTGCAGGACAAATGACTATGGCTCCAAGCGATAATGTGGTTGGAAATCCACTTGTTGTGAGTACCGCGCATATTCATTGGGATCCAGAATTTTGCGATGTAAAACTGATTCAGTCAATGATGTTGGTGCAGGAGATAAATACTTTGCTGGATGAAGTGTGTTTTTTTGAGGACATCGAATTCAAAATTTGGTTGTTAAAATGATTTTCGCCGATCTTCCCCGAAAAAAAAACGTCATTTTTTGTTTTCTAGATATCGGAAAAATGTCGTATAACACCTCAGCAGATACCTGTTCTAATTTGTGGCGATCTCAATTCACTTCCTGAATCAGGTTTAATACTACTTTAGCGACTGCAATATTTTCATAGCAAATGTTTTTTGTGTAGCATATAAACGAACAGAAGCTTGGAAGCAGTTTTTTTTTTTGGCCACAAGTTTCTTGATAAAATCATTCTTCCTTTTTTCGAGAATTTTATGGACAATTTCTCAGGAGTTGTGGAATTTTTGTCGAAGGGAGCAATTTCAAGGGAGCATCCGGATCTCAAGGAATTCCGTCAGGACCCTTGTATTACACGTTTTAGTGCATCCGATGATCCGACGGTTTATACCCACGGACTCAGGCTTGACTGCGCTGTGGACCCTAACTCAATGCCGTTTACAAATTACACGTTGGTTTTAAATTTGAAGACATGTATACAAAGCTCACGTTCGTTTTTAAAAAATTATTTGTTGTTTTTGATTCAGAAAACAGTCGCCACCAGGAAAAAAAGTAAGTAGGATGAATTCTCCGTGAAGAAAATGAGGCTTCACTTCTGTATTTCGAGTTATATTTTTTTAAGCATGTTTTCCGCAGTTGCTGGTTACCTACAATAAAAATTTGTGAAAAATGAAAGAGCTTGAATTTCAGGCTTGAATTTAAAGGTGTTATCGATTACATCTTCTCGACGCCGCAGTCCTTAGCTCGTTTGGGTGTGTTAGGACCGCTGAACATGGAATGGGTGCTGGCAAATAAAATAATCGGTTTCCCACATCCCCACGTACCCTCGGATCACGTGCCAATAATGGCCCAATTTGCAGTTATTCCAACGAGCCATCAACGTACGCAGCCTGTTGTCCATCACTATGGTAACAGTCATTCCAGTTCATTTGGTGCTGTTGGTCGATAAAAATTCAGCATTTTCCGTATTAAATTTGCACAGTCTCAGGAAATAGTTTTGTTGTTTGTCAAGTCATCAATATTATATCCATATTAATCGTATCATTTTCATCGTTAATCCTATATCCTGATTGAATCAGAACTTTAATACGTGGGATTAGGTCAACCTGAAGTACGATACTTTGTTCTGTACAATATTTAATTTTGATTCGTGAAGCAAGAGTGGGGCTTGATATTAAAGCGGATGCAGATGTGATTTCATTGAAAACTACTTTTTTCGTGGGAAGTAATGAGGTCTTTCGTGGCCAGAGAATTTGTGCAACTAAAAAGTTGCAATAATTGGAAATTGTGGAATGTATTCGAATGTTTAGTCCGTATTAATGATAGTCAACAATAGCCAACTATGTTTCACTGAGCTACTGCTGTCAATAAAGATGCCTTTTAAGTTTCCGTCGAGGACTATGTTTTGTCTTGTAATTGTTCACTTTTCATTCCAGGCACCGATCAGTTTAGGCTTTTATGTGTTTTTTGCCGAATTGTTCAACTGAATTTCTCAACAAGCTTTTTATATTGCGAAAATAATCTCATGAGGGATATTTTCAGGTTTTGCTGTTGGACACTAAATTTTGCATCCCTCCCAATGCAGTTAATAAAGTTTTTGTTTCGGTAGGATTATTTTCGTATGTATTTCTCTTCAAACATCGTTCTTAGCTAATGTTTAAGTATACCTCATCGATTAATCCCTTTCTTTTCCTTTTCATTATATTTGACATTAGAATTTGTCCTAAAAGGCGGCCTTTTTAAGAGGAGGACGTCAAATAATTGGTAATGTAGTTTTTGAATTGACCTGTTATTTTTTTCATCAATCTTCCCCTTATTTCTTCGAAAATAGTATCTCGTTTTTTTGGGACATTTTAGTGGTAATTCTAACGCTTTCCGAAATGTAGTGTTATTTTCTCTGAGCTCTGTTTTGATATTTCTTTAGAAGGCACGAAAATATACCGGAACAACCAGGCTTCAGTAGCTAATAAATACGTTGTCTCATTATCTTCGTAATTGGTACGTCATTTGGAAATGCCTTTGCTCGTTATTTTCTGGAAGTGTGTCATAGTTTGTTTTATTTTATTTACTGTGGTAAATCTAAACAGGAAGCAGAACAAAAAATAACAAGTAAGCTCTTTTTTGTTGTTCACTGTCGTTGTCTATTTAGTTTGTAACTTGATGCACAAATATTTTCGTCCTAGTTGGAAGTTGAGTTTTTCAGCTAGGCACTTTATTATGATGATTATCATCTTTATCTACAATTGATTTCAGCGCCTAACTTTAATCTTTGCTTTTTTCCGTATTATTTTTTGATATTACTATTGATATAATCGTGAACTGTTTGCTCCCCGTTTTGATTTTCCGCTGTTTTCTTTTGCATCTTGAAAATTTCCCTCATGGTTTTTTTCCTTAACATTTACATGTAACTTAAATCAACATTTTAACATGTTTTCTTCATTTATACTCATGATCTCGTTTGTTGAAGCCTTTTTTCGGATAAAATCCCACTGAACGCCTTAAAGTTTTCGCATTAACGTGCTAAACTCTTGACGACTTTCGGATTTTGGAATGGGACATACTGAAGTTCATGATTCTATGAGGATTCGAGTCATTCAAATAATCTTTTGTTAGCTATAATTCCTCTATTAGTAATGTCAAACATGTTTAGGACCGAGACAATTGGTTGTCTTTCTCAGTATCACACAGTTAGGGTTGTTTCATGAATCATTACTCTGACGATTTATCACTTTTCAATTGGTTATTTTGAAAATAATGGGGAAATGTTCTGTAGCTATAGTGAATACATATATAATAATCTTTATTTTAGTACTTCCTCACTTCATTGCCTAATCAGCGCCTCTGTTTTTCGAAACTTACAAAATGAAAATTGTGAATCACACTCATCATTGTGAACAACTTAGTCGTTCTGTTACGAATTGCTACTGTTTAAAATTTCCTCAGATCTTGTAAGGTGGTTTGGTCCGGTGTGGGTATGTAGTCAATGTTAATTACGAAGATGTGCAACAGCATCTCTTTTTTGATAGAAAGATCCATTTACCATACAGTTATCAAGTAGAAAAGTAACAGCCTGTATTCTTTGTCATATTCGTCATGGGAAGTTTGCTGTATTCTTATGCTTCTTGTTACTCATCACTCTCAACTTTATGATACAAAAAAAAAAGTGTGAAGTACAGGAGTATTTCAAGCGAAAAAGTGAAGCACATCCTAACTTTATTGTGTTGACATTCCCATGCATTTTTTTTTTTTTTTTTTGCCGTTTATTTTCAGTTTTTAAAATTATATGGTTTTTGTGACCATCACGTTGATGATGATGCTTCATCTGGAAATATAAATTACATAATCTCTAACAGTCAATGAAAAGCTGTGATGGCACGATTGCTTTGTGGACTAAGAAAGTAAACTGCAACGACGGGTCAGCATTCATCTGCACTTATTAACCTGATGCATATATTTCAACAACATTTAACCCATCAAAATCTTCCAGCATTTTACTAAGATTACAAAAATAAATTGCTATATTTCCTATCGTGGAATAGTTAAGCACTGGCAGATCGTCAGAAGCTTTTTTACTATCCAAGCAAAAGGTTATGATTCGAATGCCGCGTTCCATTCAAGTCCAAAGCTGAAACATGAACATGAGATGCAGCAGAGTTCGTGCAGCGCCCATACCTCTTTCACGGATTATCTGTCCATGTTGTGGAATGCTTCTCACTTCAAGGATTTTATGATCCGTATTAGCAACCCCAACATTTCCAGAAGCCCTGTCCCATTTGACTGCTTTCAACCATTATTTATCAAGTAGAAACTGATAGTTATTCCCGTACCCACATCTGGCTATTTTGCAGATTTGTACCTCCTTCATCATATCCTTCCATATTTCCAGCAATGCTTCTGAAACCCAAGCCAGCTCATCAAAATGAAGAAAGTTTTTCGGAAAGGTTAAGAAAAATCCTCTCATCGCAGTTTCCAGCAGTGATCGTAGAACACACTACCTGCATTTCATCCCTGGCAACCCCATCATCCCGCACCTAACTTTCTATGATGTGCCTAAAAGGTAACCCAGTTTACTTGCACGACTCATAAAACCAGCAACTTTTATGTGACACAAGACACAAACGCCAAAAAAATTCATGAAGATACACGATATGAAATGGAAAATCACCGAATGCCGCAACATATCTGCACTTTCCGAGGAAGTTCGATGTAATAAAGGTTCACCACATAATCCGACAAGATGGACTAGCAGTTACACCCAACCTACAAATATGGAAATTCCCGTAAGCAGATCCTCAGTTGTCCCATTTCCGCTTTTGCAAGTTTACTTATTCATTGTATGTTCGACCCCTCCCATACAGTAAAGGACTTTCATATCAAAGACGGCTTTTCCGGGAAATTTTTAGAAATTCACAATTAGTCGTATGCGGAACATTTGTTAGAGCCGGTCCTTAACAAATCATTTAAGAATAAAAAGTGGTGTATGAGGTGATATCGAGGAATGCAACAAACTGCAGGTGGAACAGCGCAAGCACAAAAAATGAACCATAGTAATGAGGGAATAGAACAACGATAACACTTATCGGATATTCATAACATCAATTAGATTTCCCCGATGCTTTAAAGAGTCATTAAAATGTATCCTAATCAACGGAACAATAATTTGCAAATAAAGTCCCAACCTGCAAGAATTGTCAGAACTTCAAAAATTTTTCAACTTAAATCAAAAATGCTGATGTAAACAGACTGCAGTACCACAAACGCGGTGGCATGCAAGAAATAAGCAAACACACTTGAAACAGTGACATCCCTGAGAGCCAGAAAACACACTGCGTTTAAAGTGAAAATGAAAACCAACATCACTAGAAAGAAAAAACATCAAAAACACCGACAAAAAAAGAAAAAAGAAAAAAGTAAGAAGTAAAAAAGAAAAAAGGGAAAAAATAAAAAGAAGGAAAAAACAACACCTTGTGATAAATTTTCGACTCACTGAGGTGAAACTCGATTCAAACTCCATGTTGAATGGATCTGCTCAAAAAAGTCGATATACTCTTGACGAAACAAATGGAAGGAAATAAATTCCCGAGGTAAAGAGACCACAGATCAAAACAAAATGGTAGAAATGAAGTCGATGCAAACAAAAGTTAATCTGAACCTGAGGTAATCATAGTACAACGAATGGAAAAAATAACAAGAACATTCCTGAGTAACAGCAAAATGCACTGACCAGCTACACACACATAAATATACAGTGATCACCTTGCATTTTCCCAAAATCGAAAAACGGGACCATTTCTAGGAGACAAGATTTATTGGAATGAATGAGCCAGGCTTTACAGACAGTATTCCATTTTTCCAGCTTAAAGCGCCTCGTTAAAATACTGGTTTGACAAATATGAAATTCCACCCCTTTTTGCATATAAAATGTTTTATGCAACAAGACGTCTCATAGCCAACTAAATCATCTAATGTTGGGCTAACAAACATTCTCAAGTTGAATTCTGTATCTCCCATGTTATACTACTTCATTTTCTGGGTGATCATTTACGCTGATCATAATTATAAGCATATTTACTTAAGTTTGGCCTATTAACGTGTTTTTCTTAATGGGGAAAAAGCAAAAAAAGCGATTAAAAAAATTCAACAAATCATAACATGACGACAGCACAGTGAAGTAGAAAAGAACACACCGAGTTTGTTTAACTGAACAGAGCAAAGCATTCACGAAGAAAAATGCGAAGAATCTTAAAAATTTAATCTGAATCTAGTATACAATCTTCGGTAAGCAAAACTGATCTAATACTGACAAGTAATTCATAAAAAAAAAAGAATGAAAAACTGATGACAAATAAATGGACCTGAGTTGGTACCTGAAATAGAAAAAACAACACCTGAGGTAAAACCAAGAAAATGAAATAAAAAATTGCAACTTGGTCAAAAAGCATCCCTGAAAAAAACAGAGGTGAACAGTAACAAACAGCACCACACTGGGTCACATTCTAAAAACAGCACAAATCAACGATTCATTAACGTGACTGCTAAAAAAACCCGACTTACTCGTTGTATGTCAAGTTTAACTAGCAGGAAATCAGTGAAAACCAGTAAGTAAAGTGGGAAGCGATAAATGAATTGTTCAAGATTTCGTTTTGTGTTCTGTGCTAATTTTAAATTCTGAATAATTAAATGAATATCCAATTCTAGGAAAGAATTACCTGAATTTTTCAAAGACTTTTTTATGGATTCAAATTTCCAAGGAGAATCTCTGATTCGCTACTGGTTCCCACTAGTAACAGTCACCGTTATTAACCTGGTTAGCAATCATATAATTGTAAATGGAAACTGTGATTTAAACTATGTGAAAAAGTGGGATGTCAAAAAAGGAAAAAAAAAACTGCTAAATTGCATCGTTTTATGTCCTAAATCAGAACAGAAGCAAAGAGACATTAGGCAACACTAGTGTCGGGCTTAAATGATGCCTGCAATGGAGTACTTTGAATACCTTTCAGATGTTCATCATTAACCTGTAAACGATGCTCCAGAGCTGTATTAAACGTATCTGCCGCATTACCTTTCAAATTGGAAAGGAGTGGAGCAGTAGCTTTCAAAGCATCATTATCGACAGCAACAGTACCCGCGGCACTAATCTGCAAATGATGATGGCGATGATGCTCCACAGCACTGCTTTCACGAAGTCGTTTAGCATCACGTTCTTCGCTTCTTGTCTTCTTCGAATGCCGCACACGTCGACAACGAGCAGCCAGTTTACGTGTAACATCACGAAACACTTCCCAAAATTCATCCTCATTAGGAATTCGATGCATCATCACTTTACGACACACATCTGCAACATGACAGCCTCATGAATGATTGATGTAAATTCCATTCAGTTACCAAGTTATATGCTACCAATTCCTACCGTGATTGGACTAATATACAAAGTAATTATTTAATTTTCCCTAAATCTGGATTTGCTAAAAAAAACTCCATGTTAAGTTTTAAAAACTTACAAGCAATATAGTGAATGCCTTCTTCAGGAAGATTTTTGTAAGTTGAATGATTTGGACCAGCAACGGTCGTTTGTGCCATTAGCTTGGTACCAAATACCCGCTTTTCAGCCAACATTTTCGAAAGAAACGCCATTGCCTTACGCACATCATCATCACAGCGACGATTCTGATGGAACTGATGAATAATTTGTTCTTCACTGCAAGGTGTAAAACCTGAAAAGAAGATGGAATGAAAGAATTCTCACCAAACCACTTCAAAATGACTTGAAGAAAATCCCAGATTTATTTCAAATTTAATAATTTGAAATTAAAAAGTAATCATTACTAACCTGGATCTGAAAGATAAGCTTGGGGCACCGGAATTTTTATATCTGAAATGCTGCTCTGAGAAATGCCCTTTTGACGTATGAATTTCACATAGTCATCTGACACAGGCTTCTGAAAACAATGGAAATTTGATAAAGATAGATGAACTCTGTAACAAAATAACAGTAATTCAAGGATCTTATACTTCTATAAAAGCATTCAGAACACTTCTGCAACAGTGATAAAATACCTTTCGACAGGGTGAAGCAGTAGTAAGATGTTGTCGTTGCTGTCGTACTAACGTATTTTGAGAACCCTGATTACTGTTTAACATCTGTTGAACCAGATGTTGATGAGCTTGTTGATTTCGTCCAGCTAATGTTTCCAGATGTGCTGGAAGACCACAACTTAGCTGAAATAATTCTTTTCAACAACAAATACACCTCGTTAAAGCTGTCTTGGGACTTTACTACAATGGTTCTCTCATCAAATCATTTTCTCAAACTGTTAGTTAGGTAGTTCATGACAAACTATTTTGGATGACACAGTTTTATGCTCTAGCACTTGAGCTGAGGAAAAAACTAGGTTTCTACGCAGTTCATTTGAATGCACTAATGGTTTGCTAAAATAACATACTGTTTGATCAACGACATTCGCAGAACTTAGGTGAAGCTGTGCAGGATGATCTTGTTTAGACTGTTCTTGACGTGTTTGCTGTTGTATGTGATGCAGCTGCGTTGATGACGATTGTCCCAGATGGCCCTGACCATTCACAACTAGTTGTTGCAGCAGTTGTTGTTGCAGAAGCAAAGGATTTAGTGACGAAAGTGAATCTAACTTCGATGCGAATACATGTGCTGCATTCTGCAAAAAAGTCGAAAAGCTATTAATAATCGCACGGAACATGAACTTTCCAAATACTTTGCTAATTTTAATTAAATTGCAAACAAAAACAACACGCAATTACCAAATAATTCACAAAGACCTTTATAATCTAAAGCCCCATTAAAAGCAGTTTTAATGCTGAAGCTCAGAGGAAAAAAGTATATCTTTTCGACCAGCGGATCTTTATAGTGCAAACAGGTCAACATTAATATAAAAAATAGAAATTCTCAATCTGGAACTCACATCCGTACTGCTAATGACACTCTTGGTTGTAGCTGGAATAGGTGTTGAACATATATCGTTGTTGTTATCAATACTTACGGGATCAATTTGTGCATCACCTGAATAACATTTTCGATAAAAACATCAAGACACACTGTTTCATTTGAATAACGAATTGTTTTCACATTTTGAAAAAAAAAAAAAAAAATCAAAAGTCAGTATTTTACAGGAAAGGTAGTCGATAAGAAATTATCCGAAACGATGAAGTGAATCATATTACCTATATTACAGCATACAAAAATTGGAAAAGCAGTGGAACAATGTTCCCACCTATTAGGGGAGCATATATTTGATTCAGTTATTAATAGCTTTTACAGTTACCGCAACAACGCATTAAATAGATGTATCATATATTTCTTTTCCGAATAAACCGGTCCTATCGCAATATTAGAGGAGCACTGTTATAAATTCGATTTGAAGGTCTTCATTGTTTATATTTTAAGGATTACCATTTGAGTCGCATTTTCGATCGAGACCCGATGAATTCCATCTTTTTATTGGACCAAGCTGTAGCTGTTCCTGTAGGTTCGGTGGCAAAATTGGACTCGTTTGTTGCAAGAGTGATGGAAATAGCCAAGGATTCCACTGTAACAATGGGCTTGGCACTGAAATAAAGGAGTCCAGCGGAAAAGTGAATGACTTCAAATGGAAGAATACCGTCAAAAGATTAAGCATATGCCATCTGAAATTCAAAATGTACAAGCTCCACAACCAAATCTCACAAGCATCCGATTGTAAACGGTGGTAGTTGTAACCTTCTGGGAAGAAAGAAGCTACTAGAAATTTTACAAAATTCAAGACCTAGGAAACAAACTGACATGCAGGCAGTGGCCTCAACGCAACGGGGCATTCAGGAGTAACTGCATTTTTCCGAGGAGTTGACGAAGAGCTTGCCAGAGTATTTCCTGGTTCACTACCGGTTGCAGCACAAACCTGATTGATAAGAGCTTGCATATTCCTCTCGAAATGCTGTTTCATTTCTTGCACTTCTCTGAAAGTTGAACCATCATTGATGCAAGTTAATATATCTTCTTCACTTAAAACAGGCAAAGGTTTTCGAAGGTGAAAGATTCCGAGTCAAAACAATCTCGAGGCTACAGATTGGCGGAAAACCAATACAAACAACAGACAGTGTAATTCCATATTTTTTAGAACACTGTAGAAGATATGCGACTACATCCTATTTTATGGGAACTACATGACAGACTTTACTGACAATTCGACGGTAAAGTGATCAAGGATCAATAGGGAACTAGTTCAGAAATTAAAGTAAAATTTCTGAGTTGAACCTATAAATGTGAAAAGTAAGATTGAGTTCCCGAGAGTACCCAAGCACCAAGTAGGTCTTGGTGCTTGTCCATTTTCAAAAACAAAGATATGAATACTAAGAATAAAATAAAGAAAATTACTATGAGAATTTAAGGGAGCACACATTTAGTCGTTGACAGATCCGTTTCAAATGACATTGTAAGTCAAAAGTATTTCGTTCTATACCGAAATCCTACTAAATTCTATAATTTTTAACCCTTTAAACCTGATATGTTCGTTACTAATTATTACATTTTAGATGATTTACTTCTTTTACGCATTCAATAAATTGGTGGTAGCTGCGCTGACTAATTTTTTGACCGCTACTATGAGTACGAAAAAGTGTCCCACGCCTTCGAACGTATACCGAATGGTATTCATGTACAAAAAAAGACTTAAAATTTCAGGCTACACCAATCTATGTCATACCGCAGTCAGCATAGCTGAACGTAGTCGTGATCTGCATGCACATTAGTTATAACTGCTCAGTTACCAGAAATAATTGAACAAATCTCAGGAATTGAATAAATGCAATAAAATAGAGTTCAAGGTCGTACTTCTTGATCTCTAGGCATCCTTGGCAAATTGTTGTAGAGGGATGAGTGCTTGCCACTGTTGGCTGTGTTGCTCGATTATTATTTGACAAAGCTGATGAAACAGTTGTTGATCCCGCAAAATCAAGCGGCTGCTCTTCTTTCATCCGCCAACTTGACGAGCCAGCTTGTTCTAGCTGCAAACTATTTCTGTAAATCTCAAAAAATTTAGGTTAAAAAATTTCTTTGCCTGATTCCGCTTGCTGCAGTTAACCAATCAGTTACTAATATCGGGCTTAATAACAGAATCAAAGCTAAATGAATCAAGCACAGGTAGGACCTGAACATATGCTCGAAATGATTATCAAAGATTCCCTTCAAAATGTAACAAACCCGCATAAATCGAAAACCAGTGCACACGCTGACACAGTAGCACAGTATATCACATCGACAACTAGCAGTTGTGAAGTGATAATGTGATTACCCACAAATAAACCGAAACCCAAACTATTCCTACTTGTAGTTTAGTTCTAGTAAATGAAAAGAGAACGGTGCAGGAGACTGAATGGAATGAACGGATGAAACAACAATTAAATGGATTATAGATGCCCGAATCTGGTGACCTTCTAGTGAACGCAAAGAAGGTTCTAATACATCGTCGTTCATATAGAATTGAGACAGCCAGCGGAAGGTATCATATTTGCTGGTCCTCTTCCTTTCTCCTCTCCGTCCATCTTCTGTCACCCTATCACCTTTCTTCTCCAATGTCCTTGCCTGATGCTATCTATGTGTGTTTTATGTTGTTACTTCAGTATTGTGATGGATTTGCTTGAGCGTTGGTAACTTGTGTATATTAAGATACCCACTCACACCTATACAGACAGACAGACACATACACAATGACAGTAATAAGCGAAGATGGAATATGATGATCATGGCTAGAGGTTACGGACTGGGATAGTTAGCGCTTCATTTCGTTGTTTCTCTTCTTTCAGGCTTATCTGCAGGTGATTTGCACAATCTGTACGGAAATATATAAATAAATAAATACATCTATATATATAATGTATATACATATATGTATGTCTATAAGTATGTCACTGTTTGTCAATCGCACACTTCGCATCGCAACATCGTCATCGTCACCAGCGTCATTACTTTTGCTTCTCTAGATCAACACTTAAAATACCATCAGTAGTATCACAAACAGAAGCCTATTTTTCTACCTATGATCAGTTTGTGGTACCATACTAACCAACTAACCATCCTAATACTTACCTGTTTACCTGCTCTCATCAAAAACATCTTTGCTTTCAATTAACATTGGAAAAACACACTTTAACAAATAATTCGAGTCCTCATCTTTGTTGCTAATATCTGCACGTGGAAACTGACTGTTGTAGGGCTTGTAAGAGGGAAAATTCATACCGTTAAAAGCAGAAATGAGGAATTGAGGGAGAAGGTTTACTGAAGCAGCTACTATTCATCGATTCCGTTAAAGTTTAAAAAAAGTCAGCCATAAACTGTAATCGTTCTTGGTGAGTGGTAGAACACAGAAACAAGTGAAAAAGAGAAATGTACATTTGATAATTCTTAGTCAACCACTGGTATATCATAATGTGTCTTTATCATATTAACTTTTCGCTCTAATTCAAACTCGACCTACACCTACATTATTATCTACCTGATAATACGACAACTACATCTCTCACTGCCAAATATCTAGAATTACACGTACCACTATTTTCAACGTGACGATTCAAATAATCTAAAAATGCGAAGTCAGAAAGCATAAGCGCTTATGGGTAAGGAATCGAGGCGTTGTATTGTTGTGCAAATTATTCCTATAGACGTGCGTCAGATACGACATGACCTACTCAAGCATATTCTAGAAGTTTTCGAAATCGAATTATGCGAAAGCAGTGTGCATGTGTGTTCTCTATAGAATCGACGATGCATAACTTCATGCATACATACATACATACACAGACAAACGCGCTGAGAGCAATTCGTCAAGGTCATCGAGCAATTTTCATGACGGCTCTCATCAGATCTGCAAAATCTATGTTCCACAAATGAATATACTATATTTAAATTCCAAAACATTTCGTAAGTAAACAAGCTAGTTAAATCAGGAGTAGAATACTACTAATTAGTGACAAACATATCTTTATAACCGACCGCAAGAAAACAGATAGTCTGGCAATTGCTTTTCATGTACCTGAAGTTCTTACTGTCTCTCAAAAAAAAACAGGATCTTTAGTTCAAATTTTGTGATTGCTTAAACCTCCACAGTTCAAAGCAATTCTAAACGTATTTTTAACTTCCGATGTTACAGCAATATGCAATCTCTTAAGAGACGGAGTGAACCTTATTTCAACACAATTCTTCCAATAACAAAAGAAGAGGAATATTTTCTGCTAAGAACTAACTAGACAGGAGCTTTTAACGTATGAAATTCAAGGAGAATCATCTTCTACAGACTTTTGGACGAACTTTAAGAAGACAATAACTGCAATACCAAACTGTCATATATGTAAGACCAGCAAACTTGATATAAATATATACATATATATATAATCACTTATACACATCACCACAATTCTATGTAACCACGGTGCTTCTCGCAGGGGCCTGTGTTTGTGCTATTCTTTTCCGTTTCTCTTTCTTTCATACCCTCCCTTTCCACAAAGTTGTTCAAATGAGAGATGTTTGTGTGAGTTTTGAGGGAAACGGACAGGGACGTTGCAGAGGAGCGTCACCCACCCACTTCGAACCAACTGAATGTTCCAGCGCTCCACAATCGGCGCATTCATTCCATTTCATTCAAGCATTCCCTAACTCTCACCTACTACTCACGCCGTTGCCCTTCTCGCCTTTCAGAAACCGATTCGCCGGCCTTCAGGGCCCTTTCTTCCTCCTTTCTCAAGAGTCTCAACTCTCCAAACCTCGCAGGGGGTGTTCAACCCTTCATCTCTTCCTCCAAAATAGCCAATACGATTTCTGATCAGCAAGAATCCTGATGAGCACATGTCACACACAACATGGACACCTGACATAAACATTTCCTGTGCAATCCACAAACTATAACCCAGAATTATCGAAGACGAATATTACCTTCAGGAAATAATGGAGAAAATATAACATGTTGAACTCATACAATTCAGCGCACAATAAAAGAAACTCTCCAAAAGAGACGGTATCGACATAAAGTTTAACAAAACAGAATTTCTACATGTTCCAGAACTCTATTCATTACTAAAATTCAGCTAAAAAGCATTTCATGCTTCTCGACGACAACTCCGAAATAAATAACCACTGAAATATAAAAAGGAAAAGAAATAAAGAACGCTAACTACTTGAACTATTAACAAGCCACAACTTAAGGGAATCTATTAAATTCCCACAAAAAATACCTTATGCCCATCATAGTGTCAAAGTAAAATGAATCATACGACCAAAATAAGGGTGGTATTTCTACCAGGCTGACCGATAGGCTTAGGTGAATACAAAATATTCATGTGACGGTGAAAGGACTTATCACTTAGGTTAAACAGACATTATTAGTCAAAGTTTAGGTAAAGATCACAAATGATATTCACTGCATTTTCACAACACCCAGGTAGATTAGCAGGGAGGGAGTGGAACTAATATACGACGCATACAGTTCAAATCTGACTGCAATTTCTTCACTGTCTCACAATGCTTCACAACGACCTATTCAGAAATTAGTATTCACGGAGGCCAAAGGTCATGCATGACGTTACAAAAATTCCAGAGAATACTACAGAGACAAAAGATAATTCAGGAGAAAGGACGACTTATTGAAGGTATCACATGATGCAACGAATGTGATCTTTACGGAGACTAAGCTCTCCGCAATGCAGCCACAGTGACGGCACTCCATGAAAGAAAAAAGGCTGAAGAAAAATGTTTACCTGTAAAAGTGCGGAAATTAACTGATGATGAGGAAGTGTATTATGAGTGCCGCCGTGATTCCTCGGATCAATGATGATGAATGCGGAACACCCCGTATATAGGGGTTATTTGCTGGTAGTAAATCAACCTTCCCGAGATAAACTATCGCCAGAATTAATTATAAACGGAGTAGCGACGTGAATATTTAATATCACTCCTTATGTGTCCTTCGAATGATTTAGATAATGAATTAACAGAAATCGAATATCCTTTAAAGAGTTTAAAAATAGTAGAAATGGGAGAAAATTAGCATACCGCGCAAGGCAGCGCAATGCATCGCGCGGCGTGCATATCGATGCGGCGGTTAAAGCTCAGTAAACGGAGCACTAATTGCATTTTGTTGCAAATACTCACCGCTGCTTCTTTAATTGCGAACTTTTTTCGGAATGGCAGTCGGTTGTAAGCCGTAAGAGGAAGGAAGGAGGGGAAGAAGGCAGGCGCTCTTTGTCTTTCTCTCTCTTTCCCTTTCTTTCTGTGTAGTATATTGGCTTGTGTATGGCAGTATTGAGATGGGAGTGACAGGAAGACATGCATGCACGCACGCACGCGCGTAACTAGTGACATCGTTGGCTGCCTGCTGGCTGGTTATGTTGGATGCCTGCACAACAAACTGTCGTCACTGGCTAGATATTGAAACGCTCGGACTCTATCCCTCTCTCTTTCTCCTCCTCTCTACCTCTCTCTCACATTCCCATGCAATCTTTTCGTAGCACAATACTGCAAAAGACTTATTCTAAATTATCGAAAGAATACCAATAATATATCAATGTTGGAAGTAAATGATGAATTTATGCAATAGCATGTTGCATGCTCTCTGCATCACTGCATGTCTCTTTTACCCCCTCTCCCTCTCTCTAGTAATGAAATGCGGGGAAAAGAACGGGAGGAAGGAGGATAGTTTTTCATTACTCATCACACTGCTGTTCCTTCTTCTGATAACACTGTCGCAATAGCCCCTTTCCTCTCTTCTTTCTTTCTTTGACCCTCTCATTCTCCTTCAATCACTTAGTCATAGAAAGCAATGTACGATACATGTAGACAGTGAGTGTCACTATTGCTACTGAAGCCTCATCTGCTTTAATTGCAGTTTCGCTAAGAGAGTGTATGAAATTAGGAGACAATAAAATGATAAGATAAATTTTAAGACAAGGGATGGAGACAGGAAGAGAATATTAAGTTGGTCATTATGTATCATTATGCTTAACGAGTAGATGAGACGATCATGCAGCACTCTCCTCTTCTCTACTTCTTCATCTTTGGTACGGTGTGCAGAGAACGAGAGAACCTCTTCCCTGTAAAAGTATTAGTATGTGACAAAGGGAAAGAAAGATAAGAAGGAGAAGAAAAGAAATTGCGTGAAGCTTACAAGCAATCATTTAGATGTCATTTGTGAAATAGTGTAAAAGAAGAGAGAGGGACAAGGAGAGATACGATGAAAGAGAATAAGGAAGGGTTAGAAAGATATCCACGGTGTAAATTAGGAGGTAAACACTGCACTGCAGTAACATACACACTAACTGACTGCAAGCAAATAGCAGTGTTGTGTTTATCTTGGCAAGCAAGCTATGGCAGGGAGGTTCTATCGCTCTTTCTCTCCACTTCTCACCTTTCTTTTCTCTTTTCCTTTCCTTTGCTTTCCCCTTTCTACGATGGAACCTAAATTCTCGAAAATGTTGCTGTCCTTGATGCCATTGCAGGGCTTGTGGACAGTTGGAATTTGCATTTTGATGCACGTCGTTAAACGAAGTTCGTGGGATGAATTTTAAGAAATTTGTCGACTCTGCAAATCTCCAAATGCTAAGAAGGACATTGAAACTAGAAGTGGAAGTTAGAACTGTGAAAAGTTAACCCATCGTACTATCAATTTATGGCAAGATTTTAACCAGTAGCGCAAAAATTCCTGCCTGTCATTTTGCCGTATCCGAAAGACACAGAATTAAATTTGACAGGAATTCAATATTATCCCAGAAGTTGTTCCACTGAACAAACAACGTACATAGCTTGCATACACATGCATAACACAAGCATAAAGACAAACAGACAGGAAATATCGCCTGGAACCAGTGAGAATGCAAATACCCACCCCAAATGGATGAAGTTTACTCAGGTCGTTGCAATTCATGCATTTCGTGCTGCACAAACAATACACCCCATTGCGGGGACCAATTTAAAATGTGAAAATGTGCTCCAATCGTTGCAGACTTGAAAATAATTCGTCGGAAAAAAATCTCCTTATCAATAACTCGTTGTACAATTGCATCTTATGCCACTTTTTACTATTTTAAACAATTCATCTTGTTCGTTTCTACATCAATTACAATTTTTTCATACTGCAAGTTCCACTTCTCTCTACTAACTTTACAAATACGTTGATAAGAATTGTGGAACTTGTAACTTACAGGTAAGATACAATTATATTTGATATAATTATGATGGAACACCTGGTACCAATAGATCAGGAAAGTTGTGCACAAAAGAAAGGACGTCAAGGGGTAGAGGGTAAGTTGTAACAAGGGGATGGTGTAAGAAAACTGGTTCGTTCAATGCTCACCATCTGTTCCCCTTCTAGAAGCCAAATCAGTGAACTTCGACGTAGACGGCATGAGAGCAATGTAGCACATTAACTTCAACATATCACTAATAATTTAATATTACCACCAACAACACATTCATTCTGATATAGTTGTTGCTTTCATTGCTACTCTCAATTATTTATAAGAGGGAAGAACGGAGCCTGAATTAATGAAATCTTTAAAGTGGCATTAAATTGAGCAATCATTAAATTACTACTTCATTTTCTTCATTTTTACACTTACATTACAATTACATGAGATAATCAAGTTGTCTTGTTTAGTTAATTTTCTCCACTGAGGAATGTCACTGAATAGCAGTAACATTTAAACAATAACAACCTCTCAAACGCAACACTTCCAAAAAAAGAAAAATCAGCCTTTCAATGTGATGATTTCTATGATCAGAATGATAGATGAAATATTGATCATAGTAATCCTTTCTCTACAAGTTTTTTTTTTCTTTTTTTTTTTTTTTAGAAAAAAAAGAAAAGAATAAGTGGGTCAAATTAGCCCATCCAATTGTTTGTCCGTACATGAACTTTCATCGAGCAAATTCATTACTTGTGGAGTCAATATTAATATCGATACCAAAAGTGTTATATGACAAATTAAGTTCATAAAGCTCAACTAACGACAATAAATAGTGTTGATAGTATGCATCCAACGTGTCCCTTTACAAATAGCAAATTGATTCTGGTAAATTACAGGTGTGAAGATCAACCCGTCATTTATTGCAACATAGGATGATGACTCAATCATCCACTGAAGTTAACATTCTGAGCTTCTTTAAAATGAAAAACAGACACACTGGGAGTCGAATTTCAAAAAACAATGAAGAGATTCAAACAACAGTGTGGTTTTCTAATTGTCGACAACCCATAAATTGTCACCTACGTATTTTTCGAAGATATTACTTTGTGCAGCTGTTCTTTTTATCATTATCTAACATAACCTGAAAACAAATTCCTCAATATTACTCAGTTGAGCTTGAAACCTCAAACACTAGAGGGAATAGCACAATTTGGTCTTACATTAAGTACTTCTGTACCAAATCTCTTAACGAACAAACGAAACAATTTTGTTCAGGGAAAGGTAGAATCTTTGTTCATGTGACTGATACGTTGCAGAGTTTTTAAAGCATTCACGAGAATGGAGTAGGGATACGATGGGCGGATTTCCAGAGGCCACAGGGGTATGCTTTTTCCGACTGAGTATTTGGCCAACTATTGCTCATTTTCTCTTCTAGTAGTCTAACACTTGTCTAATCCGTTACTTTCATGGCCACATATCTTTCTTTTTCAATCATTTCCTGAGAAAACTGAACAAGTTTTTCTTCTTTATTCATTCCTCACTCCTGAAAAGGTTTTTTGTTCATGATTATTTGGCAAACAAGCGTATATTCACACAGGTGGATTGCATTCTGATTGCAATCAGCTAATTCTCTTGAAGACAAAGCAGTTTTTAGTCCTCATACTTACCGGAAGAGTTGATTAGGCCTTTTCTATGCCACTAACAGGTGCAATGCATTGCTACCTATTCACAATCTCTGATAACATCCTTATTAAAGTTAATTAAGACTTTGAATCTGGCCATAAAAAATAACTAATTTGGATCGGAGCGATTATTATCTTGAAATGAAACCCTTGATACTGACATGTTAGTAAACAAAATTTTGATATATCTATACAGAGGCAGTTAAGATCAGCATCATTTATAACACTTCCTTTACATCCCGCGATATACTAGCAGTTTGTGAACGATTATAATATGAGAATGAATGAATGGCAGGAAAGGAGCATCATCTTCGTTAATGATCACATCGAGTAATAATGTTGCAATTACATTTAAGCTGGATGGGAACGTTTCGAAAGAAATGAAACAGAAGAAATAATTCCTCTGACAACATTTTCATCTCTTCTATTTCTTCTCTTTTATCCATTCAATGACAAAGGTTAATTGTTATCCCATTCACTTCCTCAATGACTATTTTACTTGGAAACTACTATCACATTTTATTCATCCATACAACCTACTTGTGTCAGACTGTTACTCTTACTAATCAGTCAACCTCTCTCCTTATCAGGAATCAATACTCAATAAAATTCGTTTTGTAATATCTATCACTACCATGAATAACATTGCAATTATTTAAATTTACGTCTAGATTTGTTGGTAATTCTTTTCAAATTAAAGCAGATGCATTTTGTAAACTTATGTGTTACTTTACATTGTAATAATGCTTTTATATCGAAGAGGTGAACTTTCTTATTTGATTCGACGAAAGGAATATTTAAGTTGTTTTAAATATATTTTAAAATATGACAATGATAAGTTTATTGGTCACAGCACCAATTAACGAGATCCACGCACAGTCCGTAAAAAATGAAACAAATATTTCACATTACTGCATAGAAATATAAAATTATTAACTCATTAAACGGTATAGGTCAGTTGAGGTTTTCATGGAATAGATAGTTACAACTTAATAATTATTTATGTTAGAAAGGACTTGACAGTTCATATATGAGGAAAATTGCAATTTAAAAATAGAAAAAGTAGCAACGGTGTCTGAATGATCTCAAAACTTAAATGTACAAGAAAATATGAAATCGTTGATAAAGATTTTGATATATAAGAGTTTTTCATGAAGGCCTACTTTTCAAATTATAAATGGCACAGAAATTTGAAAAATTGCACATAAAATTAGAAAGAAAACGAATATTATTAGTATTGAATTTAGTGAACTAAGTTACTGGAAATAATTATTTACGTGAAAAAAGAGCACCAACACTAATATAACTATAAGAAAGTGTTCTTAGAACTTTCCAAATTTTAATGGTAAAAATTAAATTTATTGAGTAGATTTAATTAACATCAATTTTATAATGAGATATGTTAATGTTCAATTTGCTTTTCTACTTATTCGAATAAATCCATTGAATTGAATGTTACCTAAAATTGGACTTAAATTTACATAAAGAAATGGTTAAGGCATCTATTCCAATAGGGAAACGATCGTATAAAAAGGCTGCAAAATTTTCTGTTGCAAAATTAAATTCCTTTTGATACAGCACTCAAATGCACTTGAATAGTTGAAAACCAGAACTCAGATTTGAACGCTATCTTTGTAATATGCAGTTGTTATGAATATTATAAATAATTGGAGTTCCAAAACTCTAAAACGAATTTAAAAATGTAAATTAATTTAACTGACGGATGGATATCGAAAGAGGTGCTTATAGAAATATGACGAAAAAAAAAAAAAAAAAGAAAAGAAAGTTTAGTTTCTTCAGCGTAATTCCATTGTAATAAAATTATTATGTTGCACAAACATGTAATAATGGATACTTTTGAGAGTTCTCAAATTTTTAGGACATTCATTTTTTAACATTTCATAAATATAAGTAATAAAATAAATGAATAGTGAACAGAACTCAACTAATTGATGCAACAGGTGGAAATATGGCAGAACGTGAACCATATGAATATTGAAGTGATTGGATACGAGTCATGCATACACAATGTCCTTCTTCTTGTTCCTCTTCTGGAGATGGTGGACTCCACGAATATATCCCATAAGCTAAATCTCGAATTAAAGTTAATTTTTGAAGTGTTGAAAACAGTTTTGCTAATGCTTTTTCGTATGTATAAGAAAGAATATTTTCTTACATCAACGTTCATTTTATCCATTTCAAAGACTATTATTACATACACAAAACTTTTGTATTAAAATGATGCAAATCACATGTGAATTAACCTGTACAATACTGCTGACATTCTTCAGGCTTCCTAAAAAGTACTGCCGCTGTCGCGCCACCTTCTATTTTTACGTTTTTCAAAAATGAACCTTGTCCTGAAACAAACTTTGATCACCCGGATTAAGAGTTTTTCTCCTGAATATGGCTAATCTACTGTTTATGACAAATTTAAACGTATCCTTCCTGTCTTAATAAAATTAAATTCAACACTCTACTACCAGGACACAGTTCTGACTAAAAACGCGGCTAAATCACATCACACATTACTCATATCAGGTTTTTCTCAAATGAAAATGAAAAATGGCTACCTGAGTGCGTATTCGCTTTCAAACCACTAATTGCTTCATAATTGATTTCGGAATCGGACATTGCTGATTTCAAATAACAGCGTTTTCTTGTTTTACTGTATGTATAACCAAGACAGCAATGATCTCGAGCACATGCTATGCAACATCGCTAAAATCATTTTTACTGTGCTTTTATATTAAGTAAAAACACAGTGATATTTTCACCAGTAAAAGTTTGATTTTTTTCCTAATAAAAAAGTGATGTTTTCTGGACAACTTCAAGTGGCCAAAATGCTACAAATGCTTGTACTGCACTGTGTTAAAGATTTCCAACTCTCATTCTTACTTATTGATAATCTTACAAAACACATTCGAAATAATTTAAACAAACGACATAATATCAAAGCGATACACCAATACCCTTCCTCTATTCAAAAGATTGTTGTATAACTCTGTTAGACGAATGCCAGTCTTACTTCTTACTAATTAACAAGTTTCTACTTTTCAGATGAGCATACGAAAACTACAGACAAATTGAATGGAAGTCTTGATTTGATGGAAAAATATTATCACCTTAATATCATTTGCATTGAATTCATCGTAAGTACCACCGCTCAGTGCAATATTTGGAAGATAGAAACATCGTGATGCTAAAATTTGATAGCTTCATGAAGATAGATTTATCAAATAAAGTGTAGAATTCATTTTATTTTCACTTCACTCTCGTTTAAAATTGACATACCTGAAGTTAAGTGTCATATATACACATTTCAGTCATTCCAAAGATATCCAGAGAGCTCATAATTTAAACCCTCATTCTTCCTTAGTTATTTATTTTTGCTTCTTGGCATCATTTATCGTTAGAGGAATGACAACAGAAGAATGAAGACTCAGTGAAATTGATATATTTCAAAATGTGAAACCACAAATATTCTAAGAATACCACTTAGGTAAAAGTGTGAAATATTATCTCTATACAATTACAATAATATTTTGAAAGTATGTTCTATGACGTAAAGAAAATCCAAAAAAATTGACAACATAATTTATCAACCCTTTCACTGTAGGATTTTAATGCTTTCTCTCTCTCTCTTTCTATATAAATATATATAGAAAGAGAGAGATTACTATATATACTATACGGTAGTTACCTGACCCTTACTATGCTTATTGTTTGAGATACTTAATTATTTTCAATCATAACGCTCTTTGAAACAAGTTTTCCGTGTTTCACAACAATACGAATAAGTGGATATTGATAAGTGTAAATATACAACAGTATGATCAATAGCCAAGAGAAATTGCATAATGAAAAAGTGATTTACTAAGTTAATTTGGACATTATTCAATTTTTACATAATTTTTAGAAAAAAGATAGCAATGTCAATGGGATCATAATATGCAGAAGATAGTTTCAAGAACGCTAGGTAAGAATGTCTTCAATTTCTATTTGTTTCAACCTGACCATTTTCTCAGTAAAGATCATCATTATCTTTCAAGTAGTGGATACTGAAGGAGAAGAATTTTATGATATGGAGATTGATTTACAAATCCCATCTAAATCTACTCAGTTACCATTATGACCTTTCTACAGTGGGAAGAATGATGATGATAAAGCGTTACTGTTTTAAGGGTTCATAATCAGTTGGACATAAATTGAGAGATTTAATCCATCCGAGGCTAATCGAAAATAAGGAATTATATTTTGGATAATAAAATACTAAAATTTTTGACAAATTTTAAATTTGTGAATAATAATCGTTATCATAAATAAATTCTTCACCGTCGAGAATGAGAAGTGTCCTTTACCCATAAATTAAATTATACTAAAGTTGTAGATTTTGCAGAAGACTCAAGATTACTACATATGATAAAGTAAGGAATTACATACATAGCAAAATCATAATAACTTACTTACTGACTGTGTTGTACGGACGAATAAACCGATAATTAATGCTTCCAGGAGCATCCTGACAAAATCGTTTCAACAATTAAGCAAAAATCTTCAATCTTGAATTATTTATCCTGATTGTTGCCAGTGTGAAACGTATTCCTGGAAAATGTTTTATGAAATAATTTAGCTTTATATAGGATTAATGGAACTAATTTAGGGAAATCAGGTAAATGAAAATGCCAGTCTAAAATTTATAAACGAGAATGATCGATTTGCATGTACGTATGTTATAGATCGACTGTTATCATCAATTACAATTTGAAAAGTACAATTATGTAGAAAACAATCATAAAAAGAAGAGCATAACGAAAAGGAATGATTAAAAAATGAGTTGAAATTAAAGTTTAAAAAAAAAAAAATTACTATTGACAAATCGTTGTTAGATAGGCAAATGTTATTTGAATTGATAAATCATTTAAGCAAAGAATGAAAGCTAATAAATCAGTAATTCAGTGTTTGCTTGTCAATAGGGATGAGTTAAGAACTTTTAGTCGACAATATGAAATATCTATGCAAGACACAACATTTCGTTTCGCTTGTAAATGTAAGCGTATGAATGTGTATGTATGTTTATGTGTGTGTATGTGTGTGTATGTGTGTGTATGTGTGTGTGTCTGTACTTCAGTGATTTGCCAGTGACATTATGGATTAGCGCTTCTCAGGAACACAGCGGGCACTTTAACCACTCCTTAGTATGATGATGAATGAAACTTTGATGAGAACACAATTCAAGATTACAATGATCGTTTCATCATGCGATTTTCATTAACATCGAGCATCTCGATTCCAAGATTACAAAACTTACCGGTAATTTTACCATTTAATTTCAATATAAAATCAACAATATATGTTTATTTGCTTGCATTATATTATTTGCATAAATTAGCTTCTCAAGCATTGAGGATTTCTATTATTTCAGAGTAAAATCAACAAAAATTGTTTATTAGTAACTAATTGCTATTTGATATGGGAACAATTCCTCTATTCAAATGATAATTTCACTTCTAAACAACTGTTGCATTTTATTTAACAAAGAAAATAGGATTGGAAAAATTCGTCAAAAGCTCTTATTGCAAGTGATTTAATCAGATAGCTTCTTTCTAATCGATCCACTTCTGTTAAATTAGTTCCTAGATGGCCTGATATTTATTTCTAACTCATTCAGTTGCAGAATGAAAACATTTTTAATAGCACTTTTCACCATCAATTTTCGATGCCATTCCTAAAATTCTAATCATTCCGGAAACGATTCATTTCATTTGTTCCTGAATTACATTCCCCAGATTATGCTTAAAGACAATAGCAATAAAAGCTTTATTCTAGCTGCTGCATTATTTAAAACTTATATGTTTTCATGCTTTAATGACAAAGGTAAATGTGATGAAAATTGAAAGAATGGCTTTCTCTCGAAACACTATCAGATTGATTGTTCTTTTTAAAAATCAGGATCGGATAAATATTATCTGAAACTTATTGCACTTTTCAATAATATCAACCTATTCCTCAAGCGAATATCATAGGTTGAAAAATTTGTGCTAAGATGAGCACCGATCAAAAATAGATGTCGAGAATGAATCAATCGAAAAATCAGAAGTTCTTACCGAACAAACGGAAATTATGTTCTATTTTCGCAATAGATAATGCGGGCAAAAATTTTGAAAATGTCAAAAAGTATTAGTATGAGTTGAAATAGTGTAAGAAAGAGCTAAGAAAATAGTTTGAAGACTGAGACAACTGGTAATTACAAATAACAGGAAGAGTACAAATAACATGAGCAAATTATTCCCAGATACCAATAATACCCCGCTTATATTCTCTCTCAATTTAAGTTGCTTTAGGAAAGATCCATGCTTGGATCAATAAGACAGTAAAAATAATTGAACAATTAGAAAGACAAAAAATCAGGAAAAGATTTTATGATCATAAGCCACGAAATTAATTTCCGGAAGCCAATTATTCAGGAGAAAAGCAATGGCTGTGCAGTGATGCTATTACCCGAAATCTAGAATGTGATTCGTCTTAAGACCGGAATTTCTCATTTTTAATGTGAATTATTACATCGGCAGGAAATTATAGTCGAACTCAGTTGTGTTCAGAATTTATCGATTCATGCTTTAATTTTCAGAGAACAACTAATATTTCCTAGATTATAAATCAAGGAAATTTCCGATGAAGAACCTTTCACATGAAGCATTTAATTTAGCAATTCAAGTGGGGGAACATGAAATTCAGCTACCCTAATGTTCAAATTCCTACCGCAATGCTAATGATTAGAATTTGCATGTTCGATTCCCGTTTAATACATTACTTTTTTTAGACCTGAAATCATCACGTATTTGATAGCAACAAAAGCTGTAGTTGTTTTTAGTGTTACAAGTAAAAAAACAGAACTTGCTACCAAGTATTACTCCATGTAATTTAATGCATGAATGCATAAGTTTGGTTGAAAAACTTCGTGGAAAAAATGCTCAATCATTTATTATTTAAACTAATAAATGGCGGATTGAATGAGTAATAGTAATTAAACAGGAAACAGAAATTATGAATTGAAAATGGTATAGCATATGGGAGAACCGATTTGGTCAAATGAAGTAGTGCGCCATTCGACTCTATAGCGAAATTATTTAAGGTAGTGCTTTTATATCGGAGAAAAACGAGTTTACTTCGAATAACAAATATGCTGCTAACAGAATTGCAACGAGAGTACACTTATTTGCATCGCAATCAGGAACAACATTATGAATATTATGAGACCGCAATAGCTTTATTAAAGCTGAATCATTGGGATGTAACTTGGATAGCCAGAAATATTTCCTTTTTTCTATTGTTATAAAATTAGGATAATTGGTGAAAATTTCCAAGAAAGAAAGGAGATGCGAGGAAGAATTCATCATTGATCTGTAACACTTGAAATATCATTTACCTAACACATTCTTTACTGTCAGAAATTTAAATCTCATATGATTTGAAAACTGTTCAGCCTTCATATATTACTGATGACCTATTAAATTAATGGAGGTAAAATTTCATTTCTATCGAAGTAATTAATCGCTCTGGGATTACTAAAAGGTTCTAGTCATTGTTTTTCGGAAGATGATACGTGCCAAAGCTTTTGCATCGCATACAATACAACTTATAGGTATAACATCGGTTGACTTCATTCCCCTCATTATCATCTCCATAATTTTGTTTTGCTCATTATGTGGACATTTCTGCTTAAATGATAATAAGCTGTATTAAATACAAAAGCAGCATTAATAGTCAAGTCTTTTTTAATCCAGCTTTCCTCTTTCATTTGTTCTATCACAACAGTAAAAAATACAGAGATCTAGCAAAATTTGATAAACATTTTGGTGAAATCAAATATCACAACATTATTTTTCTGCAGACTCTTCGAAGCACAAATATTTGCTGCAAAATTCAAGTCTTCAAATTATCGGGAACTCACCAATGAGATAAACATAATAATAAAATCTATCAAGCTCTCATGAATAGTCAGTTACAAATAGAACTGACTAAATACCCAAAAAGTCCGTTACACAACTGATTTTATTTTCTTTTTGGATAGCAGTGTATCCATCAGTTAAATAGTCTTAAAATGTGAAACTATACTAATTAAATAGTAAAAAATAAATGAATTGGGTAAACATACCTGTCATTGACAAAGTTTGCATTAAAATTTAGGGTTTCAGAGTAAACAAACGTCAAGCAGTCAAGCGGCTGTATATGTTTCTAACGATGACGGTAACATTAGAACTTTACCGGATAATTTAAAACTGAGAGATATTGTTTTCAATGAGTGGACCTAAATCAAGACTGTTCGAGCCTTTAGATTTCTACCAAAAACAATAAATAGAGGGTCCTAATTTTCAGTAGCTTAAGATGGTAATCATTATTGGATAAAGCCTGTATGATTAGCTACTATATTCACTTAATTCTAACGGACAGTTAAGCAGTCATGAAACGATAACTTTTTCGGAAGAGGAAGAATCGTGAGTTGAAGATTTTCTAGTGCTTTTTCAATCTACCTGCACGAAAGCTGTTAAATCTTCAACTTTTCGGGATTGATTTTGGGTTTCCTTTCCGGTAAATAAGTTAATTTTTCATTTCGTGATACTTAAACAGATTAAATCTGTTGAGGTGACATTATTGAAGTGATTGAGCACTCAAAAAACAGTCTAACAAAGCTAAAGACGAGAGAGGAACAAAAGGAGCTTCAAAGAGACTTGGAATAGACGAAGGTTGCCAGGGTAACAGAAGTACCCCTCTCATGTATTAATTTATTGAGGAATTGTTTTGTGCAGGTATTCTGGAAGTTAATATATAATGTTTTGCATATCATACAGTCCAAGGAGTTATGATAGTCTGTAGTCTAATGTGAGACTGATTCTTATCAAATGATTAGATGTGATATGTCTCGTTTTTTCATGCCTGTTTGATAATTATAAGGAAACAGAAGAATGACTTCTAAGTTAATTCTGCTTGGAAACTAAAGCCTGTCGTCATAACTACATATATGCCTTCGAATCTTAAATTGAATCTCTAGTTTTATTAATTTTCAGTGAAAACATATTATTGATTTTGTTATTTGCCTTGCAAGTGATAAATCCAAACAATCTTTGGATACTACTAGCTGATGTTGAATCACTACGATAAACAAGGCGACAATGGAAATAGGTAAGAAAAGTTATATCTTATGAAATAAGCCATTTTTTCTTACATTCAGGTTAAAAAGTAGAATATGTAAGTTAATAAACGTTAATTAATTAATGTTTTAGCATTACATCCAAGCATTTGGAGGATTACTATGGCAGAGTAAACAATGCTGAAGGAAATCCAAAAAGTAGCGATGAACAAGTAGGAAAAAGTGATACAATAGCAGCGATTCTTAGCCAACCAGTATACGATGTGTTCGTTCAACATAACAGTTTGTTATTTGTTTATTCGGTTATTGAGTCTTCTAAACTCTTGGATCCTATTCATTTTTGATTTTTTTAAAATTCAGAACTAGTTTCGAAAAATGAAATAAAACACTTTTTAAAATTTTTTGCTATCTATAATTGTTTGATGTATTGACAGTATTTCGATATATTTATTTTTTCCAGAAAGTTTTCGTCGAACAGATCGTAAACAATACGAAAAGATGCTGGAAGCACGGACGGATGATTTGATGAGTATCACTCCATCAGAAAGTATTCAGGCAGCATTGACGGTTCAAACTGCCTTTCATAATATATCACTCATCATACAAGGTAAATATGCAGATAATACATGCTTCTAATTATACGCAGGTATTTTTCGAATAAGGCTTTTGCTACCTTAAGACAGTCTTCAGACACTGTTAAAGTTCCAAACTTATTTTACTCTTCTGTCATGGATTCTTGCTTTCAGGATTTTTATCCGGATTTGGCACTTCTCACGCTATTTTCACTTTCGTTTTTGCAGATATTGTAAATTTTACTTCATCATGAATTTGTTTCTTTTTTTCATGATCGTACTTGGTTTTTTTCAATTCTCAAGGCTGCATTTCCAGTTTTTAAATGGGAAATATTAGATGGATTGCATTAAGTATATAATTATTTAATTGCCCAAAATTTTTTGTCTTTGCTTTCTTAGGGTGTACTTCATGACAGTTACACATGGTTAGCAATGCCAATACAAGCTACATTTTACGCATGCTTTGTGATTAGCGCCATTGCAGCACTTGACAGGTTCTTCATGATTTCCTTTATCTGTTGCCATAAATCCATAAATTATTGATAGTAAAAATATAATTTC
The DNA here is from genome assembly GCA_013365325.1 of Dipetalonema caudispina. NCBI lineage: Eukaryota > Metazoa > Nematoda > Chromadorea > Rhabditida > Onchocercidae > Dipetalonema > Dipetalonema caudispina. Next base: position 439,875 of record JABVXV010000021.1, on the reverse strand, counting down.
TGAAAATTGTTGAAGCTTTCTCAAATGTTCATTTATTCCGTAAAATTAATTTAAGAATTAATTGTTCTTCAACTAAATTTTCGAAAAAAAAAAGACAATACGTTATTTTCAGGCTTGAAATAAGTTCTAGTTTAATGGATAGCTTGAAACGTGGATTAAGCTTACAAAGTGGTGGTTTAGACATATTGTTATGTTTAATTGGTACAACAGCTACATTGATATCAGCGTTATATGATGAATGGATTGCAGCACCAATAAAGCAGCAAGAAAAGTTTCACGTTCGTCTACAGTTTTTTCAGCTTTTTTTTTCCCTTCACCCCCAAGGATTTTCTGGTGCTGCTAATAAAATGCTAGATAGAAACTTCTGTTTAACTTTTAAAATACTTGCAGTTTAAATATCTGCTTCGAATGGATAGTATCAGAAGCAGGTATGAGTGACAGTTTTTTATCTTATTACGAAGGTTTTGACTGGAAGTAGATTATTATTGCAGAATATTATGGTTATAGACCCGTTGGTTGCTTGGCGTTTGATAAGTGTTATCCGTGCAATAGCCGGATTATTAAACTGGCTTCTTCTGGCTCTTTCACCAAACAGCAATATGTTATTAAGGCAAATTCGCAATCCGGTATGTCAACATTTTTTAATTTTTTTTTTTCCAAAAACTGAGATCAACAAATAAAGATGTATTTTGAGGCGAGTTTAAAAGTTTTCATTATCAGTAATTCACTTAACAGCAGTCGCATAATTTCGAATTCATTTCTGTTTATATTTTCAGGAATCAGTTCATGAAAACTGTGAAGTCTCGTAAAGGTGAATGAAATAGTTGTAAAATAAGTGAAGTGATTGTTGAATCTATTTTGGATTGTAGATAACGAGCAGACAGAAATCATTAAATCTGAATAAAAAATTTGCTATATTGTTCGGAAAGATGCTGAAATAATTTCTAAATAGGAGTAAATTTCAAACCTTTTTATAAAAATGAATGAAAAAGAAATCAAAATTTGATTAGTTCTAGTCAGCAACATTATGTTTGTCTATTTTCCGTTGCACCCTTAGTGCCAGTTATTTTTTTATTTCATACTTTTAGAGGTGAACTCTTTTACTTTCACCATTTAATTCAAATGGGCTGAAAGAGCAATTGCTACTATCAATGCAATTTTCATTAATAACATACAGTAATTAACTTAGCCAACAATTCTGGCGTCATAATCACCCACTCATTTAATTAACTTAGTTCGAACAAAATTCTCAAAAACTGAAAAAGTTCGAAAATCAAATTCAATGTTGATTACAATGAATCATAATAAAATGCAAACGTTCCAAATTTATTTCAAGCCTTCAAACAGCAATTTCAGTAATTTTAGATCAATGAATGGGAGAAATTGAGTTTAATAGAAGCTCATCATATTCTAATTGTTAAATTTTTTAAATGGTTTTTAACGAAATTTTGATTCAAACATTCTAAAAAATTACAACGGATATGATTTCAATAATCGTTACACAAATTTACGGAAACTTTACTGGGAAATCATTAAAATTAGACCCTATTATCCCTCTAGTTTTGTTGTCCATTCCTTGCTTTTTCCTCTCTTTTTTTTCTATTTCCTCCCTTCCCATCAATACTCAACCGAAATTTGACGCTTTTCCTCTGTGGTCATTTCAATTATCAACAGAGAAAAATATGTTTGTACCTTTTTCCCAAAAGAAAAAAAAAGTATTTGCAGTTTAAATCTGCAAATATTTTAGGAGAGGAAAACAAATTATGAGGGATGAAATGACGTTCCTTTCCTTTTTGTCCTTCCACCTGAGATCTTTTTTATTTTTCCCCAATTTCTGCAGGATTGTTATTACCAACTTTTCCTTATACGGTAATTCACCATTCACAACTATTTTGGTTTTTGATGCTAATAATTTCACTTTGTAAAATTGAAATCTATGTTCGGTACTGTTCGTCACGATGATAAATGCAATTATTTCTGGAATACGATTTTGTTCTCTCTTTTTAAAATAACGGACAATTTTGACCTATTCATCATCTCTATTGCTGTGTTAGTGATATGAAAGCAATGCATGGGTGTTTGTGTCATTACAATTTTGGCAAGAATTTATAATCAAAAACCAAATTAGATGATCTTATGGTTAGTAATTTTGATATGATACTTAAACAAGAAAGTTAAATTCAACCAATCATTCATTTAATTGCAACCTTGATTACTTATATTAGGTGTTTTTGTTTAACCAAAAGCTATGTTAACTGTTAGTGCATCAAATAGATAGCTGTAACAGGAAGCTATTGATCTAACCCATTCACTTTTAACGTTTGATAACAGTTCGCATGTGAGATGATAATATGATAATCAAGTTTATCAAAGAAGAGTTATGAAGAAGATTCAAAAAGTTCAATTTAATTATATTATATGGAACAAGAAAATTCCAAAACAATTTGTCCAGCGATAAGCCGATGTAATCGAATTTTTATTTGTTTTTATTTTCTCATTAGCTAATTTAATCAATTATCACTTATTCATTTTCATTCGTCTGATCTATACACATCCATAGACTTAGATAAATGAAACGACCATCGATATTACAAGTGCCCTATGATACACTAATGCCATATGATGCTCAGATGGAGAGCTGATAAACATAAGTGAATTGTTACCTAATTTGACTGTTATATTCGATAGTTTGTTAGAGAAAAATGTATGGTATGCAACATTTTTTAATTCAATGCAAAGTGTCACTGAAGAAGATTAATGACATTTCCTTCTGTGGAATCAACTCTTTATATATTCACATTAATTGTTGAGATCGGATGCTTCATTAGCTTATTTTCCTCCTAATTTTTATTGGTGATGTGATGATATTTTGCTTAGTTGATGTTGAAGACTAATGCTGCCATTTTCTTATTTGACTAATTGAAAATAAAAACAAATTTTTCCTGGTCAAAAATAAATCATTATTTTCTTTAGTTTAATTTATCATTACAAAATTTTCACTATTTGGGCTTTCTGTAGTAAAAACCCAGGTAAGTATATATCCATGGATACGTATGCAACTTTTGGATAACAAAAATACACCGCAAAAATACTGAAATTATTTCTGGCTGTTATTTCTCTAATATTTTGAGCACCATCTCCAACATCAAGAAATACGTTTTATGAATTCTTAAATTATGACAAGCTGTTAATTTAGTACGCTCTCTGCTTTATTCCATTTTATACAATTATTTGCCTAATGACTTAAAATTTTATATTTATATCTAAGACTGCTAGGATATTTTATCTAGGAAAATTAGAAAATAAAAATATTATTTTCGTTGATGCGAAAAAGGTAATTTCAGCAGAAAATTTCAGAATTTTTTTTTCACCATTCATCAACTGGTAGTAAAAAATTGATAAAAGTTCATATCCTCAAAGGGGTAATTACTCCATATACATAGAAATTTTTGTCTTTATATACTTATTTTAAATTTCCAATGTTGACATTTCATATTCATTGCCTAACTTAACATGCTTCTCTGCTCACTGTTTAGAATGATCGAAACCAAGAAAATTTACGAAAATTATGGAAAAAAGTTAGTCGCATACGTAAACAAATGATTTTCGATGGGTATTGGCATCTTTTGACTTGGTATGATATAATTTTGATGGCCATCATTTATAGATATTCAGTTATGACGGAAATAGACTTCAATTTCTCTTGTCATAGAGCTTAAAGTTGGCTCTTATCGATAATGTTTCACTGCAGCAACAGCACCACCTAACACCAAATAAGCCCAATAATCACATTTGCCTTGTGACTAAAGTACAACATTGAGAATCATCTCATTTAAATTTTTTTTTTTTTTTATGCCTGTTGCTTGGAGAAGAATATTAATTGTGTGAAGAGTCATTTACGAACAGTCGACGTAAGTGAGGAGGATATTCCTAAATATCACATTGATTTATGCTGATATGAACATCATTTAAGTAATATTATGTTGAGAAATTCTTGATGAGTGAACTGGGTAGAGATTTTAAATATCGAACAAGTTATTCAATCCCGACATGGAGTTTTGATATCTTTACTGCTCGTTTCATTTCCTCCTAAATGAATATCATAAGCAAATGCTAATTAATAGTTAAATTAATGTCCCAGAAATTTTGTAATTCCAGAATTTACTCGAAATTTTATAAATAAATCTTAGAGGTAACCTTATATCATTATAATTCGAGAACTTTTAAAACCCCATTTTTATTAGCAAACTTATTTGTGGGTTCCAGAAAAACTTTCCTCCATTCAAGACTTTGCGAGAAGAATTCATTACAGTTGCAATCTTATGAAATCCAGCTAGGAATTTTGGAACTATTCGGGAGAAGGTTAATGAAGTAAAATGTGAGCAAATGGTTAGTCAAACTTTCATTCCAATATTGAAGTGAAGTTAAAGTCCATGTTTTTTATTTAATTTTTCCAACACTCACTTCATGGTGGGAAATATGTTTATTTTCTTTATAATACTTGAAATTATTGAAGTTATCTTTGGGGCAATAAAAGCATACTTTGTGAAATTTTTGACAAACAATAATTTTACATAAAAAATTAAAAGAAAAAGAATGAATAAGAAGAATTAGTTACCTCTTCAATTCAGTCCTGAGGAAGAGACTTGAAATTACATAATATTTCGAAATCGAACAATGAAGCGACTCATAGCAAACGGTATGTTATACATAATAAATTATGAAAGATGCATATATTTGCATGACACCAGCAATGCCATTCAAAAATAAGGTTGAACTCTGACCTGTTCGGAATGCATTTTACTATAGCGTATTTTGCAAAAAAAAAAAAAAATTACGATTTCAAAAAAATTGTTATTTCTGGTAATCCGGAAGTTCAATTAATATTTTCATTTGTAAGAAAAAGCTAAGATGATTCAATAGCAGTATTAGCTTTTGAAGCGATTGGAGAAGCGATTTTCAAATTGCAGCAACAATAGACTCAAAAATAACTGAGACCTTTATTTCATTGTTAAACAAATTTAATTTTTTGGTAACATATCTGAAAGTATTTTTTTGATTCCTCATCAACAAAACGTTTTTTAAAGCAATAAATACATTTAAATGTTTTTTGAAAGAACAGATCGTAGCAAAAAGCGCCAAAAATTTCCATTTTCAATTGATGCTAATAAGCTTTGCTTTTGTTAGCATCAATTTAAACGCTGTAAGTAATTTTTGTTCCTCTCTGATAAGAAGAAATTTTTGCGTCCTCATGGACTGACTAATGCTAAACAACAATATTTCAAGTTAAAAAAAAGAAAAAGAAATTGTTTAAATAAATTTACTCGTGAAATTAATCGAATTACTTTCTTCGCTTTAAATTCCTTCCACTCCATTTCAGAAACAACAGGAAATTAAGCAACCAACAAAATTCAGGCGAAACATTAATCAATTTAAAATAGTGCAGAAAATCGAGATGAGTTTGAGCCACTGAAATGAGGAAAATATGACGGAAGCTTATACATTTCACTCTTTACTGCATTTAGCAGCAATAAGATTATGTTGTGTTAACAATTTATGCATGCTGCATGTGGCTTGCATGAAATTATTCGTAGAATGTAGGCATTCGAAGGTTTATAGTCTGACGCTTAACAATTTGAACAACTATTCGATGTATGCATCTATCATGAAGTAGTATTTTGCAAGTGTCCTAATTAGTTTTGGCCAAAATTTCTTAGAAATAAGCATATTAAAGATGTGTGGACAGCTGACCAGAATCGGATTTCTATCTTTAGAATTGCTATTAAATTCATTAGCTTTATAACAGCGGGATATGATTCTTCTTGGTTCACTCTTTGACTTTCAAATTGTATTTTTCCAAAAAAAATCCATGAAGTTTTAACAAGTTGAAATGCGTATATGTCACTCGCCAAGTTTCAAGTTATTACGATTGTAATAATTAAGAAAAAGTTATAATAGACTCTCCGAAATATGAAGAATAGAACTATTGTGTTCCTTTTCGACTTTCATTCTCACTCAAAATGCTTCCATTATGGAAAAGTATAGAACCGAAAATTCAGACTATTTTCAATCCTACAAGAGTTACTTCTAAAAAATTTTATAATGATTCTAAATTGACTATATCGCTGCTACAGTTTCTTGCCAGCTTAAAATGGTACACCCCCTAATTTTAACCAATTAAAATTATTGCTCTGACAAACTTTCGCCATTGCAAGAACGCAAAACTCAATACTACTTGTTCCATTGTTAAAATTCTTATTCCATTTATGAGTAAAATTTAGAGATTGAAAGTGTACTAGGATTGAAAGGATTCAGGAAGGTTATACGTCCTTAACATTCCAAAGAGACAGCTATATTAGTACTATCACGTTTATCAGAATAATCACCAATAATGAATTAATGGTTTCCGTTCAATTCACTGAAGCTTATCATTCCCTTATTTACTTTGTATGAAATCTTCCGTATCCTTCTCATTTTCCCATATGCACTTTTGTTTTTTATAGAAAGTTAATAGATTTCTCTGTCGTATGCTTACCAGAATTACAGCTTAGGAGGGCAAAATGTTCCACAAAAATATAAAAGAAATTCAGCTCCAGATAATTAAGGTTTGTGCTTTTCCCACTGCATTTTCAAGTCGTTCAGAAATTATGAGCTTTCATAGAACTAACATAATTTAAATCAGAAAAAGCAAATCATTGTTGAACATTGTTCGCAATATTTTAGTGTTAACTCTCCTTTCAGAATGTAATTAAACTAACAATAATCAATTTTTTTTTTGTTTTGTTTTTAATTTCTGCTCTTTTTTAATATTAATATGTAGAATTAGCGTAAATTTCCAATCATGATTTAAAAAGCTAAATTATAGTTATTTGACTTTTTTTCTAAAAATGACTTCTTTGCTGAACACCTCATTTTAGCAATTTAAACAGGTACGAAAATAAAGTGAAAATTGGGATCAAAGTTTTTAAAATATTTTGTATTATTTGTCATGAAAATGCGAGAGATATCGAATAGTGAAGTTGATAAGGATAGGATGCACTACACATACACTTCCTCACGAAGAACTTAGAAATTAATGGAAATTGTCTGGACAATTATTGGCTGTTAATGATAAATGCCACTTTTTATGTCCAATAATGAGTTACGTCAATTGCTATCAAAACCTACTGTAACTTGTAACGACAAAATATCTCATCAAATTTTCCAAAACTTTTTTTCTCCGAAATAGACATATTACCCAAAATTCTAACTTTCTGACCGCAGATTTGTCCTATGCGAAAAAAAAAAATTTTCCCAACGAAGTTATAATTTCTATTTTTAACTCATCAAATTTTGTAACTTTTTTTTTTTAAATACGCCCGTACAACTTGATGCGCTTGGATTCTGAATTGCAGATTCGAAATTCAAATGAATATACTAATAATTGTAGTCTTTCTTTATCAACACTATTGACCATCACTCGCTTAAAAGTATTGCGGTTTGAGATTTCTGAGGATCCAGTTCAAATTTCATTACTCAATAATGAACATATCCATGACAGCAGGAAATTTTTTTTTATTATCCCAACGATAGATTTATCTCAACGATGGGTGGAGCTCTGAATGAAGCTACCACTAATTAAGGAAACGGCTCATATAAGTCAGTAAGTCATCACGATAATCCAATACACATCCGAAGTATGTTATCGATTCTTTCTACTAAATATTTGTTTAATTGGGATCATCGAATTTTGAAACTTACACTAAACTGTTATTTTCTAAGTTATTCAATACCAATAGGTATGAAATGAAACAATCAATAGAATCCTTTGTATTGCATATTGTTTCTCAGCAGATTTTGAGTTATATTCAATGGTTCATTTTATAATCTCTACCTTAAATTTTGATATTACCTGAGACGGAAGTGAGTGAACTCAATTGAAGATCCAAAAGGATATCCTTCTAGCTTCTAATGATAGGAAAAAAAATAGGTTTTAAAATATAAAAAATTCAATTTAAAATTTAGGTAAGAACTAACGAAAGTATTGGAACTGAAATTGTTGAGACTAAGAAAACTTAGATAAAACGAAAAAAGAATGAGAAAGAAAACCCGTTGATCACCATTTTAGCATGCAAAACAAAAAAATTAGAGTTAAGAACTGTTTTTTTAATAGGACTTTTTAATTCTTTTGGAGCCATTGATGTAAAATATTGATATCCAAATTTTATATGACTAATAAAATTTCAGAAGTTCAAGAATTATTAAGTTGAGACTTCCGAGTTTTTTGAATTTCAAACGTAATCATTACCACATAGTTATTTTTGCTTTCATGTTTGCAATTATAATTACTTGTAAGTGACAAGTTATCATGAGGAATATTTTGATAATCAAGACTACAACATAATCCATAAAGGATACAGTGTTAATTAAGTCAATGAAAAAAAAAATTATGAAGTTCAACTTTACTTCCTTTCACTCTTCTCATTCCAGTTTTTTTCCTTGTTTTTATGAGTTAATATAATTTACCATTATTTGTTCAATTAGTTGAAACAACAAGAACAAGGAAAATTGTTATTTATATATATAAATTTGCTATAATTCATATATTCAATGATATCTTACGGGAAATTAATGTTCATTTGTCAGAGTAGAAAGCAATATTTCTTCAAATAATTTCTCTCCGATTTTACTTATAGACAATATTTATTGTAAATTTTGAGTGATGAAAAACTGATAATTGTGCAGCGAAAAAATATAATAAACATAGTGCAAAAATCCATCCATTGTTGTTTTATCCACCGAATAGTTCATTTCTCTTAATTTCTGGACTGAACATGAAAGGTGCTAGAATTAGATTTCCATTATTACTGCTTACCGCTTATTTGATATATAACTTTGCTTTAGGAATGTTTAATTAATCATATGCAGTCTCATTAATTTAAATTATTTTAGATTTATTAAATAAAGTAGTTTAAAAATTGATCAATTTATAAAATTAATAACAAATGGCCTAGTCAAGTGACAGATAAAATGAAAACATTTGACGGTTACTATCGTTACCCCCTTTATGTATTTTGCTATTTGGCAATTCCGGCATATTTCCTGAAAAGATGTAGTATGACATAGGGCAGAATAGTCTTTGCATTCTTGATAATACAAAATTTTTCCACTTTGAGACAGCGTAATGACTGAGACCTGCTCAACTAATTTAAAATTTTTGCAGATGCTAAATTATTATTTATATTCTTTCATCACTCAACTTTACGAAGAAGGCCGGATTCTTGAGCAAAGCTAATCGACCACAAATGCTGAAATTTTCCTATTGCAAACAATTCATAAGAAAAAATTGGAAAAAATGTTAACTAATTTTTCCATCACATGGAAGTTGGATGCTTAGAAATGAGACTAACAATTTGAATGTCTTGTTCAAACTCTCCCTCTTCTCCCTTATCTCCACCAAAAAAATAACCCAAAATGATCTAAAAGGTATAAAGTTTCACGAATTTTGACACCCTTCATCAAAAAAAAGTGAAATTTGAGAATCTGAATTGAAGTTACACGTTAGTTCAAATTCTCAAACATACATATTCATTTTTCAAGTTAAAAGAAAAGCTCAAAAAGTGCCCGAAAAGCTTGATCACCGGTCTAAAAAAAGTACAAAATTATCAAAGGTTAGATTGCTATAAACATTTCTAAACTTCCTTACAATCTCAAACTTTTTTTAAAATATAGTTCATAGAATGGTAGTGAAGGATAGTTTAGAAGTTTCTATTTATAAAGGTGTTTTTTTCTATATTCAATTTGCGACACATAAAACATGATTATTGGCAACACTTAGTGTGATCTTTTATGATTCAACTTCAAAGGATTAAATATTAGTTTGGGTGTATGAGATATTAGATTATAATTTAAGCATTTCAGGTGGTGAAAAAAATGATCTTCCTCTTACAGCAAAAATAAAAATTTATGAGAAATTAATTTATGCTGTTAAAAGGAGGGTTGAAATTTTTAATTGAATTGTAAATATTTTTAGAAAAATGACGAATAACCGAAGCTCAATTTTGTGACTGATTTTAAAATTTGGTAAAATTAGTTTTCCGAATGAGAAAAGCTACTGCTAACAAAAAGTATTGTTTTAATGTTAACATGAAGCAACTTTGAGGGTGCTAGTATCTGCAAATGATATCTTAAAAATAAGGCTTGTTTTTTTTTTCACTTTGGGTAAAAAGCATAATTCCAACCATTCGTTTTTTTTTTTTGTTTAAATCATTTTAGATTTACAAACAATTCATATTCAAACAAAGTAAAATAAGATATTTGTGAAATTTGATTCAACTTTTCAATTCAATGCTGAAGTAATGGAGCAATAACTTTTTGATTCATCTATTTCAAAGCAACTGTTACAGTTTGCTAGACAGGTTTCCCTGTACATGAAAGTTTTTATTCCCAACAACTCGTAAGGAAACGCTTTTTTTTTAATTTTGATAAAGAAAGATCAGAAATCTTGATTATTTAATACATGCAGTAGTAATAATTCCTTTGAATCATTATGATTACTTTTTTTATATACATAAATTTATTATTAATAGCAATATCAAAACTTTTATTTATACCTTTGATGATATATATTTCTTGCTTTTTACGGTGAAAAGTTAATTAGATAACTGTTATTTTCCCAATTATGTAAATGATTTCAGGGAGAATTAAACATAAATTTGCTTATTGGTTTTTCTTGTTCGACGATCCCTTAATTACCTTAATATTTTTAGTATGAGTAAGCTAATTATGGAAAAGGAATTAATTAATCAATTAATTTCAGACTAATGAACAATGGATGAAGCAGGGAATTACTTGGAACCTGAGCCAGATGCGGTATTTCCTACTGATTGTTCGCAATCAAACGAAACATTTACACGACTTCAGTTACTTTATTCTCAGCGCATTATTGCGTGGCCAAACTTTTCGGAATGTTTACCACATTGTGAAATGTGTCAAATACTTGCATCTGATTCAACTTACATTATTTATAATCTGGTGCTCATCGGTTTCATCCTTCCATTAATCGGTTTCTGCGGTCTGCTTGGTAACGGAATAAGTGCTTTCATTTATTGTCGACCAGGTATCGCTACTTGAGAAATATTTGGCCCAGCTAATTACCAATATGTTGCCGATGCTTCAAGCATTTTTCTCAGTTTTTCTGCTACATTTGAGCCAGAGATTTTTCTACCAAACAAGTCAGGATGCAAGTAATACATAAGGCAACACAAATCAGTTATGAATGAGTATAACCGCAAAAAAAAGTTAACATCAAAGAGAGGAAATATTGGCCTGCAAACTTTTTGCTGTAACTTGCTGTTGAAATTTGAAATTTATACTTTGCAACTAATTTAAAATTGAATAATTGACTAAGTTTTCTTACCTTGCCAGCAATAAAATATAAAACAAATGTTTCAGAAATGCGTTCATCAACTAATTTATACTTATGCGCACTTGGATGTAGCGATTGCGCAGTAATATGTACAGCAATATTTTTATTCTGTTTTGATATTATCAGGCGTTACTCGTTACATATATCCTTAATTTTTGGTGCATTTTCACCGATCGTTTATCCAGCCGGTATGACCGCTCAAACATGCTCTGTTTATTTCACACTAATGGCTGCTGCTGATTGCTTCGTTCAAGTAAGCAAGAATTTCGGTCATTTACAAGCAAATGAATTCTCATTAGATTCACTTATAGTTTCAGTTTTCAAAAATGATTTTTATCTATACTAAGAGTATAACCACTTGCTTTGTGATATGGGGTAGTTTTTTGACCCCATTTCCACTTTATCCCATCCTTTTACCTCTTTCTTTTTATCCTAATATCTCTCTCCCGATATGATTATTCTCGCTTTTATTGTTGTAGTCTTAGAAATAATGCAAACTATTCTTAAGTGAAGTTATTTGTATAGTTTTGAAATTTTTTAACAACAATGTACTATAAATCATTTTTATTAAAATTTTTCATCTTATCGAAATCCTCCACTTCTCCTTAGACTTATTATAGCCCAAACTCTTCAGTAATCTTATCAACTATTTCTTGTGATGGATCTTCTCCACACTCTGAATGTAAAATTTTTCCATAATCTGCAACATCCATAGAATCAGTTTTGCTTTTTGCAAGAAATAATTCTCTTGTTTTGCAACTCACTTGAATTATCAGTTTTCCCATTATTACTTTTTTTTTTTACTTTATAACCAGAATTTTGCCATAGCTTACAATCATTTAAAATAATACTATCCCTTCATTTTAAAATATATTTAAATTATTACCAGCATTTAATTGAAATTCCTGAGCTCACCTCTGGACTTTATTCGCACCTGTAAATTAAAGATTCTGTGTAAACCTTGACAATTTCTTTCCAAAATTAATTCAATATGAAACAAAAATGTTTTATTTAAAAACATTATGCGATATCACGAAAATATTGCTTGAATCTTCAAATAATTTGCAGGTGTGTCTAACGGATAGTTGTCGGAAAATTGTCTCTCGGGAGTTTTTCGTCAAATGTATGGTACTATTTATTGTGGTATTCAGTATTTTATACAATGTGCCACATTGTCTTGAAACAGTTGTTTTAGAGTGTTGGCACACTCGTTTCGAAAGTCGTTCACTTGAAGTTTGCCCTGATCCATTCAGGTTTCTACCGAGGTAACGATTATTAAAATTTTGACTTTAATAATGTCAGATAGCAACATTTACATTCTCTGATGTTTGGCATTTGAATTTTACAATAATTTATAATTGAATAACTAATAAAGTTGGATTCTTAAGGGTAGGCTGTTGATTGGTTGACTGAAAATGGCCTTTTACTGCTAATTTATCACGAATTTAACGTTTCAAATTCATCGCCTCTTTTCAATTTAATAATTCAAAGGAAGATTTCTTATTTTTCACCCAATATTTAATGTGTGGGAGGATTTGTAGAATCTGAATTTTTAGTCCAATTTCATTATTTTTGGATGCAAATTTCAGTTACAAGCTCATTTATTACAAATATATGTACTCGATATTTCTCGCCATGGGCCCTCTCGTTATATTAGTAATTCTAACGTTATGCATTATTGGCGTATCGGTTATCCTCAAGAAAGGTGGTGGTGGTTCCGGTGATACCATTGCTTTGGTTAGTTTTATCATCTATTTATCTCTACAAAGATTGCTGGCCAGCGAATATTGATTAATACGGCTGTACTCAAATTTCAACCAGAATCAACTCTTTTAAATTTGACTTATCCCAAATTAATCCGAAATTTCGTTATGGTTCAGATCAAATTAATTCCGGTGACATCATATCCTCCAGAAGGAAATATTCAATTTCAAATTCCTTTTGAATTTCTTTTTTTGTTAATCGTTAATCGAAAATATTGAGAAAATTGCTGCGTAATAATTACCAAAATTGGGAATTTGAAATCAAGAAAACATTACAATTAATATTTTGGCAAGTAAGTTTTTGAACAATCAAGAACTCCTTGCTAAATCAGCAATTTTAATTAAGGTATTAGTGGTACTATTATTTATTGCTTGCAATGTAGCAGCACTCCTATTAAATGTATTCGAAGTTCGCCTTGGTGAATTACTGGGATCTTATATCAACTACGTTGTGGACGCATCCAATGTCCTTGTTGTCTTTAATTCATCATGTAACTTTGTCATTTATGTGACATTTTCACTAGCATTCCGTCGTACTCTTAGACGATATATTTTCAAAACAAATGCAAAATCAACCGCTCAAACGAATACAAAATCCTCTAAAGCAACCGCAAAAAAAATAACAACAACAGCCACTAAAACTACTCTCGCAACAATTAGAAATATAAATCTGTGTACCAGTAAATACGGCAGTAGTAGTAAAAGCAATAACGGTAGTAATAATAGTGGAACGAGTAGCAAAAGTAATTCAACAACAATTGTTATCGCAAATGAAAATTCAACTAATTGTAATCAGCATCACCATCGACATTATCAGCATCCTAGTTGTAATTACCGAAGACATCAACATCCTGGACATGTTAAGCAATTATCCAGAAAAGAAACCATCAACCATGTTCCGAAAGCAGCTCAACTAGAAATACTCATATAGCAGTTCTGTTATTGTAGTTTCTCCTTGTAGTTCGAATACATTTTCTTACTTTTATGGCATTATTCTTTTCCTGCTTTATCAGTTTTATATATTTCCTCATCGAAATTCAATATTATTGTAACAATTTCCATATCTTACATCGTTGAAATGCCAACTATTTCAATAGAAGTGGAACAAAAAGAAGTGAAAACTTTACTTCAGTGTACCATTTCATGCACAACAATTAACAAATTATACAGGTATTTAAAATTCCAAAATCAAAGTCGGTCTCGCTGGTGACAAGATTCAAATGGTAAACCAGAATAAGATACATTGGGTGGCACATAAATGAAGTAAATGGACTGTTGGCAACAGATAAAAATATCACAGAACTGAAACAAAAAAGCCATCATTCTATCTCATTAAAGAGATCAGGGCTTACCAGAAAATTCTATTCACTACAGCGGGTTAGACTGTTCGTGATTTATGAATTACATAGAAGTACCACATCAGTTCAGCAACGGAACTGATATACAAAGCACATTTAATTCCATAACAAATCGTGTTGAATCTCCCGTTTCATGACCTCTTTGAAAAAGTTGATACCATTTTGCTTAACCATGTAATTGGACTAATTGAGTGCTACGCGAAACGCAAGATTCATCGATCAAAGCAGGATGACCTGCTCGTCATTTCCTGACACTGTGTGGCATTTCCGTAATGCATTACTTGGTCTTATTTGCTAAATGTACTTTTATTTACCCACTTCGAACATCGCACACTTCAACCAATTGCTTCTTAGACCAGACAGAATCACGAACAGGATGAAGCTTAGTTTACAAATTTCCACCAAGTATAACAATAAACTTTAGGTTCTACATCACAAAAGTGCTGCTATGAAAACTAGACTTGGATGACTATTGCGACATCAATTTTGAAGAAATTAATGGTGTTGCGGGCGCTGGAATGAATCGCAGGATCATTAACCTCACCAACTTGGTTAAATCCCAATTGAAGATGATGCAGATATACAACTTAGTTATGGTTTACTGAAAGTTTCAGAAAAGAATCACTCGGCTAATGTACATTATTGATAGCGGAACAATCAGAACTTAACCGAAGAGCTGTTGTTGCTGCAGCTCTTCTTCGACTTCTTTACTTGGGAACGATTAAGTGAGCTGCTGGTATCTCAGCATAATGACGAAATCTGAAGCTAGAAACGGTAACAAGAATTTGTTCAGTATCAATTCTGATGCATCTTAGTGGTGTAAAGTGGCAAATGAAAAAATTTAACGACCCGCTTCACGAAACAGACTTCAATTGGTTGTTGCAAATAAACCGTGTTATTTAAAATTTCAAAAACAAACAATCCCCGAAAAACGGCCAAGAAAAAAACAGATTTTTTCCTTGTTATTCAATAAGAAAAAGGTATGAAGGCAAGCTCAAGCTAAAAATAGAACATTCTGAAACAAATCCGGGATATCTACCAGTGAAACAGTTAGCAAAAAATAGACGAGGCAGTGTTGGAAAAGTACAGCAGTTCTCTCTCTCTCTCTCATATAATCATCAAACACGGAGATATTTCCATCAAGAGAGACCCACTGATTAGGAGATAAACATCAATAAGTCACAAGAGAAATGAGTAACGCAACAAAACTGATTCAAGTAACACAACAATCTGATTAACGTAACACAACAAAGTGAAGTTTCACAAACAGATGGAAAATTCTTTTTCTGGTCACAACGTGCCTTTAAAGGCTGGTATTTTAAGTTTGGTATCTAACTGAGCATTGTGTTCCTTCATCGAACAATGGCTATAATATCGCACAAAGTCGACTAAAGAGGAGAAAAACAATTTCGTATTGAGAAATGCATATCCTGACGATTCTGGATGTTTTAAATCTCTGCAAAGTACACTTCGAAAGTTCAAACAAAAAATATTGAAATATTTTTGTTTCAAAACCTCACTAGTCTCTCCATTTACACCAGTACTATGGTATTCGTACATAGAGATTAGTCTTTTAGTAGTGCACAACGAGATGAGACAGTGTTATTCGCAGCACTCGAATAAGTAGCAAGACTTTGAACAAGATTAGATTAGAAGTATACGACTAGAAAATGGTGTTCGAAATGTCTGTTGTCTTTTTGCAAAAAGAAACAGGGAAAAATTTACGAGAAAAACTGCTTAACATATCACCTGTATTCAATCAAACAATTGAATATATGATTTTCATTTGATATAGTCAGTGCATAGTGACCTGCTTGGGACTGACTAGGGCGAATTAAAAATATTCCATTTGAATTATCAGGATTACAGTCCATCAGTGATCGAATAACTTTGAAGGCGCTATCCTGCAAATCCGAAAGTTAACTCTAAATCCTAGAATTAAAAAAATGCTGAAATAGGAACTTACGTAAAAAAGGTTGCTTACATCCCATTCAAACCAGAAAGTGGAAAAAGTCTTAGAATAAGTTAGGCACCTTTGTACAATCAAGCGAAAGATATCTGTCCGGTTGCCATCGTAATGTTAACTGAAGTAGTATTCTTGCCAGTGGTTCTTGTTCCAAGTCAGCTAAAAGCGATACTTCTTGTAACACTTTATCCATTGTTGCTTGCGAAACATTAAGTTGACAGAGACGGAACTGACAGGTATCCAATTCTCTGAAACAGTCTGTACTTTTTTTTCTCTTTTTCAAAAATAATGACAGAAATAGAGAATACTGACAATTATTTCAGCTTAAGAAAAATTTGAATAAAACTTCACTTATGTAATTTCGAGAGTTTCGGAGTTAAACTGCAGTGAAGAGTTTCGTTTTCACTAATATTTTTTTCAATCGCTTCAATTTGCTCAACCATTTGCCGCTGCTGATAGCGTATGCTTTCTAATCTAAAAAATATTTTCCTTCTTAAAAGTTGAATACTATGGTATTGAAGTGAATTTGTTCAGATAAGCACAAAATATCTAAAGTCCCATCATATTTCCCTTAACTCCAGCCAAAGATCTTACACAAAAAATTCAACAAACATATCAAATGTAAGAAATCGAACACAACTAACTACCATAAAATCTCACACACCTCTAAGTGGTATAAAGAGAAATCATTGCAATCTTTAAGTAAAACAAAGTTTCGTTCTACTAATTTCAAGCAAGATATAAAGATGCTGTCCCGTTAGTACAAGAATGGACGTATTCCTGTAAGTAGGAGCTACGCATATCACCAACAGCACAACTACTGGTATTAACTAATGTCAGGAATGAAAATCGAACAAGTAGGTACCAGTACCATGCTTTACGTTCGCTACATTATGAAGCAATGAAAATCGAATATTCCCCCAAGAACAGCTTACAAGATGTCATGACAATCAGACTAAATGAAATTTTTTGAAGTGGACTTCTTTTTCTTGAATGATATGGTTCTGCTTAATATATGATCGCATCTGAATAACAACTAGAATATCACAGTGAAAGCCCGAAAACTTCTGGTAAACATACCTCCTTTGCTGAATCTCCTTATTTTTGTTCGATTGTGCAATTTCGGATTCATCGAATAACATTTGTGTATTGCTGGATAGTAAAGAAAAGACGCTTCTGATTATTGGTAGAAAAGGTAAAAAATAATTCATATTTTAATGCCGTTTTAATAAATAAACATGCTTGACTACATAAATCAAAATTCTATGCCAGTAATTTACTCATTTCTATACCTATCATCAGTTTTTAATTTTGGAGTGGCTTCTCTACTGGAAATTCTAATTGCTAAGTAAGCACAAATATATACGAGATATAAACGTATGTGAGAACTTACTTTTAATGACGTGTAATACAGTAAAATGCCAAAAGAAGCTTTGATCAATCATCACAGATTACTTAAAATAATGGTGTGAAAAGATCACCTTTCGAGTAACTCCATTTGCTTCAAGAAAAGTGCGTATGCAGCAGTAAATGCTGCATGTGCTTGTCGTTTCCTTTGTAATTCCTCTTTTAACGAATCAAGCTCTGCCGTGATCTGATCATCATGTCGTATAACGCGTAAATGAGCAGCGTGTAAACCACGCAACTGACACAGCAAATGTTCCACACTGCGTACACCATCGATTACCTAAATAATGTAACAAATTAATCCTGCTAGACAGAAGGATATTGAATTCGTAATAACCTAATACATCTGTTTGATTCATAAGCTTCAAAAAAGTGAAAAATAACCCAGGAAGTTTGTTCGAAATTTGGTTTTCGAAGCGGATAGAGAAGTTCAGTAGAAAGCTGCCGATTGTATTCCAATAAAGAATTCCTTCGATAGTAATCAATTAATGACACAACTGATTCAAATTTCAACATATCTTCTGTAAAGCCACAATGCTCACCGGCAACGATAATCCTTATTAAGCGATTCCTCTGCAACATAATTTTCTTCGTTCATAAGATTGGCAACACACTGCCTTTGTTTACAACACTTTATAAGTCATTCCAAAACCAAAATTGAATCATTATTAAAGAAAATTTCCGAAAAAGAGCAAGGAATTTTACAACCATCCCTCCTCGTGCCAACACATTTGTGTATCCGTGAATTACTACAGCTGTAACTTTACCGTCACACACAGGAGACCACACAGATTTCAAAGGCAATCTGCTGCGTCGCTTATGGAAAAAGAATCACTCACCAAGTGGTGAAGGCATGTTTTGTGCTGCGCGATAATATCTTCATATTAACAAACAAAAAGGGGAATTATTGCAAACAAAGGAAACTTTGTTGTTGCTCAAACAAATATTTGTTCTCCAATCAGTAGTTGATTTTGGAAAGTTTTTACAAGATATACCGTTTGCTCCAGATACCATTTGCTAGTACTGTTTGATTATTCAGTATAATCCATCTGTTAATGACAAGCAAACGACTGCATATCATCTACCAGAAGATGGTGCCCGCTGCTGAACTATACTACAAGGTCAACCCAAGGATAATTGTTGAAAGATAATTTAGCAATTTATGTAAGCACATACCTCACCATATCTAAGCGTAAGAGTATAGTTCCCTTTAGTTGAAGCATCGCGCACACAAAATGTGCCACTTGGACAGTCCTGGAATGCATTGCATTATTTCCGCATTTTAGAAGCTCTTTAATTATAATAGTAAATTTAACTGCACGTCGATCTGCAGTTTAAAAACTTTACTGCTCATGGAGGTTTGCCTTCCAACTGTTGGCAATAATTTTGTCTTTAAATTTTATCTCTCAAAACAAGAGAAAAAAACCAGGTACGGTCTGCACAGTAAGAAGTCCAGGGCTTACACATATAGCTGAAGCAACTTCCTCCTTAGAAGCATTTGCCCAATACCATTCCTGTTGCTGCAGACCGTGAGCGCAATCCTCTTCCTTTTTTTCCATCTCGCTGATGAAAAGAAAAGAAAAAATTCACTGAACACCATCAAAAAACTACACTGCATGAAATTAAGAAAATTTTAATTAGTTCCTTCGCAATATTTAAGCGCCATTATAAAGCAGTTTGTAGTGTAGGCAATGATGTCAATAAATTTTTGGTAATTTAGAAGGACCGAAATTCTATCTTACAATTTCGAGCAGAAAGGAGAGATAAACATACCGCCTAACATTACTAATTTGTATTCATTTGAGCTGCAGTTGTTGGTATTATTACATTTGAATTTGATTCTGGAAATTTGCGTTATGGAAGACTTAACTTATTCCCCTGCATATTGCGGAATCAGGGCTTTATCAATTATCAGTAAATCATAATAAAATACTGAGATGGTGAACAAAAGATCACCGTATTCCGATTCCAAAATATGATAACGGAGCCTAATAAATTAGCTGTCAAAAACCGTCCAAAGCATCCCAGAAAAAGACGCAATAATTAGTGCTACTTGCAAGATAGCAGCTTCTCGAAAGGAATCCTTGACAGGCAAAACTACACCCACCAACTTCAAAAAAAACGCCAAGAGATTTTTTAAAACCTTTTATTACCGAATATTACATGGCCTTCCAATGAAAATCTTTGATCCGTAACGTGAAGTTTAACATGGATTGGATTTAACTGGATGACTTACGGATACCCTGAGGTCAATGAAATTACTCATAGGAGAGGGTTTTGCAACATTTTAATGCGATGTGGGTAAAAGAACAAAAACTACGGTTTGCTAGTACTGATGAGTTTTGTCTCTGGATAGTAATAGTTTTCAAGGAATATTTCTGATTTGATTGTACCCTTCAATAAAGAAAAACAATGTGCAATAGATGTAAGTGTAATAAAATAAGTAATGATTGCAATTTAGAAGAACACTGATTGAATGATACAGACGGATTGGTCATTGTGATGAATGCCAGCACTTGTTTTGTGCATACAAATTGTATTGATTTTCTGTTTCTCAGCCAGTTCTGAATTGTTGAGAATTCTATTTTCTTAATTCTTTTGTATTTTAAGAAATGCCAACATCACAAATCATACACTTAATTTGGCTTTGTATAGAAGTTTTTGCAAGAAAGAGTTCACAACGGATATGATGCCATTAAAGAAATTACTTTAACATATCAACAATTCCTTTTAACCCTGCAAACAGGTAGAGAGAAGCATTTGAACTTATTGTAAAAAAAAAAAAAAAAGAAATCTTTTTTGCATATTTCATCTTCAACATTCTGATGAATTTCCAGATTTTTCAGTCATCGTTTGAGAGCCTGAAAAATGCGCTAAGTGCAGAGCCTTTTCCTTATTCGTTGCTTATCATTTAGAAGACCACTGAGCAGTTTGTATCATGGATATTGCGAAAATTTCATAATCAGAGGATATAGCTAGCAGTATCTGGTAAACGGTTTTGGCGGACTTGTATATGAAATACGTGAATCAAACTATTGACAATATTTATTACACTTCACAATGTTGGGTCGATCCTCCGGATCTATGTTTCATAAGCACTATGCTTACTCTTCCATTGTTTTTAAAAGTTTGGAATAGAAATGAATAAAATGGAAACTTTTAGAAAAATTGCTTCTTTCATTAATTCTGTTTTGCTGATCATACAGCATCCTTACAATGATGCTAAGAACAATGGAAGCAACTATTTAACATACCTTAGATTCTCCATAGTTTTGGTGAGATATTATTAATCAGTAGATATGCTCATTTTCGCTTTAATAGGCACTAATTTACTCGACTGATTGCTTCTACCTAATCTTTTACATGCATCAATAGAATAACTTAAAAATTTGGAAAGGTGAAGATTTTATAATGCGAATGTTACAAAGCACCACAAGTTGTGAGTGAGAGTAATCAAAAGTAACAAAACTTCAGGTAATTATGTTAATATGATATCAGATCATTTGCATGTTTTGTGTAACTTAATAACTATCCCTGTGAATTGTCATCAATCTTATTAAATTCACATTCACATGGACATAATTTTATTTTGCATTTTCTCTCAACTTTTTGTCTGCATAAAGTGAAAAAGAAATACTAAGGCATGATAGAATATAAATTTAGAGCTTCAAATAAATAAAGAAAAGATGTAGTAAGTTAGTTGATCCTACGTATAATATGTAACTTTGGAATCGCGATGCGGTTGTGAAATGAGTAATGTTCGAGTATCGTTGCTTTCGGTGATTGTTTCAGGACGACCAAATAAAGAAATTCATGTAAGTACAAGGGATTGTGTGATATATTAGAAATATCAAAATCTTATCGCTTTGTATTTGTCTTAACAATTATGTAGATCAAGAAAATGAAAAATTTGTTGAAGTAAAAATAATGCATGTAAACTCTATAAATTTTTGTCATCGGGAAATAATTTGAAGTATTGAGGAAGGGCTGTTCACTTCGGCAAGTAATGGTGAAACTTCTAAAATTTGCATGAAGTGGTGCAAGTTTCGATGCTAGCAATATATCTGCAACAGAAAATTCGTCACTGTCAGTAGTGAAATATCTGTTTGAATGGTAGAGAATGTCAAATAAACATAACAACTTCGAGAATGTTTACGATAGATGATAGAACTAATTAAATTCAGCGTCCTTGATCATACAAAAATATTGAATTTTAAGATTAAATACATCAAATCACTTTTTTCTTTTGTTGTTAAAAGCTTTCAGCTGTTTTCATCATACAGAAACAAATGATTCTAGAGTAGTAATGCAAGGAAAACTAGCACTTCCAAAAATGACTTGTGACATCACTTTATCACTGATCATCATCGAGCTCATGCCACCGCTTTATGTGATGTGTCTCATTTGCAAGTAAATTGTTTTATTTCTTTAGATTTAGTCGACAGTGTTTAACAATTTAATGAATAAAAGAGATGCACATGCTTCCCGTTATATTGCAATTCCTACATATCTTATGAGTTGTTACTTTATCATTAATCTTTAAAAGATTTAGAAACTGGAATTAGCTGGAATTAAAATGTTTCACCAATTTAAAGAGAACAATTACTTTCGCATTGTTTGGATACTCTAATCCGCCTGAAGTGATATCAAATTTTCAACTAATATATTTCTGAGTAGGCAAGATTTGCTGGCAGGTAATCGATTTAAGCATGAATGGAACTTCAAAAATCCATAGCTGTGGAATGTGGTAATGTTCGTCTTGGTTTTTTTCTTACAAATGTATCTTCTCGTTTTTATGTTTTCCGGAAAGTCTCAATCGGCTAGATTTTCTTCAAGTATCCGAATTTTTTTCATCAATTCAGAAATCCAAAGATTCTTAGTCTCGAATTTGGATTTCTGATGTTTATTTTATGAACATAAACTCCATTGAATGTTAATTTTTGCTGCATAATACACTACAATGATCATTTATCACTGAGGAATAAAGGAAATCAAATAACACTGTCAATCTAACCAAGTTTCAGATGTAAAACAGTCTACAACGATGAAGTTATATTGCTATTAATGATGACTGCTTTATTTCTAATTAGTCTCCCTACGCGGTGGAAGCTCTATTTTGTTGCCGTATATAAAATTCAATCTAAATTTTGTCTCCAGGTCTATTTGAGGAATTTTATGTAATTGATCTAAAAAAAATATTTTTGGCCTAATTTCGACAAAACTTTTTTTCTTTTTTTTAAGGAAATGTCGCTGAGAAAAATAGCTGTCAAAGTTGTTAAATCATCTACACTCATGGACTTTCAGTTCTTTGGCATGCCTTTGTTATAATAACTCATGTTTTCATTTAAAAAGGTTACAGTTACTGAGAACCTTTCATTACTATTAGATTATCTGTTGAGAATTTAAAGCTAATTATTCAACAAATAACCTTTTTAACACGTGGATTAAGCTAGGATCAGATCGAGAGCGATGAAAAGAACCATCGGTTTATGATAGTGTTCCTTCTAACAAATTCACGCATGTAAAAGTGAGCGAAAATTTTACAGAGTACTGAAGGGACAATTTATTACAGGTAAAGGTATGCGCATCTGTGGTGATGTGCACATGCGCAAGTGATAATTTCACCCTAGTTGGAGAGGAGATATATATCACTTGTTAAGTGATAGTGCGTAATTTGATCACCATACGTGGGCGGCTTACTGTCCGAATAATCGCATTCTAGGCATTTTAAACCGAATTAAACCCTGGCGATAACAATTTAATAGCAAAATAGTAAGTAATTGATAACTTCTCTCGTCAAAACTTTATGGAAAATGTAGGGATAGGAAACAGTTACTAGTAGACAGCTGAAATTGAGGATCTTCAATGGGGGATCATAGGCTCCCAGTATAAATTAGCGACAATAGTACCAATAATAATTTGAACACGAAAGAAACAGGTTAATTTAAATAACTCGGAAAATGCTGGATTAAAATGTCAGAGAGAAGGTGTCCAAATCGCAACGTGACGAATATGGACTAGCCAACTTCATAGTGCTACATAGGTAATATTTAGCTGATTAGGTTACGGCTGTTATGCTATTTGTATCAGACAAAACTCCAGGAGGTATATCGGGGTGTGCACCTTCCTAATATTACAACCATAAAGCTTCTTGTAGGACATACGCACCTTCAAATTTTGACATTTTCAACAGCAAACCTCATAAGTGATAAAATCGAACACAATTCATTGAGCTTCCTTGCCATCTATTTTGGCCACCCATGACGTTCTCTAATCATGTGTGTCAATACTCTGTTATTGAAGTTGGACCACCCAAGAAGTTCCCTTCTGCAATCTTTTCACTATCCCACTTCTTACGAGCGAGAATCCAAAATTATAAGCGGTCGTTAAGGCGGGCGTTACAAAAGGTGTCGTAATTCCTCACTAATCCTGACATGCGGAATCATGAGTGGGAAGATTGCTTCGGTATCTCTCGATTAGAAATTATGAGAAACTTAAAACTGTTATTAGGCTTCATTTTTCTCCTTCTTCATCAATCAGTTAAAATCGCTTTTAAAAAAGATAAAAGCCGCCAATTTCAATGAACAGATTTTTGTTGAACTCAATGAATTTTTCAAAAATTTAACTACTGCGAAAATGAAAGCTTACATTGTAGCAATTTTACGGCACTCAACAAAGCTCTGCCTACGGATAGTACGATTATAACCTGGAAATTTTCATATGTGAGGATTGATCTTAAAAGAGGATTACGGTGACAGTCATCAAATTCTCTCCATTAATTAATAAACTTGTTATGCAATTGCTTACAGTGTTTTCCCAGTGGATAGAAATTGAATTAAAATACAGTAAAAGAAACATATGCTAAAAAGGAAATCTCCGTTTATACCAGCAAGAAGTGATATCATAAATTTAATTTTGTGGTGATGAATTGTTTATCTATTTCACCGCTATAATAATTGAAGGATTATTTTGTGTACAAGTCTTCTGCAGTATAATTTCAATCATTCGAAAAGATACGAATGGCGAAAATACACACGGAGTATACTAATATAATAGTATTTCTCATGAAAAAAAAGTTAACAACTTCTACACAGTGAATTATCTAATTATTATGCGTTCACTTTTCACTACACGCATTTCTTCAAAAATTTCACTGTATTTTTTCGTCATATTGTCAATTCCTTCTCATAAAAATTATTAGTACACTTTAAAAAAAAAAAAAAAAAAAGTAGACCAAGGAAAAAGATTTAAAAGATATGAGCTGTCTTTATTATTTCATTTAGGTGGTTGGTCTTTTCATGGATTTTTAACGTTTGTTATTTTCTGAAATACTATCCTAAACTCTTTCAACAATCAATTTTTTTTTTTTTTTTTTTTTTTTTTTTTTTTTTGGTGAAATGTTCTTACAATAACTTGGTGAAAATAGATTTGCAAATTCAAGTCTCATGTATGATCGATATAAAGGCTTAATTGTATCAGTTGTAGTGTTTCAAACGAATAAGAATTAAGCGGTTTATTTCAATCTTTTTTTTTTTGTCTTTAACCATACTTGGGAAATAATTTTTTTGATTTTATAGATTTATATAAAAGCATTGATTACAACGATTAAGACTATTTGATGCATTAGGCTTTTTATGATGACATTGTTGCATTTTAAATGTAAACGGCTAGACTTCCAGAAGAGATATATATTATTTGTATTGATCAGTCTAGTTCCTCTACTGGACGCTAGAGCTTTCATGACCAATGTAGTAGTGTTTTATCAATTCATTCTGCTTCTGGTATGTATGATTCCATGCAACAACTATATCAATTGGTCTTTACCAGTCTCGACTGCCATGAAATGTATAGGCTATATTTTTTAAGAAGTCTGCTTAGTAGCCAAGTTCATAGAGAAATTTTGATTACCTAATAGAACACTGAAAAAGCATTCAAATTGTCTTATAAAAAGGTAAGATTTTTCCGCCTTGTCATTTTTATTTTTTCTATAAACTTTCTTACTCCTTTTAGCATTTTCGCATCCTTCTAATTTAACTTTGAAAAATTTCCTCGAATTTCTCTAAAATTTGAAAGTTCTGATTTCGGAACTGTTTTCATTTCTTTCTGGTGACATTTTCCGTCTGCCATTTCGCAAATTACTCCTTACTTTCAGCTTTCAATATTTAATTCTGAGTATTTTCCCTAATTTTTTATCCCAAAATATTTTTTTCTAATTTCATTTGAATCAATTTCTATTCAATATTTTTTTGTCAGTTAAGTTAAGAATTTTAGACTTCCTGACACCACAGAAATCTTTCTGCTTTTTTGTAGATTACGCTTGCTGAAGTGTTCTTCCGTTTTTATAGTGTAGTTTTATGATTTTCTAATTTTCATCAGGTTTATTTGAGTTACTTTCAAATTTCCGTTTGATGGAATTTCATCATTATAATTTGGTATATCTATTACTTCGACGATTTTATGGGTGCACTTACGTGATGCAATGATAATCCATGAATATCATACCAGGAGGGAGATGATTTAGCTAGGCTTGGAGATACTGTAACTCACCTGATATAGCTGTTGTCGAGAAAGGACTGAGGGTGAAGCTGTATGCCAGGAATTTTCTGCAAATATTGATCTCCACTGAATTACTACTTTAAGTGATTGAATTTGATAGATCCAGGATCGATTCGCTCGAATGTAGTTTGATACCTAAGAAGAATCAGTAAAATTGACTGGTACCAAATGTAGGTTCTTTCAAATTGCTAGATTTTTGAGATTGTTAAGATAAGCTAAATAATCATCCACCATATTTAATGGAGATAGTCGCATTAAAATAAACTGCAAAACCTCAGTATTGAATGAATGGAGTAAGTTAACATGGCAGATTTGTAAAGAGTATTTTGAGTAGATTGTTCAGAAAAAATGCGCATGAGCAATAACACTTGGAACTAAGAGATTATCCGTGAATATGATAAGGCCGTATATGAGGATGTGTTGGATATGGAGACAAAAATATTCACAATCAAATGAAACATATGAAATATACATCTCGTAAGGAAATCACGACATGATCGAATAGTGATCGATACTTTGATAAGCATGCATATGTACTTTTATAAATAGGAAAATCAACAAATAAACATACATATACGTAGATGGGAGATAATATCCGGCATGTTCTAATCTAACAGCTGGTTTTGGCAAGTAAGCTTTGCTTCTTTCGATCGATGTTGTTGTGATTGGTCGTCTAGCACCAGATGCACACTCCTATCGAACATAATTCTATGGAGCTGTTAAGCATAAAACCGACTGTTTCAAGACCAAGTTTATCATCTCTTTGGTCACTTCATGTTCATTTACAGGTTTGTTATCATTCTATTATCAGATACGAACAACAATTGGATTTCCAATGGAGTTATATCATTTGAGTACGATCGACATATTAGTTTGAGGGTTTCTCTTTGCAGAAATTCATTTTCCCAGCAATCAATAATCGGCTTATATGACTTTATTACTTTTCAAAAAATGATTAGACATTTCGAGAAGAGTTCCGATTGCATAAATTTCTTGGCTATATATTTCTTTGCACCCTTATGGCCCACTGTGGGATGCTTCTGTTCTTTTTTTTTTTTTCTTTTTTTGTTTCATTTAATAAGGAAAACTTGAAGTGTAAAAACAATTTTCTGTTCAGTTTATTTCGAACCTTTCATTTGTTTCATGCTGAAAAATTTTTCAAAAATACAAAAAACAATGCATTATTTAGAGTGAAGCACATGACATCGATTTACGAAGTGTCTCACAAGCATCACTTCCAACACCTTTGCTCTCAAATCCGAATAGCACTTCATTGCTTCGGAATGTGAAAAGTTTATCAGGTAAGTCGATTTTTATCATTAATACCTTCAAGATGATATTTTTACAGTACGAACTGGGCTCATTCATTAGTATTGAAACGCATAATAGCCATTCGTTCTGTGAAGCGTATTTCTGAGGACTGAATCGATAAGTTAATGTTGAGGTTTCATGTTATTTGATGAGCTGCGCTTCAAAAATTATATTCGTACAATTCATCTTCGCACTTCCTTGTTGTAAAACTTTGACCGCATGATATCATACATGTCATTTGCTTAGATAGTTTTGGATTTATGCATACTCTCGAATTACGTATTATTACATAAACAGTATAGGACACGCTACATCTCAAATATAGCTTTCATGAGAAATTTCCATCACCTGATAAGACACTTAACATTTGTGGGCTATTGAAGCAATATGCTCATCGGGTCATTCGTTTCATTACGGTAGAGAAAAGCTTTACAAAATATTCACTTACAGTACACTTTTTCTTGTAAGCAATGATACAATTTGGTTTGAATTTCAGATTTGAATGAAATGTGCCGATTAGATTTCTCAATGGCAAACATTCGAGATATTCGGGATGAGAACAGTTGCATAACACAACTTGCAGGTCAATATCAGGTCACAGCCAAGCAGCGTAATCGATGCGTTTTTGAATGGCTGGAAGGGGTCGAAAAAAAGGCATATTTCATACCGACAATATAATTCTCCTATCATTGCTGTTATTAACTTTAAGGTTGCTCCAAAATATATTCGTGTGAAAACTTGATAAATTTGGACATGAACACCAGATAGCGACAATGGTACGTACTCTTCATCATATAAAAACATGAGCAAACGATTGTTAGGATACTTTACTAGTTTTACAAGAAATTAAAAAGTATAAATACGTTGTTATAAATTTCTTCTGCAATTTATAACTGAATGTGGCATAAGCAGATATTTATATTACTCTCTCGAATCAATTTCAATGGAGTAAATATTATTACTATTATTATTGTAACTGCTTTATTTCCAAGTAACATTTATTAAAAGATAATATCTAATAGATGGTTTTTGTGCACCTGCTCACTGTTCCTGTAATTTGGACCAAATTGGCCAAATCTAGTTGAATTCCATGTATTACACTTCCTAGTTCACTTGTATCAACGTTGTTTTTTTTTTTTTTTTTTTTTTTTTTTTTATTTAAGCAGATTTCAAATTGCAATTTTTAATTCAGGAATGCCATCTACAGTCTTTTAGAAGTTTTGGATTTTTAATGTGATACTAATGTTGATGATAATATAATACGGTTATAAAAACATTCAAATAACATCAGCGATGATTTTGGTTCCATTAATCTTAAACGATACTCATTTGTTATGATTACACATGTATTACTAGATTGTAAACTTGTATTTAGGGCAAATAAATCTCGGAAAGTTACATTGTTTTCAGAGTTGTAACATGTACCTGTTGGTTCTGCTATATATTCCTTTTCACTAGCTTTTTTAAATTTTTGATCAAAACGTGGATGAAATAAATAAAATAAAAATATGAATTTTCGGTAGATGTTATGATGATGATCGCTTATACGTTCTGATCTCATTTCTTAGAAGATTGTGAGAGTTATAATACTTCCAACAACTTCAAAATGAGCAAGGTAAACTGAAAATTTGGAAAAAACTTTTCGTGCCGATGAGTGAAGCTAGGACTGGTAAGAATAAGAAAGTTAGTTACACATGTCCAAAATATCCGAACGTCAATGGAATTGTTGAAATCGACAGCATAAAGAGGAAAACTGTTCGATAACAGCCCAATCTGTCTTCGAACGGACAGCGCAATTTGTTTTATGCAAATTTCCGGATAGAACTTAAGGTGCTATTGTTTAAATCGATTCTTTTAATATATTTATTGTTTAGACTGTTGGTGGCTTTTTTTAGATTGGTTCTGGTCTGTCTGCGTTAGAGAGAATTTCTTTTTTTTGACTTGCATAAAACTTCTGAATATATGTTCTATCAGGTTTCCATTATACGGAATGCTTTCTAATTAAAAAGACAGGTTTTTCGTTTCTACACTTGATATTTCTATGCTTCCAAATTAATATTTCAAGTCAATGATTCAAAATAATGAATATATTATCGAATAGAAAGGTTCTCTTGAAAGTAAAAATAAAAATAAACTTAAGAGAAGAAAATACCATTACACGGTGGTCATTTGTTGTGGTCAAACAGCAATAAAATTGATAGATGAGAATTTTGAAAAAGCCGTTTAAATAAAGATATGTCGAATTTCTTACAAAATTAGCTTAACTAAACATTTATTTTCAAATATCCATCCAACGTATTTTCTCCATTTTTGGCAGTAAAATAATGCCAAAAAAAAAGAAAAAAAATGCTTTTGCTTTTTAATTTAAAACATTTTTCTTAAATATCGACTATACCACAATCCCATTGGAATTGTATATATATACAAAAATGCATTTTTGCTTAATTGTAACTTTTCTTTCTCAGAATTTAAAAGTTTGAACTAAGTAAATTTAAGTAGAATAAACAGTACCTATTGAAGAAACATAAAATATATTTCCGTTAATTGCATTATGAGCACAGTGGTAAGGATAGTTGGCCGCCTGCTAGTTTCCGGGATTGAAATTGAAAGTTTGGTTAAGTTGTGGTATTTGGGACGTATAGATTCGTTACATTTTATGAGTAATATAATAGTTTGATTTCGTTTTTCTTAAACATCGAAACGTAGCAATCATTTTAATACGCTTCACCACCGTTACTGTTCACTCCTGCGAATCTAAAGATGGTATTCACAGTAATCAGTAGATCTACTTAATTTCAATAAACCATAATTTGTACTTTTTTTTTTTTTCCGCATCTCTTTTCATCATGCACAATGCAAATGTTACGTTAAATAGAACTGACATATTGCATGTTTAACTTTTTTTGCTAGAAAAGGGAAGTTCGTTTCGATTCGACCAGTTTGTTATTCGCGGAATTTGGTTTGAATTCTAGCAGCTCTTTGAGCTGCTACATAGTAATTTCCGCCTGATTTTATTGATTTAAAAATTGGCTGTCTTTCAGTGATTCATCGTTAATATCCTAACCAGCAGATGAATTAATCGAAATTATCGCTTTTTAGGATACTTTTGTACGACGTACAATAGTGTTACAGTCGGATACTGCATAATAAGTGAGGAAACATTCCTAATGTCTAGTTATTTGTTTGTGTGCTTATTTTAGACATCAATTCAGAACGAATTGGTTGAGCAAAGAGGAGGTAAAAGGATGGTATGCAGAACGAAATATATCTTATAGACCAAGTGCTTACTTCATTTGGTGTGCAAAAAATGTACCTAATGAATGTCATCGTTAACAGGTTGCAGTTCGCAAACGCCCTATCAAGGAGTGAGAATGCTGACAGAATCAGATTAAAAGGAATTGTCTTCAGATGCACATTTCACCAAATGATGGTGTTGTGA
This sequence comes from Dipetalonema caudispina, assembly GCA_013365325.1. Classification (NCBI taxonomy): domain Eukaryota; kingdom Metazoa; phylum Nematoda; class Chromadorea; order Rhabditida; family Onchocercidae; genus Dipetalonema; species Dipetalonema caudispina. The sequence goes on along the minus strand of JABVXV010000021.1, from coordinate 408,668 downwards.
ATATCAGAGCTGACTTCAGCAGCAGACTGGTTCTACTGACTTGCTGCTACAGCAGGTAATATCGATCTTGAAGTAAAAATATTGACAGAACAAAGTTAATGAAAAGCTTTTAATGTACATCAGTAGTGATGAATGGCAGAGTCGAACCGAATGAATGCAATGTGTGATCTTCGCCGATATACTGAAGACAGTTATGTGGGTACGAGGGTAGAGGGGAACAGTCTGGACAGAGTATGAGATTTCGGAATTGCCATTCGGCATGGATTGGATTGTGTCTGAAATGAGATTCATGACAGAACATTTAACAACATGACGTCTAGAAGGTTCAACGTAAAAGGATATGACAAGTATGCAGTGCAGGAAAATGATTGAGAAAAGTGCAAGATTGGCTTTCCCATGATAATGGGTGGCAAGAACCAGCACGCTGGATGAGCAAGACGAATAGTGAATGTTTGTTAAGGACTCTGAGCTGCATTGGCTTGGACTTAGTAACTAATTTCATGTTTTCATTTTTTTTTTTTTTTGACCAAATACGTATTGAAAAGTTTAGGAATTGTATTTGTTGGGAAAGTATATGTTAAAGGCCGTTTCAAACTTGAATAAGCTAAAATATTATTTATATTTTCCTAGCCGATCCCTTCGGAGAATGTTTCATAGTTGGGACTATAAGTTATTTTCCGTTTTCCTTTTTGAAGTTCTTGTTTGCTATTTAACTTCGACTGTACTGTGTTGATGTACAATATATATATATTCGTTAATCTGTTTAATGTTATTATGGTGATGCAGATATGTTTTTGCGTAGCATTCGTTTTTTAGCAATAAAATTTGTGACGCATTGAATATAACAAGTTATCGTTTTTCACTTGCTTTTTTTCAAATATAGGAAGCCGGAATAAATGGACTTGAAAAAGGCATTGATGGTGATTGCCTTTATGGGATAATGATGAATAAAACCACTGCTGCTTACGCCTGGTTATGAAATGCAGTCATATTTCATGCAAGGTGAGCAAAGGAAGTGTCGGCGTGTTCTCGAGGTTAGCTTATTTTCCTCTAAAAATTTTCTAGTAACTTTTACTCAGTATTTTAATTCCTCATTGAAAATATTTATAAATATTGGAGGCTATAGTTTTTGACCGGTAATTGGTCATTTATTGCTTAACAAAGAAAAGAGAAAAATTGTTGCTTAGCAGAATTGGGGGATTATTTTTCAGTTCCAAAGATATTCCGATTTTTTAGCGTATCGGTAATTATTCCATCGGCAAAACAATTGGACGCGGCAATTTCGCTGTGGTTCATGTTGCTAAGCATGGCATCGCTAGTAAAAAGGTGCGACAGTAAGACGGTTTTCAAATTTCCATTCTTGCTGGAAGAAATTATTCCTTGAGAGCAATATTCGCTCTTGTTTTAAAAGTTGCTTTCTTTTCATTTTCATATTTTCCTATGTAATAAATTGGAATTGGTTCAGGTTGCATTGAAAATCGTCGACAAGAGCCAGTTACTTGCAGACGACATGTCAAAAATTGAGCGAGAGATAAACATTTTGAAAAATTTGGACCATCCACATATTGTTAAGCTTTATGAGGTCAGTTCTTATGATGAATTCAGCTCAAGTAATTCTTTTCATTATCATTCAGACTCATAATTGTTCAAGTCGATGGCAGTACTTTTATGGAAGGTTTAGAAATACGTTTTGTATTTGTGCTTATAGTTCAATAAGGCAGTTCACCGAATGAACAGAAATTATTTGCCTGTCATAAACATTTCAGATCATCAACACTGATCAATTTTTGTACGTTGTTATGGAATATGCAAGCAATGGAGAACTTTTTGGTATATTTCAAATTACACTTTTTGCATTTGTACTTCTTTGAGACTCTCTGCTTCTAAGTTTGTTTTGTATCATTTTTCACATCAAGAATTGTGTTCCTAAGTCGTTCATGAATTTTTCTCTGGTCTTAGTTTGGTCGCCGATTTTTAGAATTATTGATGGAAAGAGGTCGTGTTACGGAAAATGAGGCTCGACGGTTGTTTCAGCAAATCTCAGCTGCTGTCGCTTATTGTCATGCTCGTGGTGTTGTGCATCGTGATTTGAAAGCGGAAAATCTTCTTTTAGATGCCAATAATGATATTAAGCTTATAGGTTCGTTGCTCATCGGGTTCTCTGACAAAATTATCTATATGAAAGCTGAATATTGGTTTTTAAATTAAAAAAATCTGCAATTCTTATCTACCAGTTGGCTGAAGTTGAGTTAACTTTGCTTCCTTTATGCAATGGCTGGTCATAGATTTCCGCATTCCAGACTTTGGATTCAGCAATTTCCAGAAACCACAATCACTGTTGACAACATTTTGCGGTAGCCCACCGTATACGGCCCCCGAGTTGCTTCTTGGCAAGGTTGAATAAATTCCATACTGTGATTATCAATTTAATGAGCAGTTGTTCGAACGAATCAAGTAGTTCCAACATTTGAATTAGTTGGTTAATTGGTTAGACTTTATTGATTAGTTTGTCCTACTTTTAAGCAAATATTTCCTGGAAACCATGAATTAGGAATTGTCATCTAATTTTGTAGTCAATACTTTATATTTAAATAATTTTTCAGGCTTATGATGGCAAGAAAGCGGATGTGTGGAGTTTAGGTGTAGTACTTTATGTGTTGTTAACAGGTGGCTTTCCATTTCCCGGTGAAATCACTGAATTGAAAACTGCCATTTTTGCGGAACAGTTGAGGATACCGTATTGGGTTTCTTTCGGTAAATCTTCAAACCTTTTTTGATAACTGACATCCGGATCTCGTGTTTTCTCGTTTGCTGAAAAATTGCTCATTTGCCAGTCATTGGTCACATTATTGTTGATAAAATTACTCGTTATCTTTTTTAGCTTGTGCAGATCTTATTCACAAAATGTTGGCTTTTCATCCAGCTAAACGAATAAATATCACTAACGTTATACAGCACAGGTCTGTAGAGCATTTAATTATGCACGATTTGCACGAGAAATTGATAAATTTCATTAGCAACTAGAGGATTATAATTGGTGCGGAATACGTAGAGAGACAAAAAGTTGATGGGGTAAGAATCTTTTAAGATGGCTGCACGAAAAAAGCGGGAATATTATGCAGAAATTCATTCGCGAAAGCGCTTCCAGTCGAGTACACCTGAAAGAAACGCCCAGTCACTTGAATTCCACTGTTCTACTAATTATGCAACAACATACCAAATGGACGGAAGACCAAATTGCAAAGGTTTATTTTGCTTTAGCAGTTGCACTTACCAACAGATGCGGGTATTTTGTGAAATATCAGAATAAATTTTAATTGAATTAGTTTGACTTTCATATCAGATCATTTCAATTACTTTCGAATATTTAAATGCACTGTGAAGAGTTTTGGAAGTCCTGTTGGTAGTGCAGAAATTGTGTTGATTGCCAAATACATTAGAGACTGCTGAGTGTTTGCGCTTCGGCTGCATGGAGAGGATGTCATAATTTTCTTAATGATAGCGTTCGGTCAATGTCACTTATTTCAGGAAGTAGCGAAGAAAAATTTCTGTTCACCTATCTATGGTACTTATCAGTTGTTGTGTAGTAATATCCGAGAATCTTACACAGTTGATAAGTCAGCATCACATCTACGTCATGGATCTCGGGGTTCCATAATTAGTGGGAAAGCTAATACTGAAGTGGATGCACCAAGAATTTCAGCTCATCAGTCTGCAAAACTTAGTATATCTGCTGTAGGTATTAGCGTATGTTTTCATAACTGTGCATTTTTAATTGTTTCGGAAAATACACAGATTTATCATCAATTTTTAGTTATTGCAATTTTTGCTCGTGGATAATAAATTATGGTTTTTTTTTTTTTTTTTTTTTTTTTCGGTATCATCAAAGCGAAATTACTGCATAATTCCAGCTTGCAGGAATCAAATAAAAGTGATATGTCGGATCCAGATGAAGCGAAACTATGTTGTAATTGGACACAGTGTCATAACAATAAGTTGGGATTAGTCGTTGGTGGAAAGTACAATCCAGATTTGATATCCAATAATGCCGAAGTGAGGCGATACAGTTTACGTGCTGAAAATTTACTACCACTGAAGTCGTTGTTATGTGCACAGCAGGTATGCACTTTCTAAACCTTACGTTTTGGCTGTAAAATAGTATTTTCAAGAAATCATTGTGATCTAAAATTTAAAAATTTTCATCTTGTTATAATTCATGTATAGAAATCGCAAGATTGGCAATATGAGGTCAGTATTAAAACTTTAGTTCAAATTTCTTTCGATTGCTTTTGACAAGAGAAAAAAAATGTAATAATAAATAGCGAACAGGACAGACAGAATACAATTTGTGAATGGATCCTGGTCCTTTGCTGTTTCGTAACGTAGTATTAGCCGTGTTATAATGGTATTTTTAAGCGGAAGGACAAGATAGAACAGATTCTTATTTTTTATAACTCTGATCTTAGTATCGGAACGTTTTTTATTAATTGCGTTATACCATTAGTTTTTGATTGAATGTCTTGTTCAAAGTAATTGCAAAGTAATTTTCATTTCCTGTTGAGATTTTTAACAGGTTCTGATATTTATATCATTTTGAGAACATGTTCAACGATTTCAAATTGCCTAACAAATGAAACTTGTTAAGATTCCATCGAGTATATCGGTTGCTTCGACAGCACTGACATGTGCTACAAATATTGTTATGAATCGATTTGCGCACTCCACTCTCCGACTTTTGGATATTATTAATGGACCACTTTCTACTTTCAGCCAAAATTTTTCGATGCCATCTTGTGCGTTATTTAGCAAAAGATTCTTTTCCCTTCACTTTAGGAATTCCAACGTACCCCCTAATCGAATGGAGAGTGTAAGATTGTGGATTTGAGCAGAGATAAGATTTATAGAAATTGATAAGATCTTTGGTAAGCCAATATGAAAAAGTGCAGAGAACTATTAAGTTCAATATTACTTTAAGTGCTAATGTTTTTTTCAGTTGCAAGTTCCTTGTGGTATGATCGAGATTTTATAACAGTTAGTTGTTATTTGCAGTAGAAAGGCATGCAAGTGCAGGTGAAGGTGTGTTCAATGTCAGCAATTGTACACATCTTGGTTCAAGCTATGCAATAAATTCCCCGACCATTTCGAGGCCGAGAGCCTCCATTTCCAATAATTTTGCTGTGAAAGAAGACGAAAAGTATGCAAGTTGTTTGCACTTTTCCTTCTTAATTTTTAAAATTTAAAATGTTGACCAACCAAATAAGCTTATGTATGTGTAGTGGTATCATTTAGTTCTTTTATCGTGACTGTGATTTGCAGAATATCTGAATCATGATACATGTTTCTGTTTTTGAAGTTTATCTTTACATATTGTTACTTTTGCTGATGAGTGTTTGATGTAGTTAGCCTCTATTAAACTGTGTATTATATTTTTCGTATTTAGAGATTTGCACGTGTGTGGCTTTTCCAAAAGAAATACTGTTAATTGTTTGCTAAAAAGCGAAGGTACATTGGGATTACCCTTTCGTTCATCTTCCTATATACGATTTGCTGGAAGCCCATATACGAAGTATAACAATACGACACGTCGACGAAGTTGGACTCCAACATGTCAAAACTCTTTGTTCAATTCACAAAAGGCAAGTTTAATTTCTATTGATCAAAGAATTCAATCCCTTTAAAAATTATTTGATATGATTTCAACATTCACAAAGATAGAGGGAAAGACAAAAATGGAACTTTTTTGTGCAAAAAAATAATTCAAAATATTTTGTTGGAATTATACGCCTGAGACTTTGTAGTCAGGTACAGTTATTAGCTGCTTGAGACCACTTAAATCAGTTATAAATAACGAAATGAAACATAAGAAATTTGCAGTTCAGTTGTGAAAATATAGGGAGTTATTGATTTCCTTGATATCTGGAACAAATTTACTACTTTAATACTTTTTACAGATACAATTTGAACAACTTTATAAACAAACAGTAATGGCTGGAAGCGATCAGGTCTGTGATGTTCAACAATTGCAGAGAGAATTTCAGAAACTGAAAACAAGTACTGGACGTCACCCTTCTAAACTAGAGTGGTATTCTTACTTCTGATACTAAATAGATTTTCTGTGTTCATTTTTGTAATAGCTTTTCATTTTCTAGTTTCTTGCGAAATTTAACCTTGACACACTAGTGCGATAGTATTCGAGATATAGCAGGCATATTCGTCAAAATCGACAAACTCTCCGAGATTACCGAATATTGGTTGTCTCATATCACCGATGACTGAATCATGGCTGGGAGGATCGTGAATTTTTCAAGAAACATGTGTGGTTGTTTGTGTGCATTCTCCTGCTATCGTTAGAGGCGTTGCATGAAATCCCCAATTAGTATTATCGCTTCTAGAGGATGTCATATATGTTCACTAGAAGCAATGGACTGATTCCTGTATTATCTCGTGAACTTTTTTTAGGAATAATTGGCAGCAGAATACATCAGGGGTAATGAAATGCGCACCACAAATTAGCGTCACAGATGAAAATAATTGCTGTCTGAAATTTTTGACACCATCAGTAAATGTTTTGTGTTCAGGCGGTAATCAGGTTAGTTCCCAGTATTTTTTAGTGCGAAAATCCTGTAAATTTTATTTTTATATTTTGCTTAAATGAGAGGTTTGGATGTTATGAAAATTGTTTGTGACGAAATGAATTAGGAATCTTTTTTTTAATCAACATTTTTATAGTTAGAATTCGAATCAGTGTTGAGGAGAGAGGATGCATGTCAAAGTATACCGTTTCGTGAAACAGTATCAGTTACTTTACCTTATAACATCGATGAAACTTTACGGCGATTACAAATTGCTCTTGGTAAATTCAAATTAGAGTACGAACATGGTCCTCGCGAATTGCCTTCATCATCACGAAGTGGTTACTTTTTCAAATCGATATTATGTAGAAATGTTAGGAAGAATTTCTAACGTATGTTTGTTTGGTATCCGAAATTTCAGTTTTTTGTTATCAGTTCTTACACACTGATACTTCTTATAAAATAAAACATTTTGTTTCTTATTTCAATTTAGTAAGGAAATTATTTTAAAGAAGTTAAAAACTAGAAAATGGATTGGGTAGCAATAAACTTCACAGCACATTTATTTTAGATTTTAAAAACTTTAAGTTTATGATTAACAGAAAGTTACTTGTTCAGATACGCAGGAGATATATATTATTAGTAACGGAATGTTCCTAATGCAAGTAAACATAACTTTGATTTCTTCGTCTTGTTATACGAAAAGTAAGGTTAGTTAATTCTTTCAACATTGTTATACCCTTTTTCTAATATATTCAAAACTTGGGCTGAAGCTTTCGAACTACTGTCACATTAACTAACATTTTTTTGTATTCATTTTCTTTTCGAAACGAGACATAAGGAGAGTTTTTTTGAAGGTTGAGTTCTTTTACTCAACAGCTTATACAGAGAAATGTGAACGGTTCTGTTCAAATATTTGCCAAGAAATGCAGATTGGAAATCTTCCCTAAATTTAAAGCGCCATCATAGTTGTATTTCGAAAAGAAGAAATCCATGCATAAGATGCATTTGAAAATTTTCGAATTGAGATTTGATTGAAAGACAGAAGCATGTTTTCGGTTTTTGTATCTTTTGATGCTATTCTTAATAAGTATTCATGCAACCATAATGGGTGGAAGTATATTAACGGGTACATTATATATATACGTTTGCTCTTCCAGTTAGTTACTTTTGCCTTCAACATTTTATCTCTACATGGTGAGTAAGAATAATTTCGAAATAACTAACCAAAGTTATAACAGGATAACCAAGTTTCCAAATCACGGAGAGCTTAGCATGATAATGAATTAAATATATGTTGACGGTTAGAAACGTACCTTATAATAACTCCGGCCATTCAGTCCGGCCTATTGTTGTATTAAAAGCCATTAACTGGATATAAATCTCTTACAGTTTTGTCCAATAAAACTTTTCTATAGAAACTCTTATGTTCATTCCGGGTTTCAACATACCAGATCTGATAAACTGTGAGGTATTTTTTACAGTTTTTCTCACACAGCTTAAATCCTATCGTTTTTGTTACACTCTATTATATACTTTTATATTTATTGCAAATAGCATTTTTATATTGCGTAGTTCTTCACTTTTTATTTGGATGAGATGCCAACAGTTGAATTGTAAAACGAGCTACTCAGTACCATCATCAGAGGATTTCGACATTGGCTTTAAAAATGGTGGTGAATGGAAAGGCTAAGAGTTTTATCGAAAAATTTTAGTGTTTTATGTTGAAAGCTTTGCCATTCGGCTGGCTTCGATAGGGTAAGGATGAGTAAAATTCTCCGGTATTATTAATGTTATTCTTTAACTCTTTATTGATTTTTATGCCATTGAAAAATTAAGGATTTCTGGACATTAATAATCGAATATGGAATTGAAACTGTGGCAATAGAAAACGGAAGTTAACATTAGTAATTACGCATTTGCAGGGAAGTTTCTAGAATCTCGATGGTTTTTATTGATTTTAAAATGCATTTCTTTCTGCTTTGAATACATTTCTTTCTTTTCTGCGTTTGTTAAATGAAAGCAAAGTGAACAGGTATTTTCATATTGGTATGTTACTGGAATTGTACACGCTATGGCCTTTTGTTGAATGCGACATTAGAGCTTTTTTTTTAAACTGTGCTTGAGGAACTAACAGATATCTTTGTTTCTTTTCTAAACTTCTCACAACTTGATCTGCCGGTATAGATTGCTGTGTTCTATGTTTTTCAACATCTAAAGTTTTGCTTATTTGTTTGATGATATTTCAGTATCGATAATATTTCTAACTATTTTAAATATTTTGCAAATTGTTTGGTATATGCTTTGTTATTATCTATTGCAAAATAGATTTCCCTAATCAATTTGCTGATATTTCATTAAATGCGTTGTTGTGGCTATAGACTACGTGATGTCTTTCAAATCTTAACTTAAATGCGCAGATATAAATACTGTTTTTTTGCAAGTACGTTGCGCACGCAAAAGTGGCCATATTGTCAAGTTGTAATGTAGAAGTTAGGAATGGGCGGAGTTGGACATACGTCAGAACATAAAACGCAAGGCTTTATCCCTATAACATTTTCGGTATTTTGTTATCGTGAAAGACTCCTTTCACATAGTTGCAGAAGAGAATTGTAAAATGAAAAGTTGGGAAGGGAATTTGATCCTTGCTCTGCTTTTAAACTAGTAAAACTTTTGCTCACTGTTTTAATAGTTGAATGTGCTACTGAACTTATGGTTTATTGGGGACAAGTTTTTTCTTGGTGGCGAGTAAATTTAGTGTGTAGCTGTTATTTTTCATTATACGAAGGGTCGTTTTGGTTCATATGAGAAGGTTTTGCATCGTACCGAGAGGCATAATTAGCAATGAATGTGGAGTTACAAGATGTTACAGCATCTATTTGTTCATGGTAGAATCTGGGAAGTTGTGTATGAAATTAATTCAGATTGTCTCAACTCTTTGATTCTTGGATTTTGATAATAATGAAGTAATTAAATGTCTCAAGGTCCTTATTATAATTTGGTACTGAGTTAATCTACCTTCAACCGTACAACATTTCATCATGAGCAGAACAAAGACTGCTGCTTTATTCAGTATAGCATACCTTCTTCAATGAGACAGCACTACATGTTCAGCGTGTAGTTTAACAGCTCCCATTATAACCCTTTTCTTCTGAAGAAGTGTTAATCCGTTATGTTGTTCCATCCGTTGATTGGACTGTTGGTGGTTAATTATCGCTTACATGTAAATGTGAGATGATACCAAGATGAAACTTGCAATACGATATACATTAATCAGAATTTCAGATTGTATCCAGCAGAGTTGAGTGATATTAAGTCCCAGAATGATTTATTTAGACGGAATGTTGCATATTTAAGTTACTTTAGCATGAGGAGGATTTTGCTGTACAACAATGTGATGTTATTCTGAATTTTAAATTTTCCGCCTTAGCGTTATCAAAATTATACAAGGATTCTGTAAAGCACCCACTATAATTTTATCATAGTTGCATATCGGAATCATTTTGTGTATCAGTCACTTCTTGAGAATGTCTCACTGTGTCAGCAATCAAATCCTAATTAAGCTGTAAGTGAAATTACTGAGAGGAGATTTTAACAGCGCCGATAACTAACATATGTGGTACTGATAAAAACAATGCTTCAAAAGATGTTAATCCAACAAGCCGAAATACACAAGAAACTTTCTCATAATATTTGAATCTTTCAAAATCAGAAAAAAAAAAGCAAACCTGCATAGCTCTTCATCAATCCCTTTTAGACAGAAAATGTTCCTTTCAAAGTGTGGAGAAAAATTATTAACTGAAGAAATTTACCGCATTATTTTCTCCTAGTAACCTTCTTTTCGATTCATCCAATTGTTAATTCCAATTATTTCATGGGTTTTACTTTTAGCAATGTGTTACACACATGTTACAAACTATATCATTTGTCATCAAGAACTAATAAAGTGGAAAATAAATGGAGATATTGAGATTCATTCAGCTCTCCGTCACCTGACTACATTGAGTTTTTTTTTTTTTAAGTTTATCTCTTCTCCCTTTTTTTTTAAACCAATAATCGTAATCTTATCCTTTTGTCTTTCGTCATATTTGCTTACTACTATTTGTATTATCATATTTGTTTTGCGAGTAGTGCTAGTACAACTCCCACTCGGATCTTCGACTTCTTATTTGTAAAATCTTGATCGAATTCATTTATAAAGGTGATTGATACTTGCTTAACAGCCATTGTAGGCGAAAGAAATCCCAGTTTCTTCGAAAGGGCTTAGTCTAGAACAAACAAATATTTCGAAATTGTCGAAATAATGGAAGATTAAGTTTCTGGAATGCTACAAAAAATATATGCAACAGCGAAAGATGCAAAAAAACCAAAATGAATTTTCTGGCTATACTAATTTCCCGAAAACAATCAGTCAAGAGTTTTACTACTGCCTCAATGCAATAACGACAAGAATAGGAAAATAGGTAAGAAATTTTAAAAGCCAAGGTTTCACATATTTTCTAGTAAAACTGTGGTCAGATGAGTGATAAATATACTTAAAACAAGGAGGTCGGCAAGAGCAAAAAAATCTCTTCTAGCTTTTTTTTTACTTTACCGGATAAAGGAAAATCAAAAAACGATTTTTTTTTTTTTGTATTTTTCACGCTAGCTGCCTTTCTGGATGAAGCCAGAAATTTACCATTTCGCAGTGAAAATATAGTTATTTATAAATACTGATGAAATGAATGATTATGAAAAGTGAGTCAGAAAAACATGCATAACTTTTTCTGCGGTTGGGATCTATTACTTTATTTAAATAACTTTCAAATTATGATAACAGAAATCTACTTCTCTAGTTTCTCTCTAAAAATTAACTGAGGGAGTGGACACATCATTTTTATTTGATTGAGCTCTTAATGGCGTATGACGTTGTCTTATCTCTTAAATATTTTTTATTTTTTAATTATTGAAAGGTCTCGTAGGTGTTTGACATCGTAAAATATGGGGTCATTGTGACAAAATACCACTACACTTTTGCCAACTTCGTCTTCAAGTTCAGTAAAATATTTCCCACATTTTTTGCATCATAAGTCTTATGAAGTTTTCTCTTCTTTTTTCCACCACAAGGTTGGGAAATTATGAAGCTTAGAAATTATGTTCAACAATTTCTCAGTAATGATTAGAAACCGAATTTAGCAGTTATCAATCTTAAATATAAGCAATCGATAAGTAGTGATAAATGAAAAAATGATCACTTTCAATGCCAATAACTTCGCTTTTCGATCCCCACATCCCTTTTTTCGTCTTTTACTTCATCAAAACGCACTTGTCCTGCCTATTCATTAAGCAAAGCTTATACTGAATCACAATTAATTATCAATTTACCAGTTCCATACTTATTAGTTTATCAGTCCCACTTGTTCAGATATTACGAACAATGCTTACTTTAAAAGTATTATGTATAGATACATCCAATTTTGTTCCGTCATATCACCAACAATGAATTGACATAAGCACTCGACGGACTATTATTAGCGAATTTTTCATTTATAGATGAATTTTGTGTATATTGCTAGTAATTAAAAGAAAAAATATTTCAGAGTGTTGGAAATATTTATCTCTATTCTTCTTTTATTCGTAAATTTCAAACTTTTCATTGGAAGAATTCTTAGTAAACAAACTATTAGATAAGAAATATTTTATTTGCAAATATGATAACAAGAAGCCAGTTGGAAATATGATAACAAAGAGTTAGTTGAAAATATGATATGAAGAAGCTAGTTGAACTATTGAGCAGCATAAAATGAATAGCAGCAACACATATAAACAAGATTTGCGACGATCCAATATGATAAACACGATTTTGGTCGAGTTTTATAAAATTTAGTATTGGCTGCTTGAAACACGGATGGTTAAGTGGATGACCTTACAAAAATAAAGTCTTGCTTTTTTTTTTTTTTACCAGGAATTATTTAATCGTATTCTTAATCACAGTTGCAGGTAAACTTTCGGCGATTTTTTAAAATAAATCAGACGAACATTGTGGCATTTCTCAAATTAGTAAATGGAATGTTGATTTTAGTGCAGTTAGATTGATTTTACTTCACGAAGAGAATTATATCTTAGGTAAATCGGTGAAATTTGTAATCTGCTTTAAGAGTTTTAATCATTGTTATCATTACGATTTAATAAAGATGTTTTCTTCAAACATTGATGAATGAGGTACAAAACAATGCTTATCATATGATTTGCAGAGAGATCGCAGTTTATGACATCGATCTCATCAAGCACTACACCACTATTGCTGCGGTGTAAATAGTGATAAGGACTCAGAAGTAGATGATAAGACGTCAAAACGGATCTTTAATAGACTTGTGTGAAATATTTTACAAATCTTCCTTGTTTAATTATGATAACATATCACGTTCCTTTTCCAGCTAACACAGTAGGCATTTCTAAAAATGCATCGCATCCGTCTGGATCTCTGACCTTTCTTGATTCACTACTTTAACCTTGCGGTACAAGATGAGAGCAGTTTTATTTTACTGCGATTTGCAAAACATCATTGCACTGTTTGTGACCATTGATTTGTTCTTTTCGACGTTTTGAATCCTTCCTTCAAATTATTTTTCGTATTTATGAAACATGTCACATAGGGCCGAGTAATGATATTCTTTGCAGTGGAGATATTGTTTCCCTTTTCCTTTGCAGTTACACGCGATATGCGCCTTTTAAAAACAATTTATGTTGTACATTCGCTATCTCATTGATCATTGTTGTAGACAGCGTAAGGCCTGCTTGGTTCCTGTGCAGCTCGATTTTATTCAGATCCCGTATTGTCGATTTGTAGTAATTTAATGCTAAAATTCTCTGGCTTCTTATGTTACTTAACTGTATCATTGACCCCACTTCTCCTGTAATTTTCGATTACTGACTTCTCTTCAGAATCGGTATCAGAGGCATGGGTCCGAGTCGCTTCATCTTCTTTGACTGTTTTCTTCAAGTCCTGACTCAACCTATATTGTGACTTCAATGTCTCTTCTTTTTTTTTGTTGATAAATCTCCTTTAGAGCTTACGCAGGTAATTTTCCTCCTCCTTCCTGAGTTCTACATGTGGCTTCCAGTTGTTTCATCATGCCTCTACTTTGCTACTGCTTCTTCTGATGACCTGAAATTTATTGTGGATCGATTTCGTGATCATCAATGGTCGTCAAGTCGTTTGGGCAGTATATCCTGCACGACGTTGTTGTTCTCTAATGCAACATTAGCCTCGAAAGACTTTTAATGCTCCTCCTTTAAACATTTAATTAAATAGGTTTAAATTTTAGGCAGGTTTAAATCATTTACCGCTACTTTAAAGTTAGTCCAGAATTGTCTTTATTTTTTCGGATCCGCATGGAATTCGATTAATGCTAGTTGAACCATTTAGTGAGGTTTCTGCAATTATTGTACCAGTTCATATTCATTTCCATTTCCTGATGCCCTCTACCTTGTTATTCGCGATCTCCGTGCCTTCTTTGTTCACTTTCAGTGTAACTATTACTTCCTTTTCGCCCTGCATTAGTTTTACGATTAAATTTTAGCTTTATGTAAATGTGGCGTATAATGACCCTGCGATTTCAAAATTATGGCTTAAATCAATGCATATTTTCCCGTCGTAGATATTGTTGTTCTTTCGTTTTTTGTTTTTCATTCTTATACTATTAGACAATTCTTTTGTTATTGATACTGAAATTCTGCGCGGGAACAAAACTACTCATTTATTTATTTTTCATAATTAAGAATTTCATCATATTCTCGGATATGAATTATTTTCCCAATAAACTAAGCACGACAAGAGAGAAGTTGGAAATGCAGAAGTTATAAAAACTGAAATATGAATTTCGAGGCAATGTTAAAGTGACCCATGCTTCCTGAATTAGCGGGAATTATGCGAAGTATTTTGCATGGGTACATAAAGATCCGTTAGTTTATTGTGGATAAACGATTAAAACTGTATGGGAGGAATATAAATTACATGTAGTAAATCTCATAGGAGGTCCAGGACAAATAGTGGGACTTTGCATATCGCTTCATCAAATGACTCACATTAGATATTAGAAGTTGCTATTTGGAAAATTATAGACGATATGTGTTTCGCAAGAGAAACTCTTTCGTTCAAAATCAATCTGAATCATTATGCTTACTTTCATATACTTCGTTTCTCCATTACTGTTTCGAATAAAAATCGTATGACTCATATCTTTCAAATTTTTGGATCTAAAGAAGTTGTCTGTATTTCATATCTTTTCTTTTTCAAATAGACACAACAGACTGGTTTCAGCCAAATTTGCCCTTGTAAAAGGAATATTATAGAGTTGAACAGCAATATTAGTACTTATTTACGTCTCGATATGCCCACAGTTACGGAGCTTCTTTCGATTTTTCCAATCAAAATCTTTAGGGAAACCTGTCGAATTTTTTTCACCTTTCTATTTCCCTCAATTTGACCAATGTACATTTTTCATCCTAATTTTCTTGTACATGCATGGTTTTACAAATTTGAAATTGAAAAGATTTTTGGATTTTCCAGTTAAATTTGTAAGCGTAAAAAAATCTTCCATACGCTTCATCATCAAACGATCATAAACAAAACTTAACGTTAATATTTGAATGAATTCAATCATCTAAAGACAAACACTTAACCATGATGCAACGGAAGAGATAAAATTTTGTAGGTTTGTGCAATGATTTCAGACTTTGTTAGTTTGTTAAGAGTGAATTACCTGGATGAGAATAATTAGAAGACATAATTAGAACAAGTTTAACTAGATTTAATGACTATTACATACTTTACATCTTAGCAATAGAAATTCCAAATAATCAGAATAAAGGATATCAAAAAGACCAAAAATCACGAAACCACACTCTTCACACTAAGTCCAGCAAATAAATTAAAATTATCATTTTTTTTCTTTCTGTCTATTTGCTAGATCAATTTCCAAGTCATTCGCTATCTCCTACCCAAAAAAATTTTCCATGTTTGCAGTGGATTGGTTAAGATTTAACTATGTTAACAGCTGGAGGTACTTCGCCCAGCATTACTGTACCTCTCAAGAATTTAAATAAATTTAAAAAGACAACAAAATTCAAAGAATCAGGAAAACTAGCCATCTCTATCTGGAAATATTTGAAAATTTTTGCCTGATAATCTCAATTAGTGAAATAAAGAGCTAAATGCTTTAAAATTTTAGCCAAGCATCTATAAATAGAAAAAAATGAATTAAATTTAATCAATTACTTTCAAAATGACATGTCGATGACTTATCGTTCTATTCTCGCTTTGAGTAAAAATGAGAAAACTTTGATATTTTAAAGAGATATCTAGGCATTCAACAATAAAATACTAAAATTAAACTAAACCGAAGGGATGAACATAATTCACAGCAGTTATTTGGTAACGTAGTTTTTACTCCTTCATCCAAGATTTCCAATGCTTGCCTATTATTGAATAGGCTAATCTTTTCTTTTTAATGTATATATACATTTTCCTAAAATTTTCATGACTTTCCCATTCCTTGACATAAAATACAATCCTTCTTGCATCTAATTTCCGGAAGTATTTCTACAGGAACTTATAAGTACTTTCAAATTCATCATAAAACGCATTGCCTTTACCCATATTGCACCGAGAAATCCCGGGATGAACAAGCTGCAAAGGAAAATAACATACCGAACGGACGCAGTGTTTGATGTTTATTGGTTTTCACAATGTTCGGCAGATGTATACATAGTTGATGGGAAGCGGGGGGCGATTGGATGTGTTGCAGTTCCTACCGGCAGTTTGATTTGTGGATAGCTTGCCCAGATTTAAAATAAAAAGGAGTTTCCCGAGTCTTTTGATGCAGCTCTTAGATCTATCGTTAGTGATTTTGGTTGATAATCACTTCTTTATCAGTGATAATAACAGAAGCGTAGTTCCCATTTCCTCGTCAGCAACATTCATTATCATTTTGTAAATTAAGCTGCTGGAAGGAGAGGTGTTGCCTTGTGAATAAGATTTATTGCATTTCCGGGTGATTTATTTCCGGCAGTGATGAGGTTAGATTTTATCGCTACAAAGAGCAGCATGCAAGAATCATACATCCGCCTTACTAGAAATTATTGAAATAAGATGATTATCACTTCATTTTTCCATCAGCTAGTATATAGGCGTTTTTCACTTAGAATATTCTGCTTTAATGTAGGGCCTTCAAATTCATCATAAGATCCACTTTGGTTCATATGATGTATAAGTGCATAAAATGTTCTTTGTGGTTCATTACGATTTGTGCGGTGGTTGAAGACTAATTTGATTTGAAACATTTCTTTACTTAATTTAAAATATCCATGGACGGCGACTGAACAGCTAATGCTTTGTAATATTGTATTACATGAGTGTCGCCAGTTGGGATGTGGAATATTTGTATAATGAACTATATTTGTGCCAAATGGATAGATCTGAAGTTATATGTACGTGTGAACGAAAGTTTGTTCCGTGGATCTGATCAGGAAGGAAACAGGGAGAGAAATATAAACGGAAGAATCTGTTATTTACTGATAAGTTTTTCGTGAGGCAAACGAAAAATATTGAAATGTTTAAGCTAATAAATATTAAAATGAAAAAATCAGAAATAATTTGGTAAGTCGTAAATATGGGAAGGTTTCAATGAGATGGATGATAAAAGCAGTAGTCCTGGAAACGAATAAAGAAGAGTGGAACAGAACAAAAGGGTATGAACTCAGAATCAAGAGGGAGAGGGAGGGGATTCTGTCAACAACGAAGTGAGTTCGGTTTCCTGAAAATCTAAAATGTGCTCGAAGTCTCGAAAGACTCGTGTTGCTTAAGGATGTGTCATAATGTTTCAGTACTTATTGTGATGGATAATGGCAAAGTTTACTTTACAGCGCACATAACAAAAATATTTCTCCGACGATAATATTGCAAGTGGTCATTATTGCAACAGTGATAACATCGACGATAACTCAAACATGATAGAAGACGTTGTGCGAAAGACTTACAAACGAGACCCTGCTCACAGGTTTGGTCCATTCAGTTGGGTAGTGTCAGTTATCAGTTTAATGCATGCATTACGGTCAGGAGTTCAGGCGTTACTTTCAGTTTAGCTCAGGTTCATGTTATACCTTCCCTACTAATATGATGCTAGGAACTTTCTGAAGTTGAAGTTGGGAGATTTCTGCATTTGTAGAAATCATCCTGTACACTTTTCCTCAATTTCTCAATCTCGTAAGCCCGGATACTTGATATACTGCCAGCTGCATCCTTCAAAAATGTTTTGACGAAATCTGGCATAGTCTAGTGTACAAATTCCTTTTCCACACTTTTTTTATTTTAGAGTTTCCTTAGCTTTGCAGAAACAGCCTAACTCACTAGTAGAACTTATCACCTAGTTTCGTCCTGACCCACTCAAGTAGAGTGTATTGCTTAGTGTTGATCATAAAATCTCTTCAGTTGCATTTTTCAAAAATGAAATCCTGAAATTCTTGGGTTCGACTATTTTAGGGTGTTCGTAAATCGTAACCTTCGAATGGAGAAGATCCGATTTTTCGGTTTCGATATGGATTATACATTGGCGGGTGCGTAGTTTGTTTTACAATAATATCTTGTGGAGACTGAGGCATCGCTTCCAGTGTACATTTTGTGAGTCGTACTCTCAAAAGAAAAAAAAAAAAAAATAGTTTATTGTTTGAAATTTGTATGCTGTATGAGTAAAACTGAGACATTTGAAATGGGAGAATGCAGCAATAGAAGTTATCACCATTAGTCACAACCCTATAAACGTTTTCAGTCTTTTTTGATTGGAGAACAGTTCCGTGGTGGACTAATCGTATTTATCTGTATGATTTCAGTCTATAGATCACCAGATCTGGAAATTGTAACATTTGATATGGTAGTGGAGCGTATGATAAGTCTAGGATATCCGGAAGAATTGCGATCATTCAAATACAAGGCTTTGTTCCCTGTACGAGGCCTTTGGTTCGACTATGTTTATGGGAATCTGTTGAAAGTAGATGGTTTTGGAAACATTCTTGTTGGTGTCCATGGTTTTCATTACATGAAGCCGTAAGTTTGCTTTATTTTTGAGTTACTGCAAATTGCAGAAATTGTCCGAAATCTGGGAAGTCGATGATATAAGTCATTTTCTAGTTGCGCACTTATTTACGATGGCTTGAGACAAGCTGTTGTGGTTGGAAGAAGTGTACTCAAATAACCACTAACATCTGATAACGTTGGTAATGTAGAAAACAATTTTCGGAAGTTGTTTTCTACGTCACCGATGTTATCAGATGTATGCACTGTAAAATATTAAATAAAGAAGTGTTGAAGGGAAACTGTTAGACTTCTAACAATTAATAATTAACATTTAATAACTGGTTATTTCAGTTCTGAAATCGAAGAGCTCTATCCGAATAAATTTCTTCATCTCTCCGAAAATCGAGTCTATGTATTGAACACGTTATTCAACCTTCCCGAAACTTATCTGGTTGCATGTATCATCGATTTTTTCGACAGCAGTCCCAATTATGCACCGTATATTTTATCCCTTGTTTCAAAGAGTGTAGTTTTGAGTAAATTTTGAAGGCAGTTGTCTGGGTAGTGTTTACAGGAAAAAAGGTATATTTTGCAGCACCGAAGACCGTACGGGGATAAAAAGTGGTGATGTTTATATGTCGTATCGCTCTATATTCCAAGATATACGCAATTCGGTCGATTGGGTGCATTTCGAAGTAAAAAGTGGTTTCATTATTGCTCGTTCTACTCATTATGTATCTGCACAAAGTTTCGCCTAATAAGATTTCAATCGATTAGAATTTAAAAGATAAATAGGAATTAGTAATTTAATATCTCGTAAATACGGTGCATGAATGCATTTGTGCCATCAAAATTTCTCATTAGTGCAGTTCTCATGTCTTTTGTTTTTATATTTTTCTGTTTTATAGAGCAATATGAAACAAATTATATTGGATAATAAGGAAAAATACATTATCAAGGATGAACGTTTGAAACAGTTGCTGTTACAAATTCGTGAAAGTGGGAAACAGTCTTTTCTTCTTACAAACAGTGACTATTCATATACAAATGTAAGCTATTTTAAAAATTACTGCTCGCTTAGTTCCTTTCATTTTCATCTATATACACATTTTTTAAGATTATCCTGGGAATTTAATAGCTGTTTTTGCTGAAGTTCTCAGTTGGTGTTGTTTATCACTATTTATTGAAGAGTTATATATTTTTAGATGTTAAACCTTATTTTATCCTTCAGTATTCAGTAGTATGTTGTTATTTACGTTCCAGTCTATATCTATCTATCTATCTATCTATCTATACATCTATCTATATATATATTGTTTATTTATTATCTGAAATTTACGAAAATATCATTTTCTTTTCCCAGTCTTTATTTTTAAAATTTGCATGTGGAGATCTTCGTATACATCCTGAAATGGGATCGTAGTCTGGAACCATTCCATATTCATCTTTATATTTGAAGTACAGGGACATTCCTGAAGATTTAAGCTTTTGTGGAAGAAAGGATATTCCTTTGATTCCATTCCGATAACAATCCTATATGTTCGTACGTAATGAACTTTTAGATATGCTTATGAAATGAAATTGACTTTTTCAGGGAGTAATGGATTATTTATTGGGAGCGGATTGGACTTCATATTTTAATATCACCATTGTTGACGCAAAAAAGCCGAAATGGTTTGCCGAAGGCACCGTATTCCGGCAGGTAAATACCAAAACAAGTGCACTCAAAATTGGTACTCATATGGGTCCACTTGAACAAGGCCAAGTTTACGCCGGAGGTTTGTTCCATTCTTTCAGAATTCGCAATGAGCGGGATTTTGACTCGAGCGTTATTCAATTATTCGTTGCTTCAAATACTAATTAAGTTTATTACTTGAGTATGTTCTCCTCTAGTTATGGTGTTTTGGATCGAGTTTTACAAATGAAGCTTTTCAGTCAAGCCTTGAACAACAGAACTACATTTTAGGTTCGTGCGATGCATTCAGAAGATTGGTGAAAGCTCGCGGTAAAGATGTTTTATATATAGGCGATCATATTTTCGGTGATGTTTTAAGATCGAAGAAGGTTTGTTAATTGCAGATTTTCGTTATTCGCAGATCTGAATTACCTCCTTTCTTTTAATGTTGACAAAGTATGTTAGTGGCGAAATTTTGATTTAACGAAGTAATTGGCTTCGACACAAAATAACTGTTTGTTTCATGCTGTCCAAAATATTTCCTGTTTCTATCAGGCTAGGGGATGGCGAACTTTCCTCGTCGTTCCCGAATTAGCTCACGAACTAACAGTGTGGACGGAACGCAAACCGCTCTTTGAAAAACTGACTCTGCTGGATTCGGAACTGGCCGATGTATATAAAAATCTAGATAGTAATTCGAAGGAAAAACCATCAATTGTACACATTGTTGATGCAATAACGGTATGCTTTTGCTTATTCTTCTATAAATGTCAAACAAATATTCAAGTTGGATTCTTGCTTTCTTTTCCTCACTTGAAATGTAAAAATATTTAGTTTCAGCTTCTTACACACGAAATGGATAATGAGTATGGCATGTTAGGTTCCGTTTTTCGCAGTGGCTCTCGAACTACCTTTTTTGCTTCACAAGTTCGTGATCAGTTTTTTCCTTTTAATTTATAAAAAATTGGATACATGGAATCTTATGCTTTTCTTCGGAGTTTATTGTTTACTTTTTTTTGTTGTAAAAAATACATTCAAAGAATAATTTGCAAAGATTGACACACTTCTCTTCTTTTTCATGTTTGAATATTTAATACTTCCTGCATTTCTAATAGTTTGAAATGAAAGAATGAATTATTTGCATATTTACTGCAAATTCAGTAATTGAATGTGCTATTTGCATGTTTTAAGGTTGAACGATACGCTGATTTGTATGCATCAAGTTGTTGTAATTTAGTTCATTATCCACTTTTTTATTTCTTCCGCGCACCAATGACATTGATGCCTCATGAATCCACTGTTGACCACGCATCTGTCTTGACGCCAACGAATCATATCATACAGAAGGTTTCCGTCGGCAACGAAGGTAAAGTTTCTAATCGACATAGATTCATTTTCACCATCGTTTACAGAACAAAATTCTGTTAGCATGATAGTAAGTAATTACAAATATTCTCATCGGTACCTTGTGGAATGAATGGTTATTCAATACTTCCTTCAGTTCGTGTCCTTAAAATGGATGAAACACCATTTTGCCATGAAGAAGAAGAGGAGGAGGCCTCGAACAGTGATGTGGAATTGGATGCTGGAAAAACGGATAGTTTGAGCGAGGAATTAACAGGTCAGCAGTTGAATAGTTTGGATGTTGTTGGTATTCCACCTGGACATGTGGACGACATATCAGAACAGAAGTAGCTAGTGCATTTTTTTTTGTTCCGGCAAAACCAGTCTTCCCTTTCTACCAAACTTTCGTGAGGTTATTACCACTGCTTTTAAGACAGTAACGTTCGAAAAAGTGCTTTCAGTTATTAGTGGTGAGAGACGAATAATACTGCAATCAATTATTTATAAATAAGGCAGTAGAAAGAATAGACAACCACAGCAGATATTTGTTTTCAACAAATTTTTAAGTAAATTACAGAATTTATGGTTTTCGTCGCATCTGCCTCGTGTTTTTCTTTTTTAGTAGACAGTTATAAGTATTGTTTCTGTTAGGAAGAAATTGTTTTTTTTTTTTTTGAATTTGTAGGGGAATACTTTTTGGTCTGTAATGATCTATGAAAATCCATTTTTGTTAGCAGTTCTGTTCTTCCTATTTCACGTGTACATTAAATTACAGTTTTCGTAATTTTCTTGCTTGTATAATGTCTTCAATTTGGTTTCAAACACTTTTGCTCAGCAAAAAGATGAAGTTACATATTGCTCAATGTTTACGTAACACAAGTTACAAAATAGAGCGAAATAAAATTTGCTTAACGAGATGAATGACAAATTAAAAGCTGGTAATGGTCATGTTATGTTTTTTATTGGAAGTCCTAAAGCCTTTGTAGATCGTGAAGATACTGAAATATTCACGAAAATGTACTCTTAAGTCAGTAATGAAATGCATTAGATGTTGGCGCCTTTATAAGTCTTCCAGATCTTCAATTTGTAACATTTGTATAGCTAGCTTCCGAACACGTTTTGTACGTTCTTTTACGCAGCTGTTGATTGTGTTATATGGAAGCATTGTTCTACATTCCATCATTTTTATTTGGGAACTGAGTTTCTGTTGTTTAAAATGTATTATATTGTGCACAATTTTCGAGTTTCAATGTTTCATTTTGCCAATATTGTTTCGATCCCTCTTCTCTCTCCCTTCTTGTTTTCGTCATGTCAGTAAAAAACAAATTTTTATTCTGATTTACTGAACTTCTTATTTAATGGTGTGCATTACTTTGTTTTTGGCAAGACAGTTTACAGTAATTAACGATTTCTCGATATTGTCTATATAGATAAAGAAGCAATGTGGTTAAAATATCTTATGTACAAAGTTGACAATCTTTCCCTAGTAAACATTCCTTGTAGAGTTAAATTCAGACTTCTGCAAGGATTTGCAATTTTGGATAATCCGTGACTTTTTTTTTTAAGTGTCATAGAAACAATTTGAAAAGATTTCGGGATAGGGTGAAGGTATAGTTTTAAATTGATTCGTCATATAAGGATGCTATGCATAATTTGATGCGTTTAAACAAAGGCATAAAATTGGTGATAACACATGTTTCAACAATTTCGGCTTATCTTAAGTATGTTATCTGTATTGCTACAAGCTTTGTAATATTAGTATTATCTGTGCTGCAGAATCGCTTCTCGTTTTTACAAATAATTTTCGAATAAACAGCTTTTTATTGAACTTTTTAACCTTTTAGGACTGTTCCAAAGTGATAAAATTGCGACCATGATAAGCGATAGAAAAAAAAGCCATTTTGCGCCTTTTGTGATTTCAAGATTCTAATAATGATTGTGGTACGTTTGTTCTTTGTGATGTGTTGATATTTCTCGAAGAGATTGAGGACTGCAAGTTACACACATACACACAAACGGGAACACATTATTCATAAACTTATATAACTACAAAAATTATATTTTGGCTAAACTTCAGTAGCTTGGGAAGAAAAGCAGTATTGTTTACGCAGAAGTCAACAAAGTAAAATCTACAAATACGAGCTAATTAAAGAGTAAATGCACAGAAGACTTCTCTGGAACGAATGTGCACTTTGAAGTTAAACATACTGGTGTGGAGGTTCAGAATGGAGTTAGAGAGATGACACAGCATGCCATGATAATTGATTTTTAATTTGTAGAAAAATTCAAGTGATGTGTTTTCCTCCTAAATATATATATATATGTATATGTATATGTATATATCTGTGTCTTCAAGGATATAAAGCAACTCCCACCATACAGTTTCGAATAATGCTTTAGAAAAATATCAAAATCCCACGAAAAACAAGCAAAAAGAAGGAATATACATAACTTGCAACAAAGTGCCTATGGCATCTGGATTCGTTCTAATTTCTCGCATTTTTAGTAAAAACATATTCAGCCACATTTTGAGACGCCTATTTCGGCTTTCCATTGGGAACCAGTGCGGAAATTAGCAAAGTGTCCTTGCCGTTCGCAAATCCACGGCACCACTCTCAATCACTTGAATGTCATCTATTGCACAAGCTCCTTGATTTGTCCTTGTATTTTCACAGACAAATAAAATCTACAAAAATTGAAATATTTCTTAAGCATTTTATTTGTGTTGTAGGATCGATTACTAAAAAAATTTTGCTTCCGCAGAAGTTCAATACTTCTACAGAACTGATTTTCTTTACAAATTCTTCACTAAGAATACAGAATACCAACGGTAACAACTTAATCATGTTTTAGCTTGTTTTCACAGTAATTCCGCATTTATTATCCAAAGTAAAGGTTTTCACGGGAATTTTGGGTCTTACACTAAAAAATTCTGAAGACTACCAGAAAATGATACTAACCTTAGAAGTACCGGCTGGGCAAGTGAATGCGGTAAGTTTCCATGTTCTATCGTTCACAGTAACAAATTTATCAGATGCAAACAAACAGTGTTCCAAACTTTCGCAACAGCCTTTGAGCTGTACGCCATGTGTTCCCTCATAATATTGGAATCGCAATCGGACTGGTTCTTTTAAGTCAGCAATATTCACTGCTAATCCAGCCATTTCTCTTGGATATAAAAATGTTGCTGCATAATAATCACCTTCTGGAATCAATTTGAATTTCATTTTGCTTCAATTCCTTGTTTACCATTGTAATATGGAAGGTTTTTTCTAAACTATTTTAAACTGAAAGAGTATTCCTTTAAAATTAGTGAAAAATATTGTTGTAGTCCGGAATTACCTAACTAATCTAACGATTCTAAATACTTCGAGATAATATTCACTTTCACATACATTTCATAACAAAAATTTAGTTTTTTTCAAACACATCAGTAGCGTTAAAACAAACCAGTCCCTTCTTTAACCCCGGTAACTTTATTCATGTATTGTCCAGTGACCACTTGGAAACTTGTTGTCACTCCACGTATTGACTCCGTTTGATGCGCCTCTTTGTAATTGCACATATTTCCTCAAATAAAGTGATTTAAATTGATGTCATAATTTTAGATGCACTAATTTTGATTTTCTTGAAAATACAGTACATAGGAAAGTCTCAAATGAACGTACGATTTTCGAATGAGCATTTGATTGTATTGCAGATAACTGGTAAAGAGGTAGTGGTCTTAGATGCGAATGCGTGAGAAGATGGTGGTACTACCGGTATTCCAGGTGACGATGAAAAAACAGAACTACTGGATCCAGACTGTGGTCTCGAAGACAGTACTCCAACTGCAGATGCAGCTAACGATGTTGTTTCAGATGTTTTAATTTCATTAAATGATTTCTCTTCTCCCAAAATCATTTGTGATGTAGAATTTACTGTCAAATGTGAAGCATCAATCTGAAACAAACATTTTCAAGAATCTGTAAATATTGATTATTCAAAACTTCATTGAAAAAAGGCGTAGCATTCGCACCAAAAAACTTACACTGTTTGCACCGGCAAGTTCTTTCGCACTCGCTATTGCTGCTTTTTCATCTATTTGCGCTTTTCGTTCTTCTTGTTCAATCACACAATCATCACCATCGCTTTCATAGATTACTTCAATATCATCCAAAATTGCCATATCACCCCGTTCGCTGACAAAATTACTTGCCACAAATACAATCTGAAATTTCAAATCAAGCCTTCTTCATGTGTTAAAATTTTTTTACAGATTCCCTGTAAAACTTAATTGAGAAAAAAAAAAAAAAGGAAACTTACATCGAAGAGAGCAGATTTTGGAAGAGACACTTCGGTACGGACAAGATCTTTTACAAGAGGAAATTCTTGACAATTTAATAGGGGATTAAAGTTAATAGTGTTTGGGAACGAATCTCGTTGACATACTTGCAATAAAATATTTTCTGTCTGCCAGTGTCTGGAATTATAGAATTCATATAAGCTAACATGAACAATGATTTATGTAATTTACAAATTGCTTGGATTGCAAGATCTAAAATTCAAATCACATAGGTCAGCAAAGATTTGATATGGCAGTTCAATATAAAGGCAAGAAGTTGAAGAACTTTGAATAAAGAAAAAAAACTTTAAAAAGCTTAAAAGATGCAGACCAGTTAAAATTGAAATACTCGATGGATGTTGCATCATTAAATAACTAATTTATCTGATATAAAAATGTTTAAGCATTACCTTGCTCTTACGATAATAGGTGAAGATGCGCAGCCAATAGCGCATGATACAAATTGCGCTTCGTCTGAAGGTGCTGAACTTCTGGCATAGGTAACCAAATAATAACCACCTTAGAAATTAATCAATTATTTAGTGCTTTTTTTCTTGTTCCTAAACTGTCTTAAACTATATACAATTACTCAATCATCTATTGCATTAATTATACAGTTCATATAGTACATTATCCTCTTATATTGATATTATATAGTTTCTTATAATATTCTTTCACCAAATTATAGAATTTTCGATCGCTTCAACGAACCTCCAGAAAAAACAAAACTCAATAACTCACCATTTAAATTACATCAGCTAGGAACAGATTTTGATCATGCATGAAGAACATACTTGGAAAAGGTGCATTTTGGAACTGTGGTGAATCAGGTGCGCCAATAGCTAAGTGCCAATCAAGCTGATCATCTGGTGGTGGAACATTAGCCCAGCAACATGGGCGAGAATCAAAATCACAAGACAATGCTTCGCCTAGAATTCCCAGAGAATTCAAAAATCGTGTGCCATCTCATTTATTTTTATTAGCCCATTACTCTTGCCCTGTGATAATTTAAACTGCATCAATTTTTCGCAATAATTGGAATTCAAGAATTGACGAATAACACGTTCATAGAAACAAATAATTGAGTTGCCAAAGAATTGATTGTTCTTCAATAATATTATTTCAGAAAAAAAATTCAACAATAATGAACACAATAAAAATCTTCTCAAATGGTCTTATCCACACTATTAGAATTTGAAACAACAATTTCTTTCATACTTCACGCAAAAACTTCAGTTAGGAAATAGAGCAGAAAAAAAAATAGGAAAAAAGCAATTACCCGTAGCAACTGGACCACCTCCTTCTGCATTGTATCCATTTGAATCGAATTCATGTAATGTAATCTTTGGTCCTAATAGACCTATAAAGGAAGTTTTTCTAGAGAATGATGAAAATTTCTGCAATCACCAAAACTTTTGGTTTCCAGAACAACCAATTTCTTGTGATCGTTGGATCTAGAAAGATGCGAATAATCTTGCTTAGTAATAGAAGAGATTCTTTACCTACTTTGATCCATGTATTCATACAACTGTTCTTTAAATTTACTCATTAAACCCATTTTGATCTACAATGCTATTTCTTGGAATGACATGGTAGGTGAGAAGAAATCCGCGATGCATGTTTCAACCGATGAAATTTCTCCTTCCTGTATTGTTTGGCATTCATTCAAGTGACCCATATTGTTTGATAATGTTTTATCCTTGAGGGAAAAGAGGCGGATAAATTAGGTAATAAGAGAATGACAAGAAAGGCGAGAGTTAGGGAATGTTTTCGGTACTATTTGTACTTTTGTCGTGGCAGATTGATAGCAATCTTTCGATATCATTTAATTTATCAACATGACAATGTCACTCATCTTTTTATCCACATTCATTACTAATTGTAGTAAAAATAAGGATTTCAGCTAAACGAATTATCTGAATTTATTTATGATGGCGCAAATGAGCCAAATAAACAAAGTGTAACTTTCCTATTTCATTTGGAAGGACTCAGTCGTTTTGTCGGAATGTTACTTGTAGCCTTGCATGCAGCAATATTTATTGCTTAATTTTTAAACTAAAAGATTGTAATGTTGTAAAGTTGTGTTAAAACACGAAGAAATCATGAAATACGATCACTGAACCAATCAAACTAAAGTAGTGAATAAATGGTAAATAAAAGAGAGTATGTGAAGATTATAAAAACTATGGTGAAAGAAAATATAAATTTGTTTTAATTAGGCAGTGGAAATTAATTTGTAAGGCTTTTAATGAACGTTAGTTTCAAAAAATTTTTTTCTGAAAGGGTTAATAGAACTTTGAAAACCAAACAGAGAAGGAAGTTTCAAAAATGATTTCATAATGAGTTTGGTTGACAACATCAAGATGAAGGATTTGTTTACACAGAGATCTCTTTAGGATAGTAAAAATGATGTTCACAACAATCAAAATGAAATTTTAGGAAACGAAAACCTATCCAAGAGGCCAAAGGTAAATTCATGGAAAATATTTTTTGGCTGAAGAAAGTCAAATAAATATAGATATCACCAAACTTACTATGAAGAAGTTGCTGTTGTGGGATTGGTTCAATAGGTCCTCGACCGGCAGCTGAAATTGAAGGCCTAAATGCACCAACAGGAGCATTGTTAGGCACCTGTTGTGGTGCAGCGACAAGTGCTACTCCCTGCGGTTGACCCACAGCTGCTCCGGTTGGAGGAGGTGGAATAGCATTAAACTGCTGTACTGATGGTCCAGGTGAAAATGCTCGTGGTGACGTACTTATACAGCTTTCTCCTGAAATTTTCCGAATAGTAATAATAAATGAATAAAAACAGAAGTAGTCCAAGAAATAAGATGGTAAGGATAAGATGCAAAATTTTTGATATTGTTGTTAACTTCCTCGTCGAAGATTTGTGGATAATCGGAATCAAAGTGTACGCTGAAGACACATTAAGAAATTTGGTTTTCATCATAGTCTTTTTTAATTTTAATAAACAATAATTGGGAAGTGCGACGACAACTATCAGGTTGAAATTTTTATTTTCCTCACACTATTTTCTGTCTTTCTACCACAGATTGATTTGAAAAGTTAATGTTCTACTTATGTTCAAGGAAAATATGTTAGTTAACTTCCTTTAAATTATTGTGCAGGTTAAATCTGCATATATTTCATTGCAGAAAAATATTTTCCAAAACAATTTTATTTAGCCAATTGCGTAATGAAATCTTTTGCTTCAATCATATTCGTGGAAAATTCGGAATAATCTGAGTCGCCGGCAATGATAAAGGATTACATTCGCAAAATCGAAATTGGGTCAGAGATAAACAACGAATTCTGCGAAATTCGATTTTAATTTCCACAATCCGTTAATGAATCATTGAAGAACATGAGAATCACAGAACATATTTTGTTCATATATCGCAAAAAATGGAAAAAAAAGCCAGTTATTTCTAAGCTTCTGAAGAATTAAACAAATTACATCTTCAAAAAATGGTAGAAACTAATCTCAGCCATCTATACCATTTTCTGGATGCAATTCGTGCTAGATCATTGATTACCGGTTTGGTTATTGTATGAGGTCCTATAGCATTTAAGTTATCCCTGCATAAAATTCATTTCAGTATGTTGAAATTGAAATTTAAATACACTTTGATGGAAAAACTTTTGCAATGCCAGTACCGACTTTGCTGTTTGAAGAAAAGGAAATGTTACGATCTTTGGTTTCCTAAATTTGCTGATAACTGGATGTGGAAATTGGGTTAAATTTCAGTTTCGTTAATCCCGTCAATTGAATTACCTCATTTTTCTGTCATTTGTACCTTTGCCCTCGAATTAAATGTCTACATAAGTGTCATCACTCTGAAATAAACCTTTTTATGAGGAAAAAAGTAGGAGAAAAAAAAAAAAAGCATTAAAATAAAATCCCCAGGGTACGTTTAAGATAAATAGATATTTGTATGTTATACAAAGTCTCTGAAGGTATGTTTATAGCGGTAGAAATGAAGCATAGCTTGCCTCTGTGCTAAAAATAGTCTTCAGTACTCTAAAAATGTGTTCGTGATACTGCATACAAACTGTCAATATAAACAATTTACATTGGTTGTTTTTAAAATTTGCAAAAACATGAGACAATCATTTTCAAAATCGGAGAAGCGAATTTTTCGAATGTGATAAACGCTGTTTCAATATCATCTCACATTTCAATATGTTGTGGTTCCATAGCATGGAAAAATTTTTTGTTCTTTAACTGAAACAGAGAAGTCATTCCAAAAAAAAGGAATCCATGTAGGTCAAGTTATCCACAATTTTAAAAATATCCATTCTCTTAGATATTATATTCTTCCGAATATTCCTTTCCTTCAATTTTAGTATATACTTATCTGAAACATAAATTCAAAATTTCTGAATTTGTTGAAATTGAAGAGTATGTAATTAAGAGATTTGGATGCAATCTAATGTTCCGAAACCAATTTATAACGGATGCAGTTACGTCTCAGTTGAACGAAATACAGCAGTATGCATGAGAGAATCACGACGACCTTGTAGTTGTTCATAACCATATTACCAATATCCATTTTGATGTTGTCATTGAATTTCTCAAATATTTCAGACTAAAATTTTCGCAAGATTTTTCAATTCAGATCCAAATTTTATTTTTCCCATTCTTACTAAATATACTTTAAAAAATACCATCCACATGATGTATTAGTTTTCCTTAGGTGAAGAAAACTTTAAGAACAATAAATGGAAGACTGGGAAATATATCCGCTTGAACTTTCCAGTAGAAGGTATAAAATATATTTTCAAATGAATTGTTATAATTGTCAATAAAGGCAGTTTTTGCTTAATGTGAAAAGCTTTTAAAAGATAAGACAAGGATGAAAAGATTTTTAAAAATTCAGGAAGTGAAAATATTCATTTGAAACTCTTAAACTAAAACAATTTTAAACAAAGTTGAATTTAGTAAAACACTTATTACTGCTGCCCCCTTATCCATTTATGGGCCAAAAAATCAATTTAAAGATAGAAGCCGAAATATCTTTCAAATATTCTCAGTAGAACTATCCAAAATTCTTCCAAAAAGTTTTCGGCAAATTCAATCATTAAACGTTAGCTTCGCCATGATGTACCCTCAAATTTCAATATTGTCTTATACAAATAAATGTTGGAAAAGATGAATTTTAATTTAAAACCTCCGAGAGAAAATTGGGGAATCATGCTACCTCATTTCCAAGCAATGTGAAAAATGACACAAAAACAAAATAATCATAAATTTTAATAAATAAAACAAATGGGATATGCTTACTCATTCATTTGGAAACCAGATTTCGTGAATATTTCTTCAATAAATTTTTAAATGGTTGTAAAATTGCATAAATCTTGTTATACTCTTGATATAAAATGATACTTTAAGCAGGTACAAAAATCTAAACCAGCTGACGTTAAGCTACCTGATATTGTCAACTTGGAATTGAACTGTTCAGTTGATATGCCCTTAAATGATAATTCTTTTTAAAACCAATGGAACTCCTCCACTATTCCTAAATTTCACAACTTGAACACTTTTTCTTCTCAAAAAAGCACAGCAAATCCTGCATTTTTATTTCCTGAAAATACTCCACAAATATCCATGCAGCATACTTCGATTGAGTTTCACAGATGTTCACATTTACCGTATGAGATCATTTAACTTTTTATATAAAAACATAAGCTCATAGAACTCTACTATTTTGTGGTACGGTTTTCAACTTCCAGATAGGCAATCTAGAACTCTGTGAAAAAAAAAAAAAAAAAAAAAAAAGAAAATTAGTGGTGAAGAAATAATGACATGAATGAATTAATGAAAGGACGATATATGGGATGATTTTCAAATTTAAAACAATTTCGTTTGAAAGTTTAGAGGGAGTTGATGGTACAAATATAAGCAAAGATGCAACAGATTTTATGCTTTTCAACGCTATGTTAATTGGTAACTTATTGGCTTTTCTCTATGAAGAATGAAAAGCATACCTAATCGGAATAAAGTTGTTGTCAGTGATGCAAAAATGAACATAACGATAGGTAACATTCGGACCTGCTCCAGAAACAACCAATAGATTTCGAAATAGTGATAGCGATGACAACCAACAATTGACTACAGGTACCAGCAACCTACAGGATCGAAATTGTGGATTACGATGAATAATGAGATGCTTTGCTTTGCCACGCTGTCCAAATGTTTAAAAGATAAAAAATTTCCAAAAAAAAAAAAAAAAAAAAGGTGCGAAGTAAAAACTGCAGCTGGTTGTGTGATTGATAACGACTGAGATGATGACTCCCTCCCTTCAGTTTAATATCTGGTTGTGACGTTATGGTTCCAGGTAAATTATTAGCAAATGTAGCAAATTTAGACAATGATTCAGTAACTGTCTTCTTGAGACAGTTCCACAGGAGTGTTGATTACGCTGATTGGCGAAGCAACTGAGGATGGAACTGCTGAGTGTAGTAAGGATGGCTGGATAGATGAATCCGGTGAATTTGGATTCAGATGTTTCTACAGACATACGCACTGGAAAGACAAACTTTAGATAGTTGAACAAACAGGTATATGAGGACACACACACACATACACACACACACACATACACACATACACAGACACATACACACATACAAAGAGAATGGTGAAGAGTCGTACTTCTTCCAAGAAACAACGAAAATGTTGGTTGTCACTGGATGGATCTCTCCCCTATGACCTCTTTCTCCTTCAACTACTGCCTTATGACCTAGTTCAACGAATAATTTCGTTTCTGTCGGAAGAATGTTTGCGTATGGCGTATATATGTGTCTGTCCTTACGTCGCTCAAATAAGGGTATCCCCCTATTTCCATCTAAGTACACCATCCCCCAAAGAACTACCCTAGAACCTGAAACCCCATTGTTGATACCCTCATTCAGGTTACATGCTTTTTTTTTGTCCTCGTTTCTTTCCCCTCATCTTGAATCTCTCAAATCAAATATATGTCTCTTTATACAGCGATCCCTGTCATATGCAGAGCAACCAATTAAATTATTGCATCATTCATTCGAGATCTACTGAAAGACGTAATTCTTGCAGATAGGAAAGGGAAAGGAATAAATTTGCCTGAATTATTGAAAGTAATTGCAAGAATAATTGCTTGGTGTTCAGAATAGTGTTGATTACATTATGAAGTAGCTCTTCTGGGCAGTTTCTCCAACCCAAATTATTCCTCCTTACAAACCTTGTTAATGGACAGATGTTACATGGATGAAGTAACTTTGGTCATTTTTTAAAAACCGAAACATGACTTTAAGCACTATTGAGCATTTTGAATTGTGGCAACTATCGGCAACAAGGCTTGTCATCGGAAATGCTGAATCAACGATTCTTTCGCTATGATGTCTGCGGTTCTCTTTTGTCGAACTTTCCATTTCATAAGAACTCACACTCTTGTTAGTAAAAGCTAATTAACAGTTAATTAACTCATTTTTCGAAAGTTTGCAATTTTGTAGAATAGCAAAAAGTGATTTTTTTTCAAATTTGCCATTTAATTCACAAGTTATTCCAAAAAAAAACAGTCGTTTGAGCTACAGTTTAACTGGCTGGCTATTCCAATGATGCTGATAAATCAAAAAATTTGTTGATCATACAGCTAAACAACTTAAAATATCTACTAAATAAACCTTAACAGTACAGACTAATTTCTAAAAGTTCTAGTTCTAATTTTATAGTTATTTTGACTTCTAAATTCTATCTTCGATTTGTACAATAGTTCTTGCAATTCTGATCAGGTCAAAAATTGCCCAAATATGCAAACATTGAAACTCATATCTTTTTACAAAATGTTTGAAATGAGCAAGAGAAGAATGAGCGCAACATCGATCACTTCCCAATTAATTTCTTTAATCATTTTTTCATCAAATTCTTTCAGTGTTTTCCGCAATACAACACTGTCACGTTGATTCAATTATTCATTTGTATCAAGTGAAGTCTTCACTGGAAAACATTAAGATGGCTTGCTTTCTTTAATTTTAACTTGCTGCTTTGAAATCCAGCAATTATGGTTTGTTCAGGAACTGGAAAATAATTTTTTGCATAAAAAGCTGAGAAAAAAAAAATGGCAATCAGCAATGGATGTGTTAATTTTAGTTACATTTTTCCATTCAAACATCGTATAATTTAAAAAGTTTGACAAGAGTGTAATTTGTATACGCTGTAGATGAATTACTTTCACAACAGTAAATAATAACAATAGCGATTAATTGGGAAGAAAAAAAAAAAATTGTCCGGATTTTAAGATGCCATATGGAAATGAAAGATAAAAACATGAGAATAATACAAGACTGGTTAGAAAACAGCCTTTTCTGGTGAAAGGATTATCTCGATTAAGACATATTAAGCAAAATCATTAGAGCGTGAAATTTTACTTCTTTTATTCCTTTCTCTACACTTCTCAACCGAATTGATTGTTAAAAATTATAGGCAAGCTAAACTCGTACAATTATAAAATATATGATTAGATATTCTGAGATGCGTTCAGAAAATTTCTCAAGTTCAAAATCTCGACTACTTTAGAAATACGGTTTTTACTACTCGCAACTTTGAATAGAACTAACTTACTGATGAGTATATTTTCAATGGTTACCAATTATTGTTGAATTTAACTGATCAACTGACCAATCTAATGAACTAAAATGAATGCTTGAAATCAAACGACGTCCTAAAACTAATATGCATCGCTTTATTTTTTCCACAATAAATATTTTTTCTTAGAAGAATTGAGTGAATTTTTCGACTATTTCCGGATTTTCTTAGAAGCTAACCTCATAAACTGCTTTTGACTTAGTGAAAATTGCACAAAGCGCACTTGTTGTCACTGCTGGGTTTAAGAGGTATGTGCAAATTAGCTAACAATAAAATTTACAAATTTCCAAAAAACGAAAGTAATCAAATACTCTGCTTTAAAAAGATAATCACGAGTCACCTAACTGATACAAAGAAAGGATGAATTTCAGACATTAAGGATCATAGAACAACCATCATTTGTTAATTAAATTAAAATCCTATGCGTGTGAACAAACTGATAACTGTTTTTATCAGCGCAATATATCTGACAGACAGATTGATCTTATCAATGCATACGTTGTCTGTTCGACGTATGTTTCCGATAATTATGACCAAAAGTTCGTTTGGAAATTGCTATAAGTCATCCATTATATTGCTCAATATGGCTGACACGAAAAAATAATCATGAAAAAAATTTTTCTTTTGCTTTATCATCATGTCTACGCTTAGTATCAACAAAAAATGGATTCATCTGTCACGATGGTTTTTGGTAACAAAGTAGTACCAGCGATCTTTTTTGACCTTTTGAGATTTAAAAACTTATGCAGCATTACCAGAAAAATACTACCAAGTTTTCTATATTTAAAATTAAGGGAGCTGGAAGTGTGATCAAGGGTTGAAATAAGGGAAATGGGCGCTGAAGAAGAGGTTAGTGATAAAGGGAAAGTATGGACTGGTCATCTTTTGACTTGATTCTTTTACTTGTGTTGTTCGCTGACAGCAAAGTTCTGTATCAGCTTTGATGTTTTCTGAATAAGTATTATTTTGCCATCCTAACTTGTCATTTTAAAGACGTCGAACACATTAAACTTCGGAATTTAAAAATACTTTTTCCAACATGCGTTAGAAAATTGCAATTAAGGAAAAAAAAGGCTGCAAGTGAGTTCAAAATTCCTGCACCTGAATATGTCTAATCAGAATATGTGTTCTTTTTCAGTTGATAATTTTTATCGCTTTCAATTGCATACTTTAGGATTGTCAACTGCTTAACTCGACAAAGTAAACTGATTGATACTGTTTATAAATACTTCAATTTGTCCAGCACAAATATGAATATACATGTATTTATATAAACAATTTTGAAGGGTTTTACTGGCATAAGGTCATATAGGTCATAGCAAATTATATAACAAGCTTCTTGTTGGTGATCGACAACTGAATTTTGATGACCAAAATATTAGGTGTTCCAAAATATTAGGTTCACTAGGTGTTCCAAAATATATTAGGTTCAAAATATTAAGTGTTGTTTCAACTTTTCATTCATTTTATATTAATAGATGTAACCTCGACAACCTATTCGTTTGTGTGCTAAACGGATGTCGTACAGCCGATATAGAATGTATAATAAGTGCATTAGTACTACGACTCACCCCTCTACAGAATGGTAGGGCAGTCTTAATGGTATTTTAATGGCTCAGTAATTGTTGGTTCAAAAAAGAGCGATGCAAATAATATTGTTCGTTTATTGCGCACATGGAGCAGAAACTTCACCATGTTTGATCAGTAACTGAATGTTATCAAGTCCAATCACATAATTCTTCTTTAATTTGTCTACCACAAAATAAATCTAAAACACATTGAAATATTATTAAGTTTTAAAGGGCTTTCTTGCCAAATTTAAGCTTCTTTGTGATACTTTTCAAAAACATAAAAATGATTTTACCGTGTGGAATCCACGTGATATATTGATATGAAAATTTGTCCATTTTCTCGTTTTTACGCTCAGTGCCTGTCCAGTCCTTTCAAATGGACATTTCTGAAGAGAATCCAAACAGACTCGTAAGCGGCCATATTTCCCAGCCATGTGTACGTAGAAACTAACTCGTGATTCTTCAAGTATATTTATTGCTTTTGGCATTCGCATGAGGAATACTACTGCTGGATTATTCGTTCCACCAGCATATGCAAACCAGCCATCTTAAATTAAAACCAATCCAAAATGGTTAAATTTACTTAGTCACCGTTTGAAATGAGCCTGAACCTAATTACGATCACGAGAAATGAAATTTTGCAATAACTCCAACAACTCTAAAGATGAAAAAGCCAGACCACAATCTATAAGCTCAATGGTTGGCTATTCAAGATAACTAGTCAGCTTTCTACACTTATTTTTTTGGCCATATATGGATGAGGATTTTATAAGCGTTTGTAGGTAAACATAAGAAAAATTCTAGAAGTCAAAAAATCATACCACCACTGATATCGTGCATTATACCGGTGAGGGAATTGGCAATCTTATGATTTGAAAGCCTCCATTTCTTCAGAATGCTGTGCGAAGGTAAATCTATTATGAAATCTATTTAGATATTCATGTTGAAAGTAAATGTAAACATGATCTCAGGATCAGTAATATTTGATATAACGAGATGTTTATAAAAACTTGAAACAGTTTCACAAAAAAAAAAAAAAAACTTTAACGAAATATACCAAGCAAAAGATCTTCATCATCTTGCAGCTGGTCAGCAGATACGTAATAACACATGTTAACAGTGTCAAATGAGCAATCCGTGAAAGGACAAGGTGAAATGAACTGCGTATCGATACGTCCTGAGGTCAACTTTGATACGGATTTCCGTGATGTTGGTGAAGTATACAACGGAAACAATCTGCATTTTATTCATTCAATTTAGAATTATTATCATTTTTTATTGCAAATAGCAAGAAGAAATAAAAAAAAAAAAATCCAGCACCTTTTTAGAACATGAATTGACTGACCTCCTTCGGTGTCCATCCGTGAGGAAAGAAATGAGGCTTTTGTTCCCTGAATCAATTCCATTAACATCGAAAAAATTACCTAGAAGATTTATCATTTTTTAAAATTTGCCAGTTTAAAGAAAAAATTCTTTCTTTTTCGTTCGTATTGCAAATATATTCTGGAATAAGGTCAGAGCAAGAGGAAAACAAGGATTCATTTGTGTTTTCACTGCTGATCCACCAAACAAATTGCGTACTGTTACGATTGCATGGTGAATAATTATCTTCCGGAAGTCTTGCAAGCAGGAAACAACTTACTCTAAATAAGGTCGTAACCTAAAATTTTTTTTACAAAAAAAAAATTTTTTTTGTAAAAAATTTTTCCAGGAGCCGACAATTAATTTTACACGTGAAGAAAGAAGGCGGAAGATCACACTGAAAAGTTCACAAAAACTGGTCTCAATTTAATTTATCGTCATTCAGTGAAACCTACAAGCCATTCTTTCAGGAATCCAGAAAACTTAGTGGAACTCTAAATTCTTCCTACACGAAATTTCTTTTCCTCAGAATTTGAAGCCATACCTTTTAAATCATCGAAAAAGACGAATTTGCCGCCAGAACCTTCAGTTGATCGGGAATTACTATTCTCTGCAAAATGAAACTTATTAAAGTTAGATAAGCAGATTTTAGTGAAATTTTTAAAGTTGAACGGTCTGTCATTTGACGGGATTTTTTAAAATAATCATCTGTTGTTTTTAAGGTTAAAACGATGAAACAAGTAAGCAACTAAAAAATCAAAATCGAACATTTACGAAAAACATAAGGGTTATCGCGAAAAATCTACAACGACTTCAAAATAATCTTTCACAAAATGAAAATTTGTTCCTGTGCAGTTTTTACCTTCACTATTTGATGATTTGCTCTCAATGCTTTTCAGTATCGCAACTATCGTAGAGTTCATAAAATATTGCTGTCTCAATCCTTAGTATGAACTTATACTTTTGAACTTTGTTCATACCAAAAATTTCATTTTTGTCTCCGAAATCATGGTCCTTTACATATTATTTCGAATCTTTTCTGCCTGAGTTCTTCAGTTCCCTGTCTTTTACTGGAAAATTTATTCGCAGCAGCTTCCAAAAATTTCCGCGTTGGGTTTATATGTAGACATAACAAATCTTTAAGATGGTAACTTCACATAATTTGCATTTCCATTGATGTTTAACTATGGCGAATCACAAAATTTAAGATTCTCACCAGTGCGGAGAAAATCAATGGTTTGATTTTCAACCAGATTTAATTCGTTTAATGCAAATCACCACTATCAGCGATATCCTTACACTTCCGTTTTTAAGAAGTTTCCAGTTGTAGAAGATCCAATAAATTTTGTAAGTACATTTGCAAATCATTTTCACATATTTGTTTTTAGTAGCATACTTTCTAGTACAACTTCATTCCTATGTTCATTTACGCGTCTGAAATCTTGCGGAACATTGCAGCAACCTCTTTTTTTCGGTGTCGTCAGCAACATGACAGATTGTTTAACATCCAGGATTTGAATTTCTGAGAATTTTCTAGACATGATAACGAAAGTGGTGGATAATAGTTTTTGTGTTCTACAAGTATCGTCTGATGCTCAGTTAGCTTGTCTTGTAAGTATCGATCTGCAGAAATGAATGTGCTACACAGCGACAGCACTAATAATAATCTCCATGTTATGTTGAGATTTTCCTGTCTTCGGTTTCCATCTCTTATGTTTCTATGTATTTCATGCGCTTCAAATCATTGAGACCGATAGTAATGTTCGCTCATTCGGTAAAACAGTATTTCCAGCAATGGCGCAGATATCCTTATATATAGGTTTTCACGATGAACGTCAAATGATTTTTTAAATTCACTTACCACATTGCTGATAGTTAGAACTACCGAACTTGACCGGTTAAGAACGGTATTTTCATGATATGTTTTACTGCAGTTGAACATTGTCCAGTCTTTATTGCATTCGCGCAGCAATAAAATTTTGATTGAAATTTTTTAGGAGAATTTATATAAAGGATTTTTCCTCTGTTTGGAAAATTTTTTTAAAGATAGGATTTACCACAAAGTGCGGCATCATAGATGACATCGTCGATTGCAATTATGTCGAATGGTTGAATATAATTTGAGCGTATCAAAAGCTGAAATATTTTTTTGTCAAAACCGTAAGTGTTTGAAAACTAGAAAGTTGTAATAGTATTATCAATCTGAAGTTATCAGTAAAGTAGGTCTGTCACAATAAAAGAAAGGCAGAGTGATTCTTAAAGTGTATTACATAATACATAACATACAACAGTCATTCTCGCCTCACGTCAAAAATGTCAAAATCAAGATGTCGCTGCTTAAAACACTTGCATATTGCACAGCGAAAAGTATTATCATAGATTCGCATGAAGGAAATAGATTTAGTAAGTCCGTATTATTCATAATATAGCAGGCCGAAAGTCTTACTTCAAATGGTTGAGTAATCGGCGGAAATTCAACGGCACTGAATAACCATTGATGAGCATGATTTTTAGGGAAAACAGGAAAGCATCGCAGATCAGCAACATTCATGTTTCCTGGTGGTTGACGTACACATACTTCCAGAGTTGCTAAATTACCCGTGCGACAGTACCAGAAAGTTAAGGTACCACCGCCCAACTGACAACTGCAATAATTAAGACGATGAAGTAAAAAATTTATTAACTCAGTACGAGTCAGTCTTTAGCTTCTAATACTTCAAATGAAATTTCTTCTTCTTTTTTTTTTGCAACTGACAAACCTTATAGTGTTGCTTATTAAAGTAGCTTTTTGCATTCCATCGAAAGGTCCATGCGTATATGCAAATACCTCATCTGTAATGAAAATTTTCTAATCATTCTAAATTATTCTATCAGTACAGGTTTTTAATACCTAATAACACTTTTTTTTAAACATTAGTTGTCCTTGCTATCCTGATAAAGAGATTTTTGAGATGCTGGCAGGTAAACAGTAGCTGTGAAGTATCTATCATCATAATTCCAAAACCATTGGAGCTGACAAAATGAATCGAATGCGTAATTTCAGATTTTTAAAATATCCTAAGACAAGGAACACAAATGCTACTATCAGATGATAAGATGAGGGAAGAGAATTGTTATCTTTCTGATATCACAAATATACAATTTCCAGTGTTTGAGCCAAAATAGGCATCCTTTTGCAATAAGTTGGAGAATCTCTTTCACAATAAAAAAAAAATGTTAACGAATTTAAACAAAATGACACACTTGAATTATTTTTCGAAGGGATTATATTGAAATGGTTTCCGACCCTGACATTGCTTGCTATCAAAAAATCGCCACTATCTTCTCCAGCAGTATCATTACGCCACTGACATGCTGATTCAAAGCCACAATTCAAATCTGCTGACGTGTTTATTTGACTTATCACTAAAAGCAATTTACGTATTTAAAAACCTGACTAATCAATCCAGACAAAACTTCTTTCCGAACGCCTTGAATAATTATAGCTTTTTAGTAAATTTAAATAAGAACTAATGATATTTAACATATTTTTCTTTCTTTTTTTTTGCAAGTAATTTGATAACAAACAATCACCAACCTTTTGACAGCATTCTTGCAAACAAAGCTATGATAAGCCGCATTTTTCTGCTCATCAGGATCATGGAAACATTTTCATTCAACCAAATTCAATTGAAATTTTTGTCGAAGAAACACCACTTAGTTCTTTGTCAGTGTCGCATTACCGTTGTCATCCAATTCTAGATGGTATTGTCGGTGGTATTGCAATAGGGAAACGACCGAAACTAAATTACTGAAAAACATTCAGTGTCAAATTCTTTCAGTTAGTTTGCTTATCTAAGATGACAGACTTCTTGGATTGCCTCATGTTTACTGGATCCTTCCTATTCAGTCCACCCTTAACATTATCTTATCAATTTTCATGAAATTTTCAAAAACAGTTCAGCCGATGCTACTCTCACATCATGACAAGCTGTTCAGATTGGGGTATTGTGAAAAGTTGGTAGATTCAATTGTGATACATGTGACATAATGTGACATAATATGCAAAAAAGGTATAACATAATGTCACATTACCGCTAACAAAGTAGAAATATGGGAAAGAGTTCACTTTTGTCGAACCTTTTTCTCACAAATTTTAATAAATAGCATTCACTAAATTTTCAGGGAAAAGTAGTTAAATTTTAAAGAACAGTCTTCATGAAGATTTGAAATTTACAACATGGTAGCAAAGACGAGGCGATAAGAAAGGTGAAATAAGAATGAGTAAGAGAAGGATTTTTATGAGGAAGTATAAATAAAGTATATGGAAATTGAGAGCATGACCTAGTAGTTATTAAAATGCAGGTCGCAATTACGTATTCGAAATGAATGTTATCCAGCTTTCCGAATTCCTTTAACATTATTTAAAGGAGCCTTTCTCACCATTCTCGGACATTTGCCATTGTACCACCGATAACCATTGCCCTCCATCATTTGGTCAGTCATATATAATTGCATGCATTTTTCGATACAATATTATCATCCATATTCACTCTCATTCTTGAGTTGACAATGAGAAAAAATGATAGAAATTGCTTGACGAAAACTGCATATAAAGTTAATTTTCATTGAAATTGAATAACTGTTATCAACTTCAAGTCATCTAACTATTAACAAAAGTACTTCCTGTTTTTGAATCACGAAGAAGTTAATCACCAATTATGGACTGAATGTTTTTATATGCACATTCGTGTATTTTATAACATATCGACCTGTTCTATCCATTACTGTCCGAAAAGGGAGAGAGCACTGAATGTAACATGTAAGAGAGATATTTGACTGGAAGATTACCAGCGGGATTAAGAGTTAAAAAAAGGTTCGCGGTAGGTCAAATTCTAAGACAAGGACATTATTCGGATAGTTTATCCAGGCGGGAGGTAGCTTCTTTATGCATTTCTCCTAATATTCTGCTCATTATCACCAGTTTTCTTATGTTGCGTATCTGAGTTTATGGCCCGTTGTATGTTAATTCTCATATTCTTATAAATTTCCTGATCATATCCACCAGAATGAAGTCGTCCTTGGTTTTTCCCCAATTTTCTGATTTCTTCTGTTTTGGTCTGAATATTTGACTTGGACAAAAGTCTTCGAATACAATACTTAGGGTTTATGTCACAGCTAAAAGAGTTGTAGTTCTTTTCAGGGAATATCCATAAACAGGAATTAGCTCTAGATTGGATAACCCTTCCTCAATTCACAAGCAAATAGTATGAGCGCACATCGAGGCTCATATGACCTAAATAACCCAGTTACGGTTGGTTCTCTAACTTCAGTTCAAATCACAAAACCCAAGAACATGCAATGACTCTTATAAATGTGGCATGTATACCACATTCTTTGAAATGAGCCGTGGTTCTTCACTCACAATATATCAGTGTTTAATATATTTGTACGTGTAACTTCAGCCACACCATACAATCCGTTCGGTATCTATAAAAAATATGGATGGTAAGTCTCCACGGTATAATCAACGTCCGGATAGTGTAGGTGGATCTCTTGGAATTGATAGGTACGCTTATTTATGTATCTGACAGGCATACGTTATTGTTTCAGGCTATTTTTCACTCAATATATTTCATCCCAAAAATTAATGCATCAACCATGCCTAAATATTAGAACATCTTGAATTATTCAGCCCGCAATTTCACACGAGACACTTTTCAATGAAACACATGATGTCAGCCATTTAATCATTTATTTTAATCAACTCAATACTGAACTGCAAATGAAACTGAACAACTTATTGTAAAATGTTTGATATTTCAAAATTTCAACAAATTTTATCGGCACTCTAGAAATAACATTGTAAGCTATACTGTTTTTAATATGTGGTTCATGTCAATTTCCAGGCAGAATAGAGATCAGGAATGCTGCTTTGCTCTCCTTCTGAAGATCGAGAATCTCAAGGAGTACTTAGCTGAAATTAGTTGTTGTACATGGTTGAATAATGTACCACTAATTGCCTTTCTAGCCGGTCTTCTGATCCTTCTAGCCGCTTCAATCATCTTGCCGTTCCTAATTTCAACGCT
The DNA here is from genome assembly GCA_013365325.1 of Dipetalonema caudispina. Classification (NCBI taxonomy): domain Eukaryota; kingdom Metazoa; phylum Nematoda; class Chromadorea; order Rhabditida; family Onchocercidae; genus Dipetalonema; species Dipetalonema caudispina. Next base: position 365,077 of record JABVXV010000021.1, on the reverse strand, counting down.
CATCATACGAAGCTATGTAAGAAATCTATGATTTTGAATCTTTAAATTTAGCACTATTTAAAATGGATTAGTAAAAATCTGAAGTTTTTATTTATCGGATGGATCAATTTAGTCGTCGACATCCTTGAATGACAGTCAAACGGTGGAGATCATTAGAGCACAGTCAAACTGGCCCAGTGCTGACGTGTCACTACAACTTAGGTCCTTCAAGTCGATGATTCCACCGAATGTCACGTTGTGCAGGGGATTTGGGTTTTCATGCACAAATTTGCCGGTAAGTTATTTATTCTTCGGTAAAATTCTTTGCAATTTTAATGGTATCATAGGGATATTAGGCAATTAATTAGTTAATCATATTGTATCAATAATTACTCATTGAGTTAACTTAATTATCTAGTGAAGAAAAAGTAAAAATTTGCTTCATATTAGAGCCTTGTCATTGGAACATTGCAACGTTGTGATGGTTTCGAAGATTGTCCAGACGGAAGCGACGAAATTGGATGCAAATGTAACCTTTCAGTAGTTTTGTTCTTTTTACTCACTACTGAAGTCAGTGACTTTTTTAACTGTACACAGGGATTTTCGCTCAATTAGTAAAAGTATTTTAGTGTGTCATACGACGGTCAACTGTTCCAGTGCAACATATGGAGTCATTTCATCGAAACATTCGATGTGTCTACGAGGTTATCGTTTATGTGATGGAAATGTTGATTGTCCAGATCGTTCTGACGAGGAACGTTATTGCAGTAAGTCCTCTTATTTGTACGTATTGTAGGCATTACTCTTTATTTTCCTATTCATATATCCTGGAAAAGTAAAAGTAATTTGATTTCTATAGAAAAAGAATGCTCAAAACACGAAATACAATGTGGTACGACTGGTATATGCTTGGCTCACGAGCAGATATGTGACGGTGATGTGCAATGCAAATACGGCGAAGATGAGAAAAACTGTGATGGTAAATGTCTCGGAGGCGCGTTATGGTGTGAAGGGAAGAAAAAGTGCGTACCCAAGTGGCAAATTTGCGATGGCGTAAAAAATTGCCCAGATGGCACGGATGAAATGGTAGGGTGAGGAGTGCTATTTTGATTTACACCATAAATCAAATTGCAAAATCCAAACTTTCCTGAAATCAAGCCTGAAATTGTTTCAGTGCGATAATGCTTTATTATGATGAATGAATTTTTGCAGGTTTTCTATGAAGTTCAAAATATCATCTAATATTAATGAAAAAGGTCCTCCACAAAGGCTGTATGGATAAAGAGACGAAAATATTTTTATATGTTTGGATTTTTCTAGGACTGCACATGCAGAGAGTGCTCAGGTATCGGGAAGGCATTATGTAATAACAGCAATGTCTGCATTGAACGCTCCCAGATTTGTGACGGTAATGAGGATTGTCCTAATGGAGACGATGAAGTTAACTGTCCCGGAAGCTGTGTAAATGGTTCCAAAGAGGTTCCTATAAGAAATATTTTTAAAACCTTTTTTTTATCTTCCACTTATGGCATTTTAGGATGTATGCTGTATCTAATTTTGCTTCAAATCTGGCTTCTTGCAATTTCAAAGACTCATTCATATATACAGAGACCAATTTTCTTAGAAGAATTGACACTTTGTTTTAATATCAATGCATTTAAGGATTTTATCCGATGCCGAGATGGTATCCTTTACCATAAAAAGTATGCTTGTAGTGGAATAATGAATGAATGCGAAGGGAAGTGTAGTGAATGTTTCGAAGAGATGGCATTCACTTGCAAGAATCATAAATGCATCAAAAGAAGTTTGGTTTGTTATTTATTCCTTTTCATCAGAAATTAAAGGATCAGTGGGATATTTGTTTGAGTCGACTTTCACGTGTAAGTGTTAATGAGGGGACAATAAATAAGCCATTCATTGTTCTCACTACTGTTTATTACTTAATATTTAAGGTATGTGATGGCCTGGACGACTGTGGCGACAATTCCGATGAGACAAACTGCAACTGCACTGCTATGAAGCGTTTGGGTGATACAATGCAGTGCAAGGTTTACAATCGTAGTGCGAAAACTAAGTGCATTCCATTGGTGAATTCTTAGTTATCTTAAAATAAATTCCACTAATTAAATCTCTCATAAAATTCAATAATTATAGTCGCAACGTTGTGACGGTTACGAGGATTGTCCGGATGGTGAAGATGAGAGAAACTGTGAGAAATGCATAAATCCAAATGCTATTTACTGTGAGCCGACGAAAACTTGCTTGGGGAGCACAAAGCGTTGTGATGGTGTAACTGACTGTCCCGACAATAATGATGAGCAGAGGTGTAATTGTGCAGGTAAATGAATTATTACTGTTGGACATAAAGCACACAATAAAAGTTATAATAATTGATCGAGTGAAAGAAGGCGATTTTGATGGCTCTCACTACTTCAAAGAGTCGAACGAACTATAGAATGATGTATTGCAATGGTTTTTTAAAAAGGAAAGATGTGTTGTTGCAGAATGCAGAATACACGGGTTTCCTATGTATATGTGTACGAATGTCGCCAGATGCTTCAGACGACATGAAGTGTGCAATCCCTATACGCGATGTCCGAATGCTTCAAAAGTGGACAAGCTATTCTGTGCCAGCCAAGCTCGACAAAGCGCTTTTCTTGCTGCAAAAAAGAAGGTGTGAACAATGATCTATTGTTTGCGCTGTTGACGGCACTTGATGTCTATGACGGACAGGTACAGTATTTCGGTGGCATCCCTTTTTACAGATTCCTAAAGGAAGTCAAAATTACGGCTGCTTGACTGCCGGCTGTAATTTGTCCATCATAGACGCTGTTTGTTTTGTATTTTCTAATGATTTCATTGTTTCCCTAAATCACTCCTTTATTTGTCTCTTTTCCATAAAGCTATCATTCTTTGAAAAAGTTCCAAAAACTTATTCGTAGTTAAGAGTACTCATTTCTTTACAATAATTTAGTACAGCTAAAAATGCAACCATATTGCTGTTTAGATTCTTCTGAAGTTAAATTTTAATTTAATTTCTTTACGACGCAAGTAAATCTCAGAAAGGCGTACGAATTTAGGTTCACTAATCAGAGTGTAAAAAATCGTATCAATTTGGTAAGAGCAAAATAAATACATCAGATACTATATCTTTTTCTTCACCAATGAAAAGTCTTTCTGCTTTTCTTTTATCATTTAAATTCTTCTGTTGATACAGTTATTTGTTCATTCTGTCCAGAGAGGAACATCAGTTCATCCTGTTTTTATCATGAAACTTGTTGTGTGATAATTCTCTTTGTATCTTAAGGCTAGTTCTTTTAGTACATAATGGCTTATTGCCTCATATTTTTACCAGGTATTTTGCACACTTTTTATTCCACTCGACAAGCCATTGCTATATAGAATTATTCATTTCCGAGCAAAGCTTATCGTTTGAGTTGGAAAAAGATTTGATTCAAATAATATATTCCAAATTTCTCTGAGGAGATTTTACTTCAAAGGAATAAGAAGGAAAGAGTTGATAGGACAGGACGATTCTGTTGTATTTTTCAATTTTTATTTTGTTATGGACCATACTACAAGTCATTGCATGCTTAATGACCAATCAGCAGTTGATTTCAAATGCTTAATCAGTGGCTGGTAATTGGAAATCGACTAATTTGAAATTATGTTGAGTTTGTTTTTGGGTAGTAATCTAGTATGTTTTTAGTGTTAATTTAATACATAAACTTAATTAAGGGTAGTTGCCATTTTAACACATTCAAAAATGCACTTGAAATTGCTGAGGGATAATGTGCTTTATATTTACAAAGTTGTACTTTTTCATAAGCAAACTGTAAAGGCTTTTCATAGTTCTGGTCAATCTATAGATTGTTTATTGCTATAAGAAGCCAAGAAATTATAGTTAGATGACCGAAGTTGGCGAAATATCTACTTGACAATCGTGAAACACTTAAACTCCCGCTATAGAAATCCGATGACGATCCCCATTCCAATATTTCAGTGTCACTTTGGGGCTGTTCACATTAAAAAATCGTTATTTTTAAGTAAATCGCGAAAATTTTTTGTCAAATCTTTCTCACCGTGAAGACATATATATACACGTCACTTTTTCTAGCGAACAAAAGTATTTCATACATTTAATCTGATTAAATTCTCGCGTTTTCTTCTCATTTCGACTGCAAAGATGCTAAAGGAAATCGGGTCACAACATGATCCAAATCATCCGTTGTCCATGATGCCGGCTCCGCCGAACACATAAAACCTATATGTGGTAGTCAAAAGATGAAAATATATGATCATAGCCTGATGTACTCCAAATATTACCTATTATTTTTATACTTTATTTTATCAGTCAGGACAACAGATTTTCGGAAATTCGAGTCAAGCTGTTACGATGAAATATATTTATGATCTTAGAGAAAAATAAGTAACAACGACTTACAAAATAGAGCATTTGTTAGGATCAGCACACTTGCCGTTGTCAGGAATATTTTTTGCCATCCGACAATATCGTTAGCTGGCGCTAATCCCCAAACCATTACCGGTACCACCAACATTGTTATTGTTATTCCTGTAATTCAGTAAAATTGTGAACTTTCACTAAATTGAACCAAAAAATGTGATAACCTATAATATGTTTATATCTTTATAAACAGATTCCTGACCTAAAAAATAGAAGATTGAGTACGCGTTTCTCACTTTTATCTGTTCCACTCAGTGAAATTTAATGACCAAAACTAAATTTCATCATGCAGGCGTAGATTCAGATCATATACATATTTTTTGATATCTGCTTCATTAATATATGCCAATTAGCCTATTCTATTTTAAAAATTTGCTCGGGATTTTATCAACATGATCGAAATGTTCAATATCAATAAATATTCATGTCAGAGAAATTAAACCTGATTGGAAAATTGAACTAGACAAACCTAATGAAACATTTCCAGTAACAAATGGACTGAAATGTTTAGATACAAGCGGTGCAGCTTTAAAAAATCCACCGGTTGTGAAGCCAAGACATCCGGCTGCAAGCCCAAGACAGGCAGTTGCTGTAGAGCCCCAAGATGGCGGTATAAATGACAAAATCGAAAGAAATAATGCACATCCAACGAATGCAATCGAATTATATAAACGTAACTTTGCTGTTTCTGACAAACATTTGACCTGAATTTGATAGAGTCAGTTAGACTCAATGAATGAAAGATATAAATAAAGCCAAAATTAAACTTGACTGGAATGTACATTTTCAAAAAAAATCGTGATGTTTTTTTCCAAATAAAGAATACAATAGGTATAAATGACTGACTGACTGCCTTAGTTTCCAGTAATTTGAAGTGAACTAGAAGATTTACTTTATCAGAGGAGAAACCAGCAAGAAGTTTAATCAAAAATTGCAACAAAGGTGGAACTGCTGCAGCGATTCCGGTATTGGCCATATGCATCCCAAGAACACCATGTAGGTAATTGGGTGAATAGAGGAACAGCATATTAACACAGGTGAAATTTCCAACTGCAGCAATCCATACGGCCCATACTGAGCTCGTTTTCAGGATATCATAATATGGTATTCGGCTTATTCCTCCTCTAGAACATTCGGTTTTCCCAACAGCAATCTTTTGTCGCTCTTTTTCACTGACAAATGGATGTCTGTCAGGACTAAAAGTAAAATTATTCAAATTATGATTTGAGAAATACGATGCTATTACATCGGCGTTTCCATTGAGGAACAATTGTACAACATCTAGACTGAATAAAAAGAGACTGAAAAATAGGTCTGTCTTACAATCCAGTTTTGAGGCTTCTTGTGATGTGTTATTAAGAAGTTGACAAATTAAATGGGTAAAAATTCAACAGGATACCTGTCTTTATAAAATATTCCAAAAATGATGAAAAGAATGAAGGATACAACACCATGTGAATAACATACAAACGGCCAAGAAAGTGCTGAAGAACACAAAGCACCACTGAGTGGCAGTGTCAAAGCTGGTGAAAGTTGAAGATAAGCAACAAGTATGCTAACGAATAATCCATTCTGTTTGTAATATGTCCATTGAGATGTAAATGATCCAATTACAGGAAAACTGACAGCGAACGAAATACCTAAAGAAGTAAAACATAGTATATATGATCTGCTGATAAAAAAGTATTTCACTTGTTGAGCAGAGGAATTTTACAACACTGTGCTATTCGCTTCGGTGGCACAAATAGAAATAAGAATGAAACTTTAAATTCCTTTTGAAAGATGCTAATAATTAATATATATGTCTATTCATCAAAATGAACTGGTTGGTCATTATGGAATAAGTTGTTGTTATTCCATTCTAAAGTAGAATTTAAACTATAAGAAGGGATGATAACCTTGCAAAATGCGTGCTCCTATAGAAAAATAATATCCACGAATAATTGCCATGGGTAAAATACAAGTAGCAAAAGACGATAACACTCCGAGAATAGTAAATATTAAACGAATACCGAAACGATTAACCAGTGCAACAAGCGGGAAATTAGCAACCAAAGCAGCTGCGGCAACTGTTGATGTTAAGTAAGTACGCTGCTGAGGGGTGAACAGTGGTAGCTCACGTATTTCACGTTCCAACGTTGTTGAAGTTGAGATTGTTTCCGTTTTCAAATGGTTATTGTTCATTGTGCTATTTTCTTCGTTACTTATACATACAATCACAAAATTGAATGCTATTACATTGGACCATATAGATGCCAAACATAGCAATACTAGTACTACTAAAATGAACCTGAAATAATTGCTGAAAACAGTAGAGATATGCAAAAGAAGAAAGAATGAATGAAATGAGACTTGCGAACCTAAATCATATAAAGTCACAACCGGAAATTATCATGATTTCTCAGGTTTCCTATGCTGTGCTTTCGGTTTTATTTTGTTATGATCGTACTCTAAGTAAGACCATGTCAGATCCATTTTTCTTGCTTCACTTACTTCCATTTAATGATAGCCCTAATTTTTGTTTTTAGAATAATTTTTAAAAAATATTCCAAAAAAGAATTTTTAATGCCTACCTGGTTCTCGTATGAAAAAGTTTCAAACAGCCAAGAGTAAAATTGCCTTCTTCTCTCGGCTTGGCAGTCCGTCTTTCCTTACATGTATCGATGTCGGCATATTCCTTGATATTATTGGATGATACTGGATATACAATGTTAGCTGTATTTGCTATGCTTTTTATCTTTACTTCATCATCATTAGCCATTATTGAACAAAAGTCCCACCAATTTGTCTTAAATACATGGGAGATTACGAGTGTACTTTGTCGTTTAGAACGAAAGAGCGGACAACATAATTTAATTAATTTTTCAAACTCGATAAAGCCATTAAATAATGTAAACAATCTTTTAATGTAACATAATATAGTTTGAGGTTATTAAGCATCAATTTACTTCTTGAAAAACTGTAATCGTCTTTTAAACTAGCAAAAATTCCGTTTGTTTTGGGCAAGACAATTTTTTTTTTTTTATTTAGAAATTGTAAGGCATTTGAACAATTGAGAACTTACCGTATATATACCTGCCATATATTTTTATCTTTAAAAGATGATGCTTTATGAATGTTTAAAACAGAAAAATGTCCGTATATGCTTAATCATCTTATATCTCTTCAAAAAAATGGACATTACTTCAATGTTTTTTTTTTTTTTTTAAGTTCCAATGAATCATATGTGTAATATATGGAACTAAACAAATCAGCGATTGAAAAAGCAAATGTATTGAAAAATTTTTAATAAGCTATTTTAAGAATAATGAGGTAAATAAATAACCAATAGCAGGTAACAAATGAATGGATTGGAGGAGAAAAGTAATTAAGTGATCAACGGCGATAGGGTGATATTCGGCATTGTCACATATAAAAACATTCAACCTCTCGGAGAATTGAAGCAGCAATAACCAACAGAAAGTTATAGCTTTCAAACATCCTCCAACTATAAATTCAATATCGTTTAGAACGAACTTCTCACAAAATAAGTCAAATGCGAAATTCTGTGCCATTGCGAATATAAAGTCTGAACTCATTATGACTTTTGATCCTTGTAGATAGCTTTTGAGCAAAAGCCAATGGAACAAAATACTAGAATTGAGGATTGTTTGTTATAAGTAAACAAACTTCCTTTCGTTCGATATTTTATTTTATTGGAGTAGTATGACGATAATTCAGATTCTATGTAAAAATTTGTCATTCCTTGTGTATAATGCATATGAATATTTCATGTATTTAATTGTGAAAAGAGATAAAATGAATGAACGTCGACCAAAAAGATTTGTAATAGAAACTGGAAACCCTCAACAATTTTTGATGAAGTAAAAAATCGGTAATTTATGTCAATTCTAACTCTCAGGAAAAAGCTCAAATTGCGGAGATATTCTGAAACAATGCCGACCAAGTCGTGATCAAATTAAATAATGTATTATGCCACATTTGTCACATACTATCTCAGAGAATTATTTTTCGTTATTGGACAGATTTATTAAATTCATTTGGATTCTTTAGAAAATGAATAAAACTTCGATCGTTTTTTAACAAACGGAACCAGAAATTCCACTCTCAACAAACTTTAAACGAGCAATTACTGATATTTTCGAATCCAAAATGATTATGTTTCATTTTGTGCTCCTTTCATTCATTGCATTGCGAATTTCTTAATACCGGTAATTTCATAAAGTTTAATTAGTGCAATTTCTATCAATTTTCTTCGAAGTTTCCAGGATGAAAGAAAATATACTGATACACGCTTTTCCAAACGCGAAAAAAAAGACCACTAGCGCCAGATTTATATTTATTGAAGCAATAATGTTTTAATTGCCTTTTCAGTCCAGTCAAAGTGAGCACAACTCTCTTCAGTTTGATTTAAAAGCCATGAAATTTATGAAAACTAGTGTAAAAAATTCAGATGGAATAGAAAAATTGCCCTTTCTTCTAAAATTTTGAATGTTAAATGTTAAATATAAGCTTAAATATCAATAAAGGTTCCATGTAATCGGAAGAAGCACTATAATGCTATAATTAATCGTGAAACAAAGTTTATTTCGAGTTTATGCAAACAATCTATTGAACAGAAAGAGAGGTCAATGTATAAAAGAAAATCACTTCCACCTACACTTCAATTTATTTCATTCTTCAATCTGACTTTCTCATTCCTATGCCAGTAAAAGTTTGAATAGTTTCTCACAAAAAACAAAAGTAGTGTTCGGTAGTGATGCAAAGACACTTAAATAAACAGCAGCAACTTCTTGAACATTTCAAATCAACCGTAACCAATCACTCTCATCAATTTTCCACTAAACAAACGGTCAGAGTAGTTACTGAAAGCTGAAGAGTGTTTTGAGCCTTGTCAAACACCACACTAGCAATCACAATTACTTATTCATCACGTTAAGCAAATTCTATCCCTTCATAATTAGTTAGCGATAAATTGCATTTTACCAATAAAAATAACGTCCCATTTACTTACCGATGTTAAAAATACTACAATGCAACTTTTACAATGATTGGAGAACACTAAAATATTTCTTGTAGATCTATTGATCAACACATACACTTTATGAAAATGAATTAATATGCATTGAAGACCTTATTGGATACCTACGATCTTCGGTTAACAATCGAACTAAATCTCCTGGACTTTCTATTTTCATCCATGAACTTCCTCTTTCTAATAACGTAGCGACTTTAAGTTACCCAATCAAATTTGCATTACTTGATCCTACCATATTATTTTATATGTCGGATAATCTGAATGCCAAATCTCTCAACAACAATTTCGTTTACTTATTATCATTCATTTATGAATGGAAAACAATGAATAGTTTTTGGAACAGATTAAAATACTGAAATTTTTTGAACTCAAAGCATCTTCTTCCAACTCCCTGACTTTCTTCAACCATACCTGAACATTACCTGCAAAACTTCATTCTTACTCTCATTAAGCCATCTAAATTACTCTGACAGATATCGTTATCTCCTCAAATTTATGCTTGCATTCCCCATGTTCATGCTGTTCTAAAATATTGTATGCTGCGAATAAATTTAAGCTTTTAAAAACAGATTTTCAGCTATTTCATTTTCTACGCAACAAAATGTACAAAATCTCAAACAGTTCACTGGTTTTCTTTGATCAGAAGTACGACAATCGAACACTTTGCAATTGCAATTTTTTTCGCTGTAGATAAAGCGAAACAGATTACGAATGCAGATTTAGAGACAGTACTACAAACTCTTTTCAATTAAAATACAATATAAAGCCTCAAATGAGGGATACGAAGAGAAATGATAAGAAAAACTAACAAATAAGAGAAAGGCTTATGAGAAAGTTGTCTAAAAAATATTTTAATTGACTCATAATGTAATAAATATGAAGAAGTACAATTTGAAGCGAAAATAATGGTGATAATAAGTATTAACAAAAGAGATTGCAATACTGTATGTTTTCCGCCAAAAAATTAGCCTTTCAGGTCTATTTGTTTTTATGCAGAAAATTCTTCTTCGAATTAAAAAGAAAATCAGTATTACTGTTTACTCTCACCAAAACTCGCAATCCATTCTAAAATGATGGTCAAACATAGGAAGTACTGTAAGCACCAAGACATAAACAATTAATACAAGCAGAAAATATGAAAATATGAAGTGATAACAGTACCAGTAACGAAATTACGAAACCTTTGTGTAAGATACGTTAAAAATTTTATCGCTTATTCATCTTCATTACCTTCAGCCACTGTCTGCAGTTTTTTCCAATGGAATGACCCTCGAGTCATCAGACAATCTTCCCAAAAATTTCTGTTCGTGTGGCAAACTTTGCACAGTGCGTTGATATCCCATCAAATTTTCTTCGGAATGCTCTGTAAGTACGGAGAGCTTTCCAGATTGGATGTCTTCGTCGATCATTCTAGCTTCCTCCACTAAATTAAATTTACTTCTAGTATCCCAAAAATTTTAATCACTCCGGTCTTCCATTATAAAGTCATTTTACAAGATAATTACCGGTTTCCTTCACAGATACAACATGCCTACAACGATGAACGACCGGAATGAGGCATGAAACCAGACCAGAGAGTATTATAATCACACCAGCAAAATAAAATGATGCATCATACGAGGCGAACATATCATAAACAATTCCTGCAAATCATCAAATTTAACATGCAGTTTCATCCAAATCTCGAAACTTCAAGCTACTGATAATTTACCTGCTAAAGGTGTTCCTAACAATGATGCTATACCCCTGCTGACAACCAACAGACCGAAAGAGTTCGTTAATCGATCCAAACCTAATTCATCCACCAACACGATTGATGTAAGAGAAATATATGCAGCTAAAAGAAACTTTCCAGCATACAACTTTGTTCAAACGATAAAATTTAAAATGTCTTCACTGCATGCTTCCAAAATGCCAGATTTTCAAGTATCCAAAACGCGCATGCTACTTAAACATAATGAAAACAAGTGATCATTTTTTTGGAATAAAAGGAAAATTAATTAAGCGTTTTTTCGAATAAAGAAAAGAGTATTGTGTAAATTGACGACCTTAAAATGGCAAAATACTACTATCAATAAGTTTATTAATTTAACGGAACTAACAGATTATGAATCCAAATAAAATGGAGTAAACCATGAGACCCCCATAACCAGGGAGCAGTGGGCATAAACAAGTAAGCACACCACACCCAAGCAATGCAAAATTGTTAATTGTTAGTGCTGACAGCCAGCCACGATCCGCTAACCAACCGAATGCTATTCGGCCTGCAATTAATCTACTTTAATTCTGTTCTATGAGAGTATTATGATGTGCGAAAGCTATTCTATATTCACTTATTAAATTAAAGACATCACTCACAACACAATATCTATGATGTCGAATGACCAATCGAGTTTGTAAAGATCAAATAAATCAAAATGTTTTAATTCATTTAACTTTAATTCCACGCAATGAACAACGATTGTAATATTTTTTTAAGGGTCTTAGAAATGCTTGTTACTTCTTTGGTTTTCTTTTTTTTTATACGAAATAAATCAAAGAAAAAATTAAGTGAAAACAAAAATAATAAAACGGGTGCCTAAAACATAAAAAAGCTTGACATAAAAGTCTTTGGTCTTTGAATACTGAGTCCTTTTACAAAGAGCAAAATTCAAAACTAGAAAAGTATTGAAGAAAAAAAAAGACGAACCAATGGTATTTGTAATGCCGATCACCGATAAAAGTAATGAACCACTGCCTTTAGTATGTCCTTTCGCAACAGCCATATCAATAAGAAACATGAAAGGCACATAAAACCCAAGCATTCCAAATAAATTTGATATGCAAAGTAAGAACATCGCTGGTTCCTTCAGCAACGAAACATCAATCATTTCACTCAAAACATTACGAAATCTTACTGGAATCCATTTAAACCTTCTGAAAATCATGTACGCTAAAGTATTTGATACTCAACTGTAAAAAACTTAAAAAAATTACTTCACTTTGACAATTCAACACTTCAGTCTCTCAGATTCCTTCGAACTGAAATATTTGTTCATCCTCGCTGTTAGATTTCATCTGATTATATTTTACACCCATCATTTGAGCTTGGAGTGAATACATCCCCGAAGACTGATAGACCTTTTTTGCATCACTAACTTACTGAATAATAAAACATATTTAACTTCTACACTGCAAGAGATGCGATCATCGGATGATGAAAAATGAAGTAGTTTTAAGTTTTACCATTTATTTTACGTTTCAGTTTCAGTACACATTTGTATCTATGTCAGTGCATTGTTGTTTCTACTTCCTTATACATAAAATGACAAGGAAGACACCTCGAAAATGAGAAAGATTGAATAGCATGATACTGTTGACTGGATTGCATCCTTTCAGAGCAATTACCACTAACCTGTCAGCATAATAATCGACAAGTTCATCCAATTGCTTGCCTTGTCCTCCAGTGGTTTCATGATCACCACCTAATTTATCATCTTCCACTTGTGAGATTGTTTGGACAACGGCTGATGCAGAAATCGAGATTTGTGATTCTCTATATGATTGGTAATTACTACCTATAAAGTAAGAATTCGATTTTTATGAGTTAAAATTGATTTATAGCACATGACACAAAGTTCAACACTTAAATGCAGATAAACAGCAATTCTCAGATATAATAAATACAATACCTTCGGATTTGAACTCCGGCAAATTTCGGATTGAACCGGAATAAAATATGTCTCGTCGGTTTAGTGGTTTGTTGAACTCTTCCGGCGAAACGCTGCTCTGAAAATACTTCACAAGTTCATGGGATATGGAACGATGTTTCTTTAAAATGCGAAAATAAAAAAAGGTTAACTAACCGCAATAGACATCAATGACACAGCATCTTTCATTTGCGACGACTGCGACAAATGACTTGTTGAGCGTGCGAAACTACGTGCTGATATTTTGTTAGAGACATTGGCTAAATTGCCATGACTTGTTTTTAGATCAGTTGTCGACGCCATCTTGGTATTCATACTGTAAGCATACAATCCATAACAACGCAAAAACTGTAGAATACTGCTCTGTAGTAGCGTGTGGAAGCATCCCAATATGATACACTTCAGTTGTTAACTTTCCCTTTCCCCTTTCGAGCATTTCCAAAGGATAAGACGAACTGCTTCTTCACTAAAGATTTCCAGTTTTACTAATATTTTAATCCTAGAAATTTCTGAGTGTGTAACATATTTTAGAATAGCAATGTACTGCGATCACTAATGTTGCGAAAAATTTGCGCACTGGAAAGAATTATCCCTGACTATTCGCTGAAGTTTGTATTAACAGCATCTGAACAGAACGATTTATCGTCGAGTTAGAGAGTCTTGGTTCGAGTCCTACATGTATCTGAATGAATGGTCCGTTTTCCTTCCTTTTTTCCTGCCAGTCCGCTCCCCTTACCTTTCACGTGCCGCGAACCTTGTTTCCGGATCTCTTCTTGTTCCCGCTGACAACCTCTCGCTTGAATCATCCTGTGTACCACGATTTTTGCTAGTCACATTTTCAACAACAGGTGTTAACGGAGTCATCTCGTCAAATTCGTGTGTTTCACATTCACTGTGTGTATTACGTATTTGTCTAAACTTTTGAAGCTCATTCTCGTCTGCTGCACTATCTGCAAATATTTTGCGAGCTGGAAGTAGTTGACTCAAAATGACAATGACCAGTATCAACAATGATTACAGTGACAGTTTCAGAGAAACTTTTAAATAGAATCAATCTCTTACTTTTACTAAATTAACGATTAACAAATCAAAAGGGTGCAAAATGATTATTCTAACCTTTACTGTCTTCACCATTTGGTTTCCATTCCTTCGCTTTTGATTTCAGAAGCTATAATAAATTAATATGAGGAAATATCCACACAAAGTTCTCTCTCTACTTCATCCTTACTTGAATGAGCAAATTAAATAAATAAATAAATGAATAAAACCATATATATATATACAAACCAGTTCTTCTACATCAGACCTCGCATTCAACTCTTCTCTTTTAACCGCTGGTGTTTCTAACGGTTTGTATAGTAATCCATAAATAGTGCTCGAAAAACTCAGGACAGCGAGTGAACAAATAGCAATCTTCCACCCAAATTCTGGAATTTTCCATTTCAATTATATTTCATGATCTACAAAAAAGTACCGAGTAACATTCTTCTGTATCGCAAAATCATTATCATCTTGCTGACCACTTACGTTGAATGCATGAACTTATATCGCAGTTCCCACTTACAGAAACTCAGTATTTCATTGGAATTTCGCTCCAGTTTATTAAGTTCCCTAAAGGACATTATCTAATTCTATTACTGTAGATATCTTTTTGTTTACAAGCATTAAAACATACGATTGATGAGGACTATGCACAGCGGTGGAAGCACAAATGTTCCAACACCCGAACCAGCAACAGCAATGCCAGTTGCGATTGAACGTTTCTTCTCAAAATAGTAGCCAACAGTAACGATTGAAGGAAGGTAAATGAGCCCAAAACCAGCCCCTATAAATAACGCATCCATATATCACTATCATTCATCTCTATTATTTTTAAATGTCATCCGTTCCGTTGGCTAACTTCTCCATAATAAATGCATGGTTCTATCTTTTCTATGTTGTTTGACAAAATTGTTTCATTTCTTCCTACTAGTATAAACATAAATTCAATGAATTACCACCAAAAAATCCATAGAAAATCATAAACATGTAGATATTCGAGCAAAAGACTGAAGCTAAAAACGATAAACCGGCCACGAATGAACCAATTATGACGACCATTCGAGCACCATATTTATTCACTAGTCCACCGGCAACTGGTCCTTGAATTAATTTTGATACTATATGTTGCATTTTTTCAATGGAAATTATAGAACATCTCAAATATTGCGACAAAACAAACCGATCAGCAAATAACAACCAATCAGTAGGGAACCAATCAACGAAACCAAAGCTTTCGATGCATCGAAATAGTCTTGGTAAATACTCATGAAGGCACCGAACGAATTAGCGATACCATCAACCACAAAGTTTGACATGAATGCAGCAAATACAATAACCCATCCATAACCACCATCTGGTGGTATCGGCAACACATCGTTCAAGTCTCCTTCCTCCGAACGATCTTTATCACCTTCAACGTGAGAAAAACATTGCTGTTATGAATTACTTGGAGTTCATCATCTTGAGCTGTGCTCCTCCATAACGCATAAAACACGTATCTACCCGTTCTGTTGCTTCTGACTGATTAGAATAAATTTTTTGAATGATTTTAAAGGATGAGTTTGATGTTTTGAAAATGCGAGATCACAATTCAAATATCAGTATCATCTGTGCACCAGTTACTACTGTGGAATGACAACCGACATAGCAAAACTGTCTCTATAGGTTTCACCTTTACGCTTAATTTTTCGACCACGGAGTTCACTTATATTATAAGTGAAGTGACCAATATGCACAGCTTCTCTTTTTTTTCTCTCGCATTAAATAGAAGCGCCACATAAGACTATAACTCTAATGTTGAGAAAAGATACAAACACACTGTAGCAATCCTGAGCGTTGTCATGACTGCATTTATCACCCATATTTTCGCCATTATATGCTTCTCTATCATCCGGATTCGCTAAAAGTCAAGGTTTAACTCTATATCGATAACTTTATGACTTTATAGACTAAAAATTATTTTTACTGTTTTTTCAAACGACAATTCTTGCTGTTCAGTTTTCATTAATGGGAGCGAAGGGATGGTCCGAATGAAACATCGAAAATCACTGTTTAAAATATGCTTAACATGCGAAGGCATCTCTATAAGAACATCGCACTGAAACTCTAAACGAACTCGGTGACATCAGAAAATATACCGTGCCCGTTTCTTTTCGAATTATCTTCAGCAGGCACCAATTTACTGGATGACTGATTGCCATTAATAACAATTGGTGGTAGATCTCTACTAGCGTCTCCCTGCAAATCAAAATGAATCACAGTTACGAACTGTACTGACTTCACACTGTTTTCTCCAAATGCATATTACTATCTTATATTTGTCAATTATCAATCATAAAAGATTTTCCAACAAACCTGGGTTCCTTCAGTAAACCAAGCACCATTTACCGGTTTAATATTTTCCTTAGCAGCCATTTGTTATTTTTCTGAAACCAAAGACAGATGTCAGGTCCGCTATGTTTAAGATGACATCAAAAAGCGCAAAAAAAGCACTGACCCTATATCTTTTAATGAGCCTACACTAAGAAGAAATTTGAGAGACCGCAATTCAGTATGGAGTGCAGATTATTCTACGGCTTGATCTACCCAAAACTTCGAGAAATGGCACTGACAAAACTAAAAAATCTGGATGCCAATTTCAAGAAAGCGAAAGGAAAGCAAATCTCTATTACTTCAATTCGTTATCCTCTTCAAAGGGATCAGATTAACATAGTTTTTTAACTTCTAATTAGTATCTCCTAAGTAACGATAAAAGTTTCAAATAAAGAGTGGTGCAATGACAGTTTGAACTTTGAAATCAAATTTTCTTCCACAGAACACAGTATGGAGTGCAGATTATTCTACGGCTTGATAAAATATCCTCGGCAAATCCCGTTCCTTTCCAGTTAAACTTAAAAGCATCAGCAGATTTTCAATATTCAATTATGGAACATGCCTAATCAAAGAACTTTTCATATACGAAAAAAGCGACGCAGGCGGGAATAACGAGTGCACTAGAAACCACAGATATCACAGAGTGGTAGGGATAAACAACGCACAAGTGGTTACATGACCATATTCAAAACCTATAATAACTGGATAAATGAGTTCAAGAAAATGAATTATTAAAATAACAAATGAAAGTCACCTTAAGCTTTTGGTGATAATGGTTTCCGTCGAATCCTGTATTACTCAAGTATCATCATCGCCAACACCATTTTTCGTGGCACCAGAACAATTAACATGTTAATAGAGCGCTAAATTAGTTTCATGCATTCTCAAATTGGGATCTTACAAAATATAATAAAAGCAATGCACACTCCGCACCAAATAATTCAGAAATTGAGAACATCAAATGAATTGTGGAATTCCCTCATCAGTAGGAGCTCTTTAACATTCTTTGGAGAATGATGTCAATAATTGAACCGTATGTTACTTCCATTTTTTTCTAACAGAAATTTTCAAATGATTTCAAGGTTAACTATTTTTTTGGTTTATTGGAACGACCACAAAATGTTTAGAAATCAAAGTTCATCGCGAATCAGACACACATTAGTGGGCCAGATGTATAACATACTTTTAATTTCCTCAAGCAATTTGCTTAGTATTTAGGGGGACTACAAACTTTACTATCAGAAGAAAAAGTTATAACAGATCGCTCGTAAAACGATAAACTCCACCTCCGCTTTAACAGGGTTAATTTCAATGTTAGTGGAGAATACCCAGTGATAAGTGTTAATTTACAATGGACTCAAGTTTACAGCAGCTAATTTTTAGAATTATTAATAGATAACAGAACAAAGAGAAGAGTATGTTCAAAACAACTAAGAATTCAAGGCCTGTTTAATATTACACGCCTTCTAAGTTTCACTGAATACGAAATATTATTAACAGTTGGAAAACCGGATGAAAATAATTGAAGTTAGGAAAAACACGAAGAAAAGGAGAACGTTACTTTCCAATATGGAGTAAAAAGATCACTACAAGGACGAAATCTCATAAGCAGATCTTAACATTCACAACTGGTTCATATGAATATTTATGTCTTTGAATAAAGCAATCATCATTTTTCAAGCATGTCTATTAGTCGTTCTGACATAAGAAGATCGAAATAGTCAGGAAATATAAATTGATAATTTCATCGAAGTAGTTAGAAAATGCAAACTGACAAACATTTTAGATCTTTGTTCTAATGTAACCATTGTTTGCTGAATATAAGAGCATTAGTATAAGTCAAGAATTCTTTGAATGCAATTCATCAAAGAACAAAGATCTTTCCCTGCTAATTAATGAGAATTCAAGATCACTGATCCTACTCACTAGACAATATTATTGAAACAGCTTAGAATATTCCCCAAATTACACTTAGCATCTTTTATCTTTCACTATTCCCCTCCTTTAAACTATGCACTATAAACATAGAATACTTCTAAAAGTTTCTAAGGAATAAAAATGTTGTAAAAATGAGAGTAGATTGTAGAACAGTGTGTTTCACAGTTGTTTTATCTAACAAACCGATGATTTCGAGGACAGAGTACTATAAAAGATAAGAAAAATAAATCATACCTGTAGTATGGTAGAAAGGAAGGAAGCAAGAACCGAAAAGGATGAACATACTATACTGAATCTTCCTAATTCGAAGTCAATGTAAATATGTGCACAAGCAGGATAATAGGACAGGATTTCAAAAAGTTTTCAATTTTAGTACTTTCAACTTCTGGGTTAAAATTTTTGGATATTCATATTCATTACTAACAAAAACAGTGAAGGTCATTTTAAATATTAATAATTCTGACCTTATTCTTGAGTAGTATTCGGAATGTAAAAGAAATGAAAGTTAAGCAATGGAAACATAATAGATGATATGGAAATGTGAAATTCTCACTCCTGAAAGTGATAAACCCTTTGATAATAAAAATGTGAAGAAGTGATAGGAAATCAGAATTACTAGAAAATTCGCAATGAGTAAGGGGGAGTTGAAGTGATGGCAGAGTTTGGGAGGGAAATTTTAGCATAAAGTTGCAAAAGTTACTGATGTAAACCACTCTGCATACCAAACTGTTACACATACTCATGATGATAACATACATCTCTGTTTGTCTGCACCATCACATACACTACTCTATTGCTCTTGGATTATTTATATAATCAATTTTTCAGCCAAATAGGATTTGACAACTGGCAGCTGAGGTAATAATGGACAGCAATATGTAAATATCAAATATTGATCATACAGAAAGAAGTCTTTTTTAAAAAATATAATATCTGGCGGGAAAATGTACTCGATAACCAAATTCTACATAATTTCCTAAATAATTCCGTCACGGTCACATGTAAAGGCTTAATTTTGTGAAAACGAGTATTGTAAAAAAAGAGACATTATTCGATCAACTTCACATCTCAATTTCATTAACGATTCAATTGCAAGATTATAAGCCTTTTTTAACACTTAACATTTTGTATTGCATGTTTCCGGACTTTTACAATTGAAATTCATACTAAAGGAAGGAAATGAACAACATAGACCGTTAGAATCACCAAATGCCTTGAAAGGAAGGAAGTGTTGTAGCTCTAAGTTTCATAAAAAATGAAAAAAAAAAGAAAACTAGTAATCTAAATCATAAGCTATAAAAACTATTATCTTGAAAATAATAACCACGAAAAGGCAAGAGACAGAAAAAATGACAATCTACAAATGGATCAGAAAGGAAATGTGATAGCTTCAGTCATTTCGATTTCCTCCAAATGATTTTCGTAAATCGTTGATTAATGATATCTGAGCTGAAAACAAAATTTTTGCAACATAATGATATCATTCTATACAACAATTCATCAATCTTGCATCATAAAAAACATCAGATGTATGTCGACGTGCTTGGATCCACGACTTAATTCATATCTAATCCTGTTTCACATCCACTGGTATCTTTTTTCTCACATTTAGTCATATCCGTGTTATGCAAATTAGAATTATTTCTGACATGACTATAGAGGATATGCACAACCTAAAAAGATGGTATGTCTACGACAGGATATGCTCAATCTTTTTTTTTTGGTACTAAAAATAAGAAGGATGTAGTCCAAATATAGCAGTGAGAACATGAAGTTCCGATCTTCACATCGTAGCAAAGCATATTCGTTTAATACTAATATATATTATCTATTTCTTAAAGCTTAACGACTCATATCGAAATGAACATACATAGCAAACTGGTTCTAGCTCATACAAAATCAACATTTCATCAAACAACAGTGATCAGAGGAACTAAGTACAATTATTCGAACGGCGACATTTATAAATGAACTTTGTAAGGAATTACTGATGAGAAGTGTACTAAGAGATAATACATTAGAGCGGAAAACAGAAGAATCAAAAATTTGGAATGAGGCCGTAGTTTGTAGCATGTGATTTACTCAAGTATTTACCTGTTAGAGAAAACAACTTCAAGATGGGATTAAGAAAGCAATCACAAGGATAAAGATGAACTCAAACAATGTCTTAAGTCCTTCTCTTCTCTTGAAGCACCGCTCAAAATTAATTTGAATGAAAAAGGAGAGAAATTGCCACCCTTACGTATATCGATTAGGGACAGAAAGATGAAAAGTCAGAATGTCTTGCGTTTTAGTCACCAGGATGGAAATATATCAGAAGGCTGGCATGCACTGCTTGATAAATGACCACAATGATGTAGCAATGATAACGACTAAAGAGTGAAGAACAACGTTGCTCTTAGCACACCCAACATCCAGGACCAATCACACACACAGACAGACACACACATACAGACACACACACACACCCATTCATACACTCCTAGACTTCTAAGAACATAACACGACATAATGAGACAGATGGCTACATGATCAGGACATGAACAAAGTTATATCGGTGCTATCAATCTTTCTAGCAAATGGATTACCTGATTCGATTAATGAGATTTAACTTAAAACTATGCAACAAGCGATTGTTTGCACATCACTTACATTAATTGGATGTAAATTTAGTACAGTAATTTGTCTTTAGTGAACATTTAGAAACATTTACAATTGTTTAACTTTAAAATAACAACGATGAAAAAATAAGAATGTTGGAATGGACAGTTATTGACAAAATGCAGAATTGGAAGAAACCATTGAAGAGTAACAAGTAATCAGTCAAAACTTACAAGCTGTGTTCTTTGAATGTTGAAATTAAGAAAGAAATTTCAAAATATGACAAAGTGAAAATGAAGAAAAAAAAAAAAAAAAAAAGAAAAACGAGATATGTCATAATCTAGAATTCTAAAATAGCAGAATTCATTCAGAATTATTTATATTTCGCAATTAGTATGTCCATCAAATGCATGTCATTTTAACAATCAATTCATGCAAACAGCAAATCTAAATCTACGTGGAAATTGCTGAATGATTAAAAGAGCTCTCTGAAGGCACAAATTCCCTTTACATTTAGCATTTAACAACTCTACTTCCAAACTACTTATCTATTCTAAAAATCTAATTTATGAAATGGACGATAATGATAACATGACTAGTTATATTACAAGGATTGAATGATTTCCTCCTCCTTTTATAATCGATTTACAATGTAAAATAAACTTGCTATGATGGACATTACGTTAATTCAAACGTTACATTAATGAAGCATATATACTTTGAGATCCAGCTTATCACATGTTGATATACCGCATGAGAATAATAAAATTTGCCAAGCATAGATAGGTTTGAACTAAGGATTACAATTATCACAAATTCTCTCTCTCTCTCTCTCTCTCTCTCTCCTATCCATTCCCCTGTTGATAGGATTTCTCCCTTTTTTGTAAATACAACATTATTCTTCGCTTCAACAAATAAGATACGAACAAATATCATAATAGGTTTACAATGCTCTCCAACATAGGTTTTAAAAGTTTCACTAATACTCTTTCAGCTTATATATATTACATAATTGATATCAAAACAACGTTCTCTCCAACAATTCATTGAAATTCTCACTTATGAGTTTAAAACAGTTCATCTTGAATGAAACAAAGAAAGAGAAAAGTGGGATTTAAGATAATTAGGTAAAATGATTGTTAGTGAGGGCAAAAAAAGGAGAGGACATAAGAAAGGGACAAATAATCTAATCTTATCAGCCAAAAAAACTCTAAATTGAGATAACAGGTTATATGTGGATAAAATTTTTCTGATGAAACAAATACAAACAGGTGAAACAAATACAGTGAGTAAATGATAAGAAAAGATGGGTACTGCGATATTTTTACTTACTGATTTACTCCGTCCCCGTAAATAATACATACCTGAAACCTGAAAAACCTTATTTGGACCCTTTTCCAAAATCGAAATCAACCTACTTCTAGTTACCTACGATAGTTTTCAAATTTAGGAAAAACTGATTGCATTTTTCATCTATGTTTTGACTCATTTAAATAACTGTTCACTTGGAAAGTAAACCGTTAAGTAAATGACATGCGAAATGATAGGAACAATATCATAAGATTTGTGTGTTATTCTTTATCGAAAAGTAACTTCACGTAATAATTACGTGCATGCGTTTAAATGTTAGTAAAAATATTAACATAATTAACACAAATTTGAACAATTCCTCCCCATGTTTTTTCTATCCCTCCTTTTGCTTCTACTTATCATTTTCAACAATTAATTAATTGATCACTGTAAAGTTTTCTAAACTATCATTATTGTAATGCTTAGCAAACTTAATGAACTCTGATTTTTTCTTTTTTTTTTTCTTTGTACTGTAAAAAGAAACCACTTAATGATGTTTTCTTTATTCCCCATACCAAATACTTCGGATATCTCGGACTGTACAAGATGATATTTAACCCATTTTCAGTTTGTCATCTTCGATTTCATTCCCGGTTTTTCCTTACTGACCATGTCAAGTAAGAGCTCGCAAAATTACAAAGTAACATCACGTCTCGTTGCCTTTATTTCACGTGCATCCAAATGTCATGCATCTTCCTGTCTCCATCTGTTTATCGTGACAAAGACTAACCGTAAATTACTTTTCGGTTCAAATGTGCAAGTTGGAGAAACCGTTCTTTCAAATGTACTGTCTATCCTGTTACATGAGATTGGAAGATGGATTGTCGAGGATTTCTTAGAGAACTGGACGGGATGTTCCACAATATGTCCTACACGTTAGCCATCAGTTTACTAGTTAGGCATTAAGTGACCGTCATTTAATGTGATTTTTTTTTTTTGGAAATAAATCCACATTTTGTTTTGAACCAATATTGTGCAAACCGTACCTAATATATGTTTTGCTAAACGCAGTTATTGAGAGTCTGAAGAAATTTACGGCAATTCTTAGAAAGATATCATTCAACCTCGTCGCCAGTTTAAATCTCGCTTACTGGTCAACCATAACTGTCCTTCTCGCGATTCGTAGAAAGAACCGTGATTCGTATTGTATGATTACCGTATTTTATTTACAGCTTGAGAAAAAAAGAAAAAATGAATGCGATGTCAATTTAAGGAATTATTTCTTACTTGTTGTGGTGCTCCAATGAAAACATTTTTAGAAGTTCCTCTTTGCATATGTCTATGTAACTGTGCAGCAGTGGTATGTAACCAAAAGCGTTGTCATTTTCGATTTCGAGATGAACGTTTTTTAAAACGTCAGTTATATTCTCGTAAGATGGAACAGTAATGCGGACATTGATTGCTGGAACACTAGTTTTACTCTTTGCCATCTTTTTTTGCATCTCTGTGGCACATGATGATGAGGTTGCATTTGTCGAAGATGACGTAGACGATGTGAAGGTCTTTTTGAAACTTTTTCTTTGTTGATTTTTCCATCATAGTATAAAATACAGAATGGAATATTGATCGTTCTGTAGATAGTATGCGGTTGTACACTTCCGGTTTACAATGGCCCTTTATGTAATTCTTGCTGTATAACAAGTACAAACAAGATTTGGTAATAAAGCGGACTTTGGTTTATTCAAATTCCATTATAGTTGTCACCGGAACAGGCATCTGTGGAATGTTGCGGCACTGGTAGCGCTAGCTTCATCAATAAGCATTATCTTTTGGTAAGAATTTATCCTGTCGTTTTCTAGATTTTTATGATACATAGCAAAGGACATTATTGGAGTTCTTGGACCAATTTCTCCAAACTAAAATGTGATATCTTTCAGGCAAGTACAATAGATGGCAAAGTAACGGCTATGGATATCGAAAAAAATGGTGAAGTGGTGTGGATAGTGGATGCCGATAAAGTGCCATTGTTGTCGAGTTCACTTAATCAACAGAAAGTAATATTGTAATTATAACATTAGTTTCTTTTGCAATTAAACATCATCCTGTTTAGTTGGGTTTCCTGCTCTATCAGTAAATGCATCCCTCCTATAGTAGCAATCGGATAAGGTTTTGAACTGTTCTTCCGAAAAGGACTCGTAATGTCGGCTGCATGTTTGTAAAGTGTATAATACATAATATTGTGAAAGCTTCTTCACTCTTCCCTCTCATATTTTGATCAAGTTAAATGTCATTTAATTCCAGTTTTGCTCACTACGTTCAACAAAATACTAAAAAGCGTAACATGTCGGTTCTGTAATGTTACTTCCTTCCTTTTTTTTTGTCCTAAAGATAACTTCGCTTAGCTATATTTGTGCTGAAATTATTGCATGGATGTACATTCTTTGTCTGATTTCAAATGTTGCAGTTAGTAGCCGATAATTTTCCATACATGTTGGTGCCATCACTTGACGGTTCGTTATACATGTTCAATGTGAAAAGTAGCTCATTGAGTTTAATCCCGTTGAGTACAAATGCACGGATAATGATCGGGAATGATGAGATTGCTGGAGGGACATTTGTAACATCTACTGGAATCGATCCTCTTACTGGCAAGGTATTTCATGCTAGTCATGATTTAAACGTTTTGCATCTCATAGTACATGACGTATTAAACGGAACCTAAATTTATGTTGTTTGCTGCTATATTAATAAATTATATACTTATAATTTTTGAGATGCGATATCGATGTACAGCAGGAAAATGCATGCAGTATGAAGCCACGACGAACGACTCATCGCTTTATACCCTTATCATGCGGAAAAATACACAAGTTGCCCGAGCTGCTGATCCTGTTACTGGGATAGAGAAGTACATACATAAATAACTATCGATTAGATGGCTCACTTGAAAGAAAAACTATGACCTAGTATAGACTAATTTTAGGTGGAATTTGTCCGTTGGTGAATATGACATCAGCCTGGTTTCATCGGACCATTCACTTCATTTTGAACAGGCTAGTGTACCTGCTCATATCCGTTTTCTGTTGGAACCTCCGAGTGGTAGTGTTTCAGCAATTGATAACTGCGGAAATTTGAAGTGGGAAAAGCGTCTGTCAAGCCCAGTAGCTAGAGCTTGGCAATTGTCTCATGGCAGAATCTTCGAGGTTGGTACTCCTTATATTCTTTATCATTTGTGACTAGAAATTTTTTTCAAGTATTAAGTGATACTTTTCTCAAACGAGGACTTGGAGTAGTTCAAAGCAGTAAAATTTTTAAGAAACGATAGTTTACAAGATGTCTTCCATTTACACTGGTTAAAACTTGTTTTTTTTTTTCAGATTTCATTATTTTCTTCTGAAACTATAGGTGCATTAAGTGATTTTAGTGGAAGTGGTCATCAGTTTATACCTAAATATGAAGCACCGTTTTATTTCGGTAAGTCTTTAGATCGAAATTAGATTTTTGAGATTTGTTTTTGTCAGCGGTTATGATTACCGCCAGATTAAAAATGTTAAAAATGCGAAGCTTCATTTAACTCTCGACTGTGTAATGGTTGAAATTGCACGTGGGCGAATCCTTTATTATAAATATTTTTAACTATTGCATAGACAATTACTTTTATTTATAGAAAAATTATATATATTTATTTGGTTTACTCATTTAGTGCAGAAACTGTTTTTTGTTTCTTTTCACATCCATTTAACTTTTTTTGATGGAAACTTGGATGCATTACATCAATTGATGAGGTTCAGGAACAGTCAACTCAGAACCATACATTATACCTTCGGAGTTTATGCGAGAAAAACTGCATCGTTCATCTGCGGATTTGCAAACGGAATACCATTCTCAAAAATTAGACTCATTTTATTGCTCAAGAACACCATTTTTGGAAGATCTGAAAGTTGGTAAGTTTGCTACGTGGACATACAACTGTAATTCGCTTCACTTCCTTAATTTATATTATTTATTACGGTAGAAATTGGTGGTTCATTGTTTTGGTTGCAGGCGATTTGATACGGCGGTCGTATAAAACAACTGAAAGTGTAATTGAAGCTAATCACATAAACAGTGCATTAGATTCAGCAGCTTCGAAATCATTAACATGCAACATGTACGATGCAGTTACTATTGCTGGCAGCAAAAAGCTTATGGAAAACACTGAAGTGAAAGGTCAGATCAAAAAATAAGTAGATTCATAAACGTATGTCATTATTGTGAAAATTAGTGTTCATTTCATTTTCTTGTGTTCTTTCGAAGCTTCTGGGTCATCTTTCTTGGTCTGTGTAGTTTTTGCAATATTTGTTCTCCATATCCACATCTTTTAGAAGTTTCCCTTGTGTACATCCGTAACTTATATTTTTACGAGTGTTTCATGAAGATATTGCTTAGGTGATCAAGGCTGGTACATATTCAAACCAGTTCGCAAACCGTGCCAGAAAAGGAACCCTTTTCAAGGAATAGATCAAAAGAAGCAAAAAAGTTCTTATAACTACCGCTGCAGGCGAAAAAATGTTTTGGAAGGACTGAAACAGATCGCCTATGAACCAGTTTCAGGATGGTGGTAAGAAAATGTTATTGCTCTAGATGTGTACCTTCTGTACTTTTCATTTAAGTCGAAGTTTAAAAACAATTAACAAAATCGGAATGAATATAATATTGCATTACTGGTTGCTGCTCTATGTGACATTCTGTTTAAAACTCTTAATGATAGATATTTCAGGAAAATCGTTGCACTTTTCTTGTCTTTAATTGCGACTTCATTTGCCGCTATTATTATATTTTATTGGCAACAGATTTGGCATCTCAATTTATTTGTTTTACTGCATGGTCTTAGGGAAAGATCTCACACTCATTCGAATATTTCACTTCCGGTTCGTTTCCTACTCAGAAAAATTATAAACGGCATTCTTTAGGAGCTGATGCACGTCTCATTTTAATTGCGATGTCATTTAGTTGAAAGCTGGAAATTAAACTATTTTTATAAAAACGTTAGGTCTTTTAGTAGACGAAGGTATGGGTAAATCACTTAAAAAAATGGAACTTGTTTGGATGAGTATCTGTATTCTGATATGGACGAAATAAAATTTTTAATGGCTGCTGCGTCAGTTACTGAGCAACATTTTCTCGAGCACTGATATTTTATAGAAAGTGGTAATACTAAGCTGGATTTGCGCTTGCTAAAATATAGTTTAGTTGTGAAAATTGAATTTATTGTTAGGTGCAGTTATTTGCACTGCGTAACTCACGAGGTATCTTCATATATAGTGGTTGCTATTATATTCATAACAATTTGAAAGATTGAAGGGTTACATTTTTCCAATATTCCGAGTAATAAAGATTACAGATGTACTGATGAGTAAATAAAATAACATTTACTTGTTAAAAAGTATCAGAGGTATTTATTAAAACCGCTTTAAGATACAAAGTTAAAATATTAACTGCTGCACACAATTTCTAGTCGTTTCAGAAAACAAAAGATCCGAGTGTGGACGTATCTGTTGGTACACGAATGAATCGAAAAACAAACGCAGCAGCCTCTCAGTCTGCTCAGGAGTTGTTTTCATCGAAGTAATCATCAGATATATGTGTTGTTTGACATATTCATTAAGATGCATAGGTCAACAGTTCTTGTTAGCAGTCATTAAAAATAGAACCCACATCTGTTAAGTATGGAAATTGTAGTTAGGCAGTTTCTTGTGTTTATACTGAACTTCCTCACAATAATTATATGTATAAGAAAAATTGAGATATTTAAAGAAAATATGAGTGACGATTAATTAATGTTGAAGTGAAATGTCCTTTTTATTATTCATAGTAGTTTCTGTTTTTCTATGATTTTGTTATTTCAGATTTATCGAAGATTTTGTGCCTGAAAAATGGCTTGGACGTGGTGGTTACGGTGTTGTTTTTAATTGTCGCAATCGATTAGATGACCGAAGTTATGCTGTTAAACGAATCGCAGTTAGCAACACGTGTGTTTATCATTATTACTGTTCAAAAACTTTTATTAAATGAATGTTGTGGAGATATAATTCTGTGATCGTTGTTAGAGAACAGAAGAGGCTCCAAAATGTCAGATGAACGCCATCTGACAAAAATTAAGTTGTGTGGTTAACTACACTCGGTATACATTCATGTCACCTGGACTGTACCACTCTTAAATTTTCGGTTTTCCCAGTAGCAGGTTACAAGGGTGTTATATATTAACCTAATATCGCTTGTTCTGTATATTTTTCAGTGTCGATGAGATACTATCGTTTGTGCCAGCTTTTATTTATTTAATCTTTTGTTTTTAAAACTTTTCAAAATTCTAGTATTGTTAAAGTTTTTTCTAACTGAATAATTAAGAACTGCTGCAATTGATCACGTGAAACGAGAAGCGCGTGCAATGGCACGTCTTGACCATCCAGGCATAATCCGTTATTTCCATACTTGGATGGAAAAACCTCCTTCTGGTTGGCAGCAAGCAAAAGATAAAGAAATTCTTCAGAACGTGTATGTTTTCCAACTTTTCAAAACTGCTTTTTTTCACCGCATTTTGTTAATGTAAAGTATATTTTCAGTCATTCTATTGATTCAGAAAACAAATCTATAATTCAAACATTGGAAAGTGAACAGAGTATAACCCAAGCAAAAGATCTTACAGCTAAGGCATGTGTTCCTTGAATTTACAAACTTCTAGGAAAAGAATTTTGAGATCGTACTTCTTATCTATATATCTTCACTGATGAAACACATGTATAAGAAAATGATAATTACTCTGAATGTGGGCAGTGCTATAAGTTCGTGCAAATGTAATATAAGTAATTTAGGATTTATCAGTTATTGGGGGACTGTTACATGGACTAAATTTAAATATGTTTACCAACGAAAAAGGTATTACCGCAAGTAGTGACACCGATAATCTTTCTTGGATGGATGATGATAATGGCAATGATTTGAGAGCAACAACAGAATCGGATTCATCTTCTCTCGATAATAACAGCGAGTCTGTTGGGCATGGAATCACTGCCATATCCAGTAATTTCTTTTCTTTCAAAAATTTTTGATGTAATTCTTTTTATTTATTCGATACGTACATTTTTTTGACATTATACTTTGTGATTTTCAAAAATTTTTCTATGATATTGCGGTTTTAGGTTCTATTGACATAAAAAACTTGAATAATTTTTCTTCCATTTTATTTGCAATTTGAACTTCTGTAACCTTACTCATGGACCGGTTGGTACTTGTTCTTCTTTTATTCCATAAATTTTATGCGAGTACCGATAATATACTTATTCAGATGAACAGATTTTAGCAGCGGTTTTTCAGAAGGAAGTGACGACTCAGCAGGCATAATTTTTGCTCACTGTGGAAATTCCTTGTGCAGTACTGAAGAAACCGCAGAAAAAAAATCAAGAAATAGCAAATCACTGGATCCTCTCGAACCTCCTGCTGTTTTGGTCACAAGCATGTGTGATTTACAAAGTTGTAAGAATATCAAAGACTATGTCTATCTTTATATACAGATGGAGGTTATGTTTGCTCTTTTATTATGAAATTTTGTATTGAGTATTATTTTACAATTGAAGTAGTTAAAATTAATTACATTAAAGGATTGCAATTTGAGACTAAAGTGATGCACATTAAAAAATAAAAGTGTTGAAATTAATCGTCTTTAGTTGTGTCAAGAGTTGACTCTGCACAGTTGGTTGCTAGCAAATAACAGAGATGGAGATCGTGAAATAACGCGAATGCGCAAATGGCTTGCAGAATTGGTCTGTGCCATTGATTACATTCACAGTCAGGGCCTAATTCATAGGGATTTGAAGGTAGGTAGTTTTTGAATGTTGTAGCCTTGCGCAGGCTCCATAAAATTACTGAAATGTTTTCTTTTTTCTTTTTGTTTTTGTGTTAGCATGTGGGATAATAGGTAATAAAGGACAGTAGTTGAGATCATGTGCGCTTATGTCATTAACCGTCTAACATACGCTTCATATTGTAGCCTCAAAATATATTTTTTTCTGCGGATAATTATTTGAAAATTGGTGATCTTGGTCTTGTGACAAATTATGTTAGTGCTGAAGAAAGAACCGACTGTAAACAAGATGACATAACAAATGCTTCTCATACGAGTTATGTTGGTACCCGTCTGTATATGAGTCCAGAGCAGGTAATTCTTCGTATTTGAACGGCTGTATCTTTTTTAGCTTTATACTGTTGATGTTTTCAAGATTGCGCTGTTAGATATACTTTAGTGTCTTGCTTGCAGTTGAAAGGCAAACCGTATAATGAAAAAGTTGATGTGTTTTCACTCGGGCTTATTTTCGTTGAGCTCATTGTTCCTTTTACAACTGTTATGGAACGTAACAGCATCTTGTCTGGTTTGCAAAATGGCATTGTGCCAAAATGCTTGGATAATCTTCCATCTAAAGAGGTAAAGGATGGGTCCAGTTTTTTTCAATAATTTTCTAAACATTGATGTTTATCAATGTTTACTACTCAAATTCAATTTCTATAAAGGCATTGTCTCTGTTACTAGCGTTTTCATGAAGAATATATTCCTTCCAAAAAGCTTGAAAAGGCTTTTTTCAACCCTAGCCCTTCTAATTCCTTTTTTATAAAGTTGTTGTGAATACTTTTCACCGCTTAAGAAATCTTGCGGGAACCCCTACCTTTCATACTCTTGTGGGGACTCCTTTCTTACATACAAATTGATGAGTGCAATGTAATATTCATGTAATTCTAGAAAAACTTCATCGCCTGGCTGACAGTCGTCGATCCTGTGCTTCGTCCATCTGCGCGACAGTTAGCTGAATGTGACTACCTGCACGATGAAGTGCATATGTTAGGCACTTCATATTTTCGTGAACATACTTTCTTAGGAAGTCGTTGAATTTATTTGGAAGAATGATATGCAGTACATATGCCGTGGATGCCATCAAAATGGATGTAAATGGCACTAAATCTTTCTGAACATTCTGTTCCCTTAACGCATTCCTTCAGCAGAGTAACTTATCTAGGCTGCAACTGTGATTTTATTTTATGTACATCTGCTAATAGATTCTATGTTTTCAATTTGACCGCATCGGTCTTGATCCTGTGTTCACTCTTCTCAGTAATGATTTATGAGGTGATTTAACTTCCTGGCTCCAACGTCAAACAACGTTAGTCACGTGTTTGGGCATAGAAAGTTTGCAGCTTCATTACACACAGGTTGAGGCTTTTAACAGTGGATTCTTCTTTTTATAGTAATTCCTATCAATGATTTACAAATCCTTTTGCTATTTCGCATGTCGTAGTACATTTTGTTTTAATTAGGAAAATTGTTTACCTGTCCTTTGTCTTATGCTTAAGGTTTGAATCAAACGGAATACAGGGTTATCAACGTGTATAAGAGATGGGGGACACCCATGTTTATAACTACATTAACCTTCTGTGCAGTGCTCTTTCATTTCTTCATATCCCTGGTTTACCCAATCACTTATCCTTTCCATCTTTTTGGATGACAATTCTGTGTGCGACATCGAAGACGTCAGTATGACCCTAACGTCAATATTTATTCTTCGACCAGACACAGTGCCTTTTCCGAGTATTTTCTGACATAACGTACTGCCGATATGAAAGTTTCTGAATTATAATGTTTATGACTGTTTAAGAAACTGTACATAATTTTATATCGTATTTGTTGTGTCTTTATCTTCTGCTCCTCGCTTTAGGTTTCGGATTTTTTCACAAATCGCTTTACTAAAAGTGCCTTTTTTTACGCTTATCACAGCACGAATGCCGCTGTGTCAGTCAGTTTTCTTCCGATTGTATATTAACAATTTACAGTGATGAAGGAGATGAACTATGTAATGTAATATTTTCACGACAATGATTTGGATTTTGTAAGTAGACAGGGCACCCACTCGTGACTGAAAGTTCTTTCAATGGAACAAGTAAATATCAAAGACAGAAATGTATTCAATTTTCTGACATGCCTGCAAGTGAAAGGCTCCTAAAGTTAACGATCTTCATAGATCTGTTTCAGGATCTACCCAGAAATAAGGATGGAAGGGCAAAGTTTAGAATAGCAGTATGATCTGAAATACCCGGTGAACCATCATTCAGTAAATCAGGAAACAGTGTTATTTGATTGTTAAAGGAGGATGACCAGATGTTAGGTTATTTGCAGTGAATCGTTGTATAGGAATCCCGAACGTGTATAATGATTCGTTCAACAGCTTAGTAAATGAATGTCAGCAAAGTGGGGTGACTAATCAAATGAAAATTCTGAACCAAATGGGAAGTGATTTTTATTTAAACAAAAGTACCATATGAAGTGAACTATCTTTGAATGCTCATAATAAGTAGCGAACATCCTCAAAAAAAAAAAAGTGATCGAACAATATAAAGACACCTTTAGCAGCTGAAGTGTCAGAATTCAATGGTCGATTAAGGAGAAGCAACAGATATGGACTTAAAAGTAAATATAGGTTGTTTATGAAGTATCAATATTCAGCAACATTAATCCATCGATATCGTATTCTTCTGGATCATTTCTATTCTCTATTGATCAGAAGTGGAAATACGAAATGTTCCTGTCCATACGTTGTGCTTTTCTGAGCATGAATACGAATTTAATGATAATAGAAGTGCAAAGTTAAGTTGCTTGAAACGTTGCTATTACTAACAACAAAGCTGTAAGTAATAGAAATTGGTGAGATAGTAGAATGGAGTATGGTTGAATACCATCGGGTAGGGATTGAAATGAATGATGACAAAAGGAAGCAAGTATTATCTTTACTGCCGTCTACTACTACTATTACTACTGTTGCTGTTGCTGCTGCTATCATTGCTGTTGCTGGTGCTGCTCTTACTGCGAATGATGTAGGAAATAGAAGAGTGCCGGCCAATGCCTCTCTACTGCTAGCAGACGACGCATTGATCGGTTAGTTCTATCGTGTTATGGGTCACCTGCAAATCGATCTCTCCCAACATTCATCCAATTGAACAGAACAAAAAAAAAACCTATAGCTATGTACTCACTGATTGGTGCTGAAGTTGTTTCACGGCATACACATACACATACACATACAAATACACATACACATACACATACACATTCACATACACATACACATACACATACATACATACATACATACATACATACATACATACATACATACACACATACATACATACGTACACCACACTATACATCACATACACACCTACACATACATGCTTTCAAACATACCTATACATACATTCTTCCGTACATAACGTACATATAGGCAAACAGATAGAAATGTGCATAATGCGAATGTCCCTGGTCAATCCAACAACGTTTTCCTGTTTCCCAGTACTGTTTTGCTAATTTTGTAATAGAATTAAGGTTAGATATATGTTAAATGATATGTGAATGCTATTTATAGGTGTACGTTAACATCTGTACATGTTGCCAGATCAAAATAAGTTTTGCAGAAATGATGAACATTTGATAAATGTCCTTTCTACAAATGCTGTTGTCCTTATTATAATCAATTTAAATAATTCCCTTCATTACATATACTTCTCTTGATTTGCGCATTTATCAATTACTCTTACTTTGTTTACATTTCGCCAAAAAATGTTACGAAAGATTGAAGTTTTTTTCAGAAACATGAAATGAACATGGAAATTTCCCTTGAGGGCTATTCATAAATGTGATTTCTAATGTTCTATATTACCTGGTACCACTAAGGAAATATAATGAATACCAGAAATATTCGTTTATTTTATTAAGTTACTTCCATCAAAACTTAAATCTTTCATCCTTACCAATAAAAGTTAGCAGATGTCAATTTTTCATTTTTTGACATATACTGTCATGGTGATCATATCTCTGTTTTTTTTGCTAATAAACATCTTTTATATTATCACTGCTTAAGGTATTACGATGTCTTGTATATAGCTGTAGTTCACGCAACTTTCAAGACATTTTGGTATGTAGAATACATTTTGCAGTTATTGGTGAGTTGTGATGAGCGAAATATTAAGCGCAAATTACACGGAAGAAAGCATGAAGGAAAGCACCCGCAAGTGCATTCGTAAGGTTCGTACCAATATATAATCGAAATTCAACAAAATAACCCTTGTTTTTTTTTTTTTTCGAATATATATCGATTTCCTGTCGTATGATTTGAATGAATTCTGTCAAACCAATATTAGAAAGCATGGATCATGTTGAATTATTAGACAAAATGATGAAGATGAGAATGTATCTCGACTGCAGTTGAAAAACATATTTTCCAGTGTTCCACATCATGGCATTCATCTACCGCAACGCAGATTTTCATGCAGTCAATAAATCAGATCATACGATAGTGATTCATTTGTGACCAGTGCTTCAGTTATATTTTCAGGTGATGATTGATGGTAATGATAATAACCTAGTGGAGGAACTTGTCAGAGAAGACCTCAGTGACTCTGAATATAGCAGTGATCAAAGGCACGAAGTGAATCTTTTCATGCTTAAACCATTACGATTTTTTTTGCCTCTTCCCTCTTTATTTTTTCTCCTTTTCATCTTCACTCCGTACTGTGTAATTCAGTATGATTATTTGTGGAAAAGTTTGTCGTACGAAAGAACATATTCGAAAACTTTCCGATAGTAGTATCATGTCAGCAACTAATCTGATCATTAGCTAAAGGTTTTTCATATAGAAAGATCTAATCCTGAAAAATTTAGGAATTTTTGCTTGAATGTTTCTGCGAAGCGACATTCAGACTTTCGCTTTTGATATATCAACTCTAGTATTTTTGGAAGGGTAAATCACGATTTTCGAAAATTACTTTTAAAGTACTCTGGTCATATTCTCATGTTCTCTAATCAGAGAATTAATCTCAGAACTCATTGGATGGGGACGATCTCTGTATGAATTGTGGCCGAACATGAATGATAACGGCTAATGGACCTAAGCATATTTCAGAAATGTGAGTCGAAAAATGGTATTTCTCGACCCAAACACCGTCTAATGACTTTTTCGCTTCGTTCGGTGATTGATGGTGAAATACAAAGCAAGTTCAATATCACATGCCTTCTTTGTAAACGCAGATTCGCATGCAACGACGCAAGGTCGACCTTTCTGGTGAGTTCCTCGGAAATTAGTTATTAACATTGTCGGTATATAATTTATTCAATACCATTTGAAACATTACTTTTCTCCATCCAAGCACCAAAAGTGGTGGATTCCAGGCTTATTACATTTGTGATGATTGCATGGAGAGCGAAAAGGGACATGCCGAAGAGTTAGAAGCTGCTTTACTGGTTTGTACATCCTTTTTTTTTTTCATGTCATGTTTTTTTAGTTAAGATTTAACTTTGAAAATATTATTTGCTCTCAAATATTCCATATCGTTGAACACAACTGAGCGTGCCTTTGGAAGTCTTCCTTTTGGCTTTTAAGAACTAGCGCACTCTCCTGGCATTTATATGAAATAAAGGAATAAATGCATATTGTGCATAAATCGTATAATTTAAATTATCTCTGAGTTACGCAGCTGTAAATAACATAGCAGATACATGATATTTCCTTTTTCTAAGTATGGCTAAATCGATTTTGTTAAGAGACCTAAGAAAAGCATGTTTTGAAATTTTTCGAACTTGGGGGATTTTGCTTTTGGGCTCCTGAAACTGCAGAATATTATTGATTCGTGAACGTTTTGTGTTTTGATTTTTTCCCATTATTCAGATTTTGTAAGAAATATGGTTTTAGAATAATGATAAAGCACAAACCGTATCGGCAGGTTGTGTTGGCGCGGATTTGAATGCTTATGATCACTGCAAATGTCAAAACTGTGTTCGACGACAGTACGTATAATTCTAAATTCCAATAATTTCTTACCAATTCTTCACTTTGTTTTTATTATTTCCAAAGACTTTCTAAGAAGTAGAAATCGATCTTATAATGTTTATTTCGTTCATATGTGTTGATATTACTGCTCTTCATGCCGAAAGTTTTTCGGGTAGACTAATGGTTAAGATATTCTTATTCACAATTGTTTATGCAGAAATTTGTTTAGACTTATGGATGAAGAACGACGAAAAGAGATAGAAGTGCTGCAAAGATGTTGGCATGATTTACGTCAGAATATCCGGCAAATGTTCCGCGATGGTCTGAATGCTAACATGACATCATCGAAAGGGAAACGATTTGATGTGGACAAGATAAAACGAAATGTTACAATGTAAACGAAAATACTTGTGAACAAATTAGAATGACAATTTTTTGGGTATCTTTACAAGCGGCGTCAAATGAAATGGCATGGCATATTTGCTTAAAATTTCTCGTTGAAATGGAAAATGGAGCTGGATTTCTCGGATTTTATGTATCAGTATATAGCGCACTATATATGTAACTTACTAATAATAATTGTTACATGTGTTGCTAAGTAAAACATTGCTCAGATTGGCTGAGAAGGATCCTCATCAATTATACAAACGATTGGAGAGTATCGGACACGAATACGTTATGAACCTGAAATCAGATGATCTGTGGCAGATACTGGTGGCCCCTCAAGTCGTACCCGCTCTTATTCAGGTTTCACTTGTTTTATGAAGTTTCCGCTTACGATTTTGTTTTTTTAGAGGAAGTTTAAACATTATAAAAGGGATCCGTTACTCCCAGGTTGCAGCTTTATGAAGCGGGTGCTAGTGAAGAACAAATGGAACTTGAACGAGCTAAACTTTTTATCAAAACCTTACTTGATCGCTTTTCTTGCCAGCAGGAAACTGCAAGGAATATGTCACCACTATTGGCCGTCTTAGTAAGTAATCTTCCTGTCTAAATATTCTCTTAAATTTTTTGTAAAATAATATTATTAGAAGAAATAGTCTGTAAATAGAGACGAAGAGATAAATGAAAAATATAGAATATTGTTAAGTAGTGAGTTCTCTGCTGGATATTTTTACTTTATGGCTACAAGAAAAACGATCATATAATATATTAAAGTACTCACTAAAAATGGACGCTAATATTTGCTAAAAAAGTAAGGTTGAAACGAGAAAAGTGTTGTTTTCTCAACTTCAAAATAAAAACCATGACTAACTGCTGCCAAAAAATTCCTCTTATTCTGCATTATAGTCAGTTATCTGAATTATTCATTCAGGATGAGGATTACCTTTCGCAATTTGGCATTAGCTGGAAAGTCGTAAATCATCACATTTTCGACCGAGTCATTTACCAGGATGATCTTTTGTTAAATTATTTGCCCAGCTTAGAAAATGCTCTCAAGTAGGTTGTTGATTTATTATGTAGTACTTTCACAGACTGCAGTAGTAGTTAGTTCTGTTCTCAGACAAGATTGTATTTCAATGGAATCATTTTTCACTTGGCTGTATAGATGATTTTTTTTCCTATGATTGACCCGTTTGCTTCATGGGAACCTTATAACTTCAAGCGATTTCTCTGAAATCACTCACCAGGGTATGGAATATCTATCCAATGTCAACTACGCATCGGACACGAAGGGTCCCCCGAAAAAGACATACGAAAGCTTCAGACCTTGAAAGAGGGATGCTGCTGTTAATCTATCCTATCATCTTGCAGCCTAATTTTTCATTAATTCAGATCCATCTATTTTAGTCAACTGACATGCGATAACTCATTTAGGCTAAATATATGCTTCGACACGTTTAAATCTTTTTATAACCATGTAATAAGCTTCTAGTTCCAACCTCACCCAGAGTTCCAAGTTAAAACAGTCTTGTACTTCAACAACCAGTCTTTATTTTTTACCAGCGATAATACGTACTGTAAACTTTATAATTACACTGCGCAAAGTAGCAGAACGTTTAAAGTTAACTATTCAAAGTCCTGATTTTCAGTTGTCTAATTTTCATATTCAGTTGCCCAATATAATAATAATAGACGCTCTAAATGCATCAAAATACAAGCTGTTTAACAGGTGTAAATTGATAGTACGTGATGATGAAAATGAAGAAGATCGACGACAGCGGGCTTGCACTGAAGCTAGTCGTGCAGACATTCCTCAAGGCGCACTCGAACTTGCTCAGAGTTTTCGCGTTTTTCATAAATTAATGGTTACAAGCAGAGAAATATTTAAAAAGGCCAGTGCAAATATCGTATTGTACACCGAGCAGCAAAAAGTTATTAATCACGTAAGTTATGCCAAGAATTCAATCTTCTTTTTGGGAAATTCATGAAGCGATGCTAAATTAAGGAACTACGTCGACGGTTCAACCGGCGAGCACTGGAAATTCAAGTTTGTAGTTCCTTTTGTTTCAAAAATATCTGGGTTTCAATTAGTCTTTCCAGATTAAACGCAAAACGAAAGGTGAATTACTGAAAGAGGATTTGGAATTTTTCAAAAGCCAACGAAAAATGATCCGCAATTGCATTTTGCGGAAAGGCCAGTATTACCAGTGGCATACCGATTTAACTGCCTTTGGAGATTTAACTGATTTAATAGATGATGGATGGTAAGCCATGCTTAATTTCGTATATTTACGTGTTTTTGTTATAACATACTGTAGGTAAAATTTACATTGCTCCTGCATGAAGACTTAGACAGTTTAATAGTGCTTCGAGGAGGCAATGGTTAAAATGTTTTGAAGCACTGCGACATGTGTTAAATGCATATGGAACCAATGAAAACATTAACAAATGTTAGCCTATGTAAACTGTGGAATCCAAAGTAGAATTAACTATAGGGATGAACGGAAATTTTTAATAACCGATATCATTAGTCATTTTCGTGGTGCCTAGATTCAGCATATATAGCTTGCACTCGCGTTTTATTTTGAATGTTTTTGCAACTTAATTTTGCAAGTTATTTCTGTGCTAATGCTTGAAATTTCTTTGCTTTTATTAGATTGATCTGATCTTGTATTTCTAATTGCGTCAGCACTGTTTAGATCGCATTGTTTCAGTGACAATAGCGATTCGGAAGCTGACGATATTAATGTGTCGGAAAGGTTGCATGAACTCATTGAAGAGAGACCCGCATCTTCTGTTTGCATTGGTTAGTTTGTATGAGCATATGTATGTCCTTTGAGAAAGCATTATTCGTGCAACTTGTATTAAATGGATATTGTTCGTATATTTTCATTTTCAGAGTCTCATCATTTGGTTACAATAGTACCAAAAAACTCAGCAATACACAATCAATATCATTTCTGAGTTGACGTGGTTTCAGATGATTCTGTTATATGGATTATTTACTTTCACTTTGCGCTCTAACTGGATTGACATGATGAAAATTTTTAGATGAAAATGGTGAAGTGTTACCTTGTATACGATGCAAGAGGTGCACCCTCCGACATTGCTCTTGTGATGAATGTCGAATTTCACATATTATCACTTGTGGTTTACTAATTGATAGCGAGGATATAAGTGATTTAATATGGGTCCGCAATTTGTCATCGAATTTGTCTCCTTTTTTGTTAAAAAATGCGTTTGCAATTATTGTATATACAATTTCCTTTCTAACTGAAGTTAATTTTTACAGCCTGTGAGCGATTGCTCTGATAGAGGTGATGATAGAGATTCGGATTTAGAACAGTCACAGCGAAAAAAATCGTCTCTTCCAAACATTAAGCGTTTACCCAGTCGCAATTTACGATTTCAGACTGCAAGAGCGCTGTTTACCGTACACGATCATCACAATGTATCATTTTCTATCCTTTTCCAGCACTTTCTTTCCATATGTACAATCTTTTTTTTTAATCTTTTGGTATTTTTGAATTATTAACATATTTATAGCATCGGTGATATTTTTATTCGAGGAAATTGGCACTTAATGGCAAGTCAGAATTATCTAAAGAATACAAATTACCGAGAAAAATCTTGTTAATCCAAAGATTTCAGCGCTTTGTTAATGTCTCCATTCACTGCAACAAATTTAGAAAAAAGAAACAGCTTGGGGCGATTGGCAGGTACCATATGCTTATTCAGATGACATCGATTATCTCGACCATTGTCTTTGTGAAAAAAAAGGCATACACAACAACTTCGGTTCATTAAATAATCGGACAGGTATATAACGGAAATATTTGAAAATGAAGTCCAGTATATTGCCGATTTGCAAATGTAAATCCGTGATTTGTTGTTCGATCCTCACATGGTATGTATGAGTCTTTTAATTCTGTAAATTTTATAATAAGTGTTTAGATGGAGAAGAGGAGCACGCAACTGACAGTAGCGATTCGCCTGATTTACCAAGTAGTGAGAAGTATCAAGAAATTATCAAGGAGGCATTCGAACTAATGACCAAAGGACATAGGTAGGGAGACTTTTCTTTTGGTTTTTTGAAGTTTGTTATTCACTTCTTCCAATTTTTAGATTTATTCTGTTTTTCTTTGAAAATATTGAGGTGCCAAGAAAATCCTGTTTAGAATGGAATTGTCGTCGAACTGTGAATTTGAAAGTAATGATGCAC
The DNA here is from genome assembly GCA_013365325.1 of Dipetalonema caudispina. Taxonomy (NCBI): domain Eukaryota; kingdom Metazoa; phylum Nematoda; class Chromadorea; order Rhabditida; family Onchocercidae; genus Dipetalonema; species Dipetalonema caudispina. Next base: position 324,213 of record JABVXV010000021.1, on the reverse strand, counting down.
CAAGGACTTCGTCAGGTTTGTTTCTACAATAATTATTTCATTTTCATAGCTTTTGGTTACAAAAAGAAAGCCATTCTTTCAGTTTTTGCCATCTGTCCTTATGTTTAAGATTTTTCAGTTGTGGATGATGAGAAAGCAAGCATGGTCGGTGAAAGCGATGGTAAACATGGAGTAAAGAGCTCGTTTTTAATGAAGAAGACGAATCTTCGTTCAGAGGGAAAGTCTGTAAGTTCGATTTATGACAGCGATATACACTTTAATTTAAGCTTTATTGTCCGTAGAATTTATGTTGAAAAAGTAAATATCACTTATCCATACAGTGGAATAATTGCTGGTTCTTGTTTTTGTTTTTGTTGCAAATTTGTTCGTCCTGCCTTTTGAAGGGTTTTACAATTGCATCGGTGAGTAACATAAATGTGAAGAGGCTCAAAATAAAGAAAGCGGGAAGTAATGTAGCAGGGGATAGCGATGGGACAGAATCTGATTATGAAACATCTTCGGCATCATTTCCAGGATCGAATGAATGGTTAGTTTAGCTTTTCTTGATTCGAGAAGAGGAAGAGGGAAAAGAAAGAAAAGCATGCAAGGTGAAGAGGGAAATACTTAAATTTACGGTGTCCGTATCTGGATTTATATGATCGAATTAAGAGATTACAGAAACTGTTAGTTTCTGCAGTACAAATTTTGTTGATTTCCAGCATAGACAGTTGCCATCTGTCGGGGCCAGATAAGCTGTTATTGAAAGAAATGACTCGAAGACATTACGCCGTTCTGTCGAAAGATAATGCTGGTAAAAGCTCAAACTTTTATTATTTTGTATGAGGGATGAATGCGTTTTTGTTTTACATAATCGTTTGACCAGATAAATGTCTTTTGTGCAACATGGGATTTATTTATGGAATAATTTTTGGCTTATAATTCATATTTGTATTTTTAGTAAGTGATTTGGCGCTAGAGCTTTTTGGACGAAAAACGATGGAAAAACCGCAAATGGTGCGCAAAGCTGGATTAACGCCACCAATTTCACGACTAATCAGGAAGAGTAAACTTGTATCTGATAAAAACGATGCGAACAACGGAGGCATTTCAGCAGTAAAATCCCTTTCGGGTAGCTGAATTAATGTTTTTGAAAGCACAGCTTCTTCATTTCGCAATCCTAATCTTTTGATGTGTGGATGTTTGAACAAAGCGAGTGCTGAAAATTTTGCATATCTGCACACTTTGGATGGTCTATATTGTAGCGTCTGCTCGTGAGAGGTTGCTTAGTGAAGTGAAAAGCATGGATAAGAAGGTTCGCGAAAAAACTTTACTGCGTTTAGTTCAGTCGTACGAAGATGAACATTGGACAACAAGGTCTTCCGAGGATTATAAGGTATTTTTTCGAAATCGTTGACTTGCATACTTTTAAAATATGAAAGCAGCATTGTGAATTACACTCTCAGCAATATTCAATCTTTCAAGATATTTCACGAAAAGACTATATATATATATATATGTAAAATATGAGGCATATGGTCATTTCATTCACTGAGCTGCTGACTGTTGCGAGGTGTGCTCAATTCGTTTTCGCTTTTGAATTTCATTTTCCAGCGTTGAGTGTTAGTGAAAATATACTTCAGGGTCGACTGTTAGAAAGTATGAGGGAGTGTTTATCCAAGGACTGGGCGAAAGAGGATGAAGTTGTTGATCTCAGAACTGTCGTCAAAGAGGAGAAGTAAGGCATTTCATGTTTCCACATCCAGTATATTTAAGAGCAGGCGTCGAGATACCACTAGTTCTTCAGAAAGTGGTTCTGTAAAGTTCTTTGATGTTTGAAACACTGCTTAGTCCTCTGTAACAAAGACGCTTGAATTTAGGGTATTGAAAGTTTAACCTATCGTACCGTTGTTTGAGCCACATTCCCATGAAAAAATGTGAGCGGAAGGTGATTAATAAAAAATGTACGAAGAAATCTCTGACCGCAACCACGCTACTCACGGTGTTCTGAAACACTGACATATACCGTACTTAGCTGTTCCCGCTGTTCGTAGCCAGTATTTTCCACTCAAGACCTACTTGTTTCAATAGGTTCGCGCGTCACTGTTCGGATAGGTCGCGTTCATTTAATAATGAATAAAGGACATCTATTAATGCTAATTTATATACAGTTCCTGATTTTCTATCGATCATATTTATGGTAAGAAAGTAAGCAAGCTAAGTTTCCAAAAAAAAAAAAAAAAACCTGTGCCATCGATGCTTTTAAACCACTAAATTAGAAGATATAGTTCAAAAATAATGTAGTTGAGTGAAGGATATGGATACGAAGACGCGTTGCAATTGCTGTACGTTTTATTGGTTTGAGATCATGAGGATTGCTCTTACTTTCAGATTTACTAAGTTATTTAGTGCAAGTTGTTCCTCAGTCATTGTCTCCTGGGCCTTATGAAAATGGCTTTATTCTTCAGCCATGGTTCAGCGCGAAAAATTGTTAATCGAAATTCGACTGCAAAAATTTCTCACCAAGAAAAAAGAAGTGACAGAGAAATGATATACATTCCAGAGACCAGTAAGTAATTATAAACATCCTTTTGTCAGTAGTGTGTTTGATATAGCTGCTAATGGTGAGTTTATGTCATTCAGTTGCATTTTGCTTGGATTTACATCGAATTTTTGAAGGGACGGTGGTCAGTTTTTCTACGGCTTCTTCGGGTTCAACAAATAAAAAAGGAAAATCATCGCCAAAAAAAGTCGAAAAAGACGACTTGGCGCAACTCTGGTCGAAACAGACTTTGGCTGCTGCCATCGCCAAGCAGTTGACCAACCAAAGAACTATCTTCGATATTAGCAAGGCGTTTAACGTTGAAAAGGTTCGTCTGCCTGAGGCTGTTTGCACTGGAAAAAGGCGGGAAATGTTGGGATTTAACGTTTCGCTATTGAAATTTTTTTCAGCGAAAAACGGTGCAAACAATATCCTGCAAGGTGAGTAACCATTTGAATGCGACATCTAATTCGAGGACAGCTATTGATTTTAGTGTTGATTTGGGCGAATTTGATATTAATACTTTTCCTGAGGAAGTACGGAAATTGCATGAAGAGGGAAAACTCAAAAAACTTCTAAAGCAAGCTGTCGGGCTGAGGCGAAATAAAACAGGTATGTCTCCCGCCTAATATTTTTTGTAGCGAGGATATCTGTTACCATTAATAATTTACACTTTACTTTCGATATACGCTAATGAAGTTACGGTAAATGAAAATTGTTACTCCATGACGAAACAAAGAGTTTTAAACATTCTGTAAAATGGACTACAACCTTTCGAAATTTATATTGAGACTTAGTGCCTCAACTCGCGTCACGAAACAGTTGAACAAGTTTTTATTGTTTGTTTTTGGAAGCAATAATGCAGGTTTATGCGCTAAAGTTGAATGTAAGTACGATGATGGTAAGCGAGTTGAAAGTGAGTTCAGAGATTCGAAAGAAGAACTGTTTGGTTACCAGACAGATAATATCGATGATCTGACAGATGACGATGACGAGGTTAGTTTTGCAAACTGTTTGTTATATTTACGATTTGATCATGCATTTGAATTGTGTGATATTCAGTAAGGTGTCAAGTTTCTCTATTTGATTACAAGAAAACCGAAATTTATATACAAACTTTAGTTTTTTTCAGGGGACAGATGAGGAATGGAGTGATTGCGAAGCGCCCGATGAACAACATCCACATCGTCATCATTCTTGCGATAATAAGGTGGATTTTTTTCATATATGAAAAAAACTATTTTTTGGTTTTCTACGACCTTAGTATTTGCCTACATAAGCCTAATTTGAATTTGAAGGGCATAAATTTGAATCGGTGATCTCGATTTGCATGATTTCCTAACTTTACTTACACTGTTTGCATTTGCACTAGCTTTTAGGCACTAATTTCAGGCAAAAAATAAGAGGGCAGCTTCTGGAACAGGTCGAGATGGGCGGCATGGACACTGTGATTGTTGTTATTGTGAGATGTTTGGGCATGCTGCTACAGAGAATGTTAAATCAGGCCGTGCGCAGATAAGGGAAAGGCTTCGAATGAAGTTGAAACGCCGAAGTGTGCAGGAGGTTATTTTCAGTTTCTTAATACTTGGAGAGAAGTTGAAACATGCTGTTTTTGATAAAGGTGAATTTTTGAAAGGGTCTGTTGGGTGTTTTTAGTTTATCTTTTATATTTACAAAATATATTATAAAGCCATTAATTAAATCCAAACTTCCACTTCATGCAGTCACTAACAGACATTTTAGCACTCTGGAACAGACACAAAAAGCTTGGAGGAGAAGTTGGCCTGCGCTACCGCTAATCAAGAATCTAAGAAATCACCTGCTCTTATTCCCGACACGCCAATTGAGGAGATTTTGGATTACATTAACGAAAAAGATATTGCAGCAGCACAAGCTGCAGCAAGTAAAGCTGCTAAACGAGCTCGACAGAAGCTTCGAAAACAAGTTGGAATTTAGATTTTGGCTTGATTATGCTCGTTATTTTTTTCTCTCTAATTTCTATTTAAATATATTACGAGAAGAGAAGGTTGGAAAAGACAATCCGGAAAATTCTTTCCTTTCATATTTTACCTTGGATCAACATTTTCGTTCGGTCGTCATTCTGGTGCTATCGATTTGGGTACCGAAGCACACGATTTCGTATCGGCCACGAAATGACCGTTTTCATTTGGATTTTTATGACTCCAACTTCTAATTTTATTAAAATAATTTCCTGAAGAATTGCGTCGTCTTTGTGTGGTTACAGAGGTAGAATATAAAGCATCCCTTATTGTATCTCTGTTAATCATTAGCAGTTTTCCGTCGACGATGGCAATTTACATTTTGTGCACTAACATTCGAAACGATATCAGTAGTTTCAGGAAGAAAAGGAAAGACAGGACAGAGAACGAAAACTCAAAGAAGAGCAAAAGAAAGTTACTGAAGCTGAGCTTCTAAAGAAGAAAAAAGAACAACATGCGGCGCAGCAAGGGGTGAAGAAAGAAAAACAGAACAAGCCTGAGGCAAAAAAAAAGAAAGCGGTATGTTTCTATAGATTATAAATTATTCGTTAATTGCATTCGGCATTTAGGGCAGTTAAAGTGCTTCTGACTTTTGGATTCACATTTACATCTGACCTCGCAATGTGGATCCTAATTTGTTCCTGCCATAGTCGAAAGTAAATGATATGGCAGAATTGACTGCGGACACTAATCGCTCTTTTTTGTTACAGACTGCAAGTAGGTTATTTCGTAACATATTTTAAAAAGTATTCGGCAAGTTATAAAGTCTTTGTGAAAAAGTGTGGCTCGGTCCAGTGTAGTCTTTTGCGATAGTGGAATATTGCAGGACCGAATACGAGGAAAGAAGCAGAAAGATAGTCGCGATCGAAAAAAAGAAAATGGACTGCAAGTATCAGAAAGTCAAGAAGTCGAAGTTCGAAAGGAACCGATTTTAGAGTTTGAATATTGGAATGATCCAAAATGTGATCCGAAATTCAAGCGATTGGGATCTGCAAAGGAGCAAATTGGTACCTCCAAGGTTGGGCGAGCAAGGACACAGAATAAGGAAGAATCAAGAAAGAACGAGAGTGTCCCAAAGCGATCCGAATTGGAAGAAAAAAGAGAAATTGAAAAAGAAAATGCATCCACGAGGAAAGAGGCTGTAGAAGCAGATTCAGTGGCAGAAAAGGATGATAGTAAAGGTTCTAAAAATGAAAGCAATTCGGTCGTATCTGAAACGACATTTCCAGTCAACTGCGCAGCAACGCTTTCAAAAACTGAGGAGCAGGAAAGTGAAGGAGTGAGTCTGAACATTCAACCAGTTATAAAGCTTTCACTAGACAAGGAATCAGATATCTCTTCAACAGCTGTGACAGTGAGTAACGCTTCTACAGTTTCGTCTGAGGTAGATCCGAAATCTCAACCTCTAAGCGTAGGCTGCCCGATTACAGAGCTTCCTCCTAAGATGCCTCCGCTTCCCAAGATTAGTCTTCCTGACATATCACAAATGCGATCTGCTGGGCATAATAAAACAAATATATCACAAAGACTTCCTTTTCCTATCTTACCAGTACCTCCTCCTTCACAAACGAACACCTCAGGCTTTGGGACCTGCCAAGGAGGAGTTGGTTACTACACACATTTTGGGGGACAATCTCAAGCTTACCTTATCAATGGATTAAATCAATGTATCGTATCTTCACCGAATCAAAATGCTTCCATACTGTCAGCAGCAAGCGCTAACTTTGCGCAGGACCCGGTTTTGCAACCACTACGAACTCCTCCAGCACTTGAGGCAAGGAACTGTCAAATTGGAATGAATGATAAGGTTCATATATCAAACCAATTTTCAGTTCCTCCACCAGTTAATGCACCATTAACTGATATGTTGCAAAGAGCTGGGCCAATCTCTCCACTCCCCGTATTTGATGCTAAATCTTTTCAAACGGCTACAAATTTTTCCTGCTTTGGTTTTCAGAAACTGCCACGATACGCGTCAGAAACGTCTTCCTTATCATCAATGTCCTCATCCGTATCATCTGCGTCTTCCAAGCCATCTCTTTGTGGTCCACCATTTTCAGTGCATGACTACGATGCCGTCTCGATCAAAGGAAGCACTAATACAACTCAAATGCCACCTTTGGGCGTTATGAGTGCTCCTTTAAAAAATAATTTATGCAGCAATAACGGTACAGCACAAAATCTTTCAAGTATCAATAACGCTAAACAGGGATTTACGCTTTCCGATTCTTCCCCCTGTCCAAAACAACGTTTACCAGTTGTTGCTGTTTCTGTAAATAATATAGTTCCGGATAACTTACCCGTGTCTACACGAGATCCATTGAATTCCACTTCTCTGGAGCAAGATGTCGTTAATACCAGAATGTCGAAATCGCTGCAGTGCATAAATTCACAATTTCCGACCAGTCATCGAAATGGTGTAATGAGCACTACGGGGAACGTAAACAATGCTGCACAGTCGAGCAAGGTAAGCCGCATCAATTTTTGCCGTTCCTCTCACGCGTTTGTTGAATTATTGGAAGGTACGCTTGTTAGGGAGAGTTAATCATGGGCAAACCAAGTAGTTGCGTTAGTATTTCGAATTAAAAATGACACATCGACACAAATGCATGAAAAAATACCAAGTTTCGTTGGAAGTAGTTGTATTCATTTAAGCTATGAGAGTGCAGCTTGCTTTACCTTTGATAGTTCAGCTTTACTATGCTCTCGGTCTTCTGGAGAAAAGGAAAAATCTTATGACGGTGTATACATTGTTTTAATGTCATTTATGTTAAAGATTGGAACTGGTGGAGCTTTGCCTGGTTCCAGCCAGTTCACGGCTGCAGTCCGGGCGAAAAGAAATGAAGCGTGTAAAACATTTCTTTCATCATCGAGTCCATTGGCGGATTATGACTCGGAAACTCGGAAACTTGCGGCTTTCGCAAAAGAGGAGAAGATTTTCCACAAGCAAAATCCGATGATTTTTGAACCAGGTGACCCACGCATTGCCGTTGCAATCGCGGAGATGAAGTTCGATCCACATGAAGCATTCAAACCGCGTCCTGACAGTGAATTGGAGTTTCTTGATCCCGTTGAGTTGGAAGTGGAACATTTTAAGCGGTATATTTATTACAGTTCTATAACATCGCAACATATAATTCAGACGGACGAAAGACATTTGGCAGTTCTGTTCACCTTTTCTGGCTTTTGGTAGTGAATGATTTGTTGCAGTGTACTGTGGGAAGAGGAACAGTTGACGAGACCTCGCGTGCCACTGCGAGAACTGCGGAAGATTGAGCCCGAAAACGAACCCGACGCCGTATTTCATTTCGCCCCTCTTGTGTAAATGACGACGCATAGTGTCGATCTGCTGCGATATTTTTGCACCAACCGTTCCGGCGTGGTTGCATTGTTTTCAGTTGTTTTTATTAGCAGATTTCATGTTTAACGTTCTTTCATATTCTTTGAGAATTTAGAAAATTTTGTGTATTGTGCTAATCGAATGTTGGGATTGCTCCCTGCTATTTTGATGAAAAATTTTTCAGCATTTGCAATACAGCACAGGATAAGACAATAATGATCATAAAATCTGTCGCACGCTTCCAAGTCGAAGTATTTCTCATATATAAGTGCTGTAGGCTTCCTTCCGAGTACAAAAATTTTCCTGCTTAAGTTGGCCAAACCACACTGTATGAAGGGCTCCAATCTTACCGAAATCCTCAAAGCCCGTGATCTGTATTGTGAGAAAATTTTCGAAAAATCTAAACATTGGTGCGATGCCAGAAGGCGCAAAACCCGTCTCGCTTTACGCTGACTGAAACATCGACTAACAATCATAGGATAACCATTCAATCCACTTTCGAAGAGGCAGGTATGTAAGATGCCTGAATTCAAACGGAGAAATTAGGGAAAGGAAATCTGGAGTAGATACGCTGCTTAATAAACAAGTATCGCTCAATAAATCAAAACTGAACGGCATACTGGAGCCTTTAATGCTTCTAGCACATCAAAATTTATCGTATTTGTAATATGATTACACCCATAATAAAGCGGTGAAATGATGACACAATATCATGTTTGTGCTAGACAATACATAACAAATTAATGGTAAAAATTACAAAAGTATTGCTCAGCCTACCTGAATAAGCGAGGACACAAACATGCGCGTTCACTATTGCTTGAATAAAACCTAATTAGGAAGTGTATTTGAAGTAGTGTAAAGTTTGGGGATCTGAAACAGTTCTGCAAATATGTACTGTCTGGAAATACCGAATATAAGTGTCCTTTCGCAATAAAGTCTGCGCATTTGGTCCGTCGTTACCTCTTTTACACATTTCTGTTGAAAACTGCATAGAGTATCACTAGAAAAGACTAAATGCTAAGCTTAATGTCGCTTTTTACGACGATGTACAACGCATTCTACGTACTTCGCCGCATACTCATCCACTTTTCTTTGATCCAGTTTTGTGCGCTGAGATAACGCTGTCACACCTTTTTTCATTATTTCTTTATACTCTTGTTTGGTAATCTGCTTCAATCTGGAAAGGGACGGAAGTGAAGGAAAATCCGACAAACATAACGAAAAAGCATCCCAGCCAAAAAATTACCTCATGTCTTCAGAATCTGATCAGCACACAGAAATTCATATACCTGTAAACCTTTTTGAGTGAAGAAGAAAGCATTCGTCGAGCTTCCTCGAACATTGCACCATTCTTGTGAAATTTTTTTACTTTAACAGCTTCGCCAGTTTCTTCGTCATCTGCACTAGCACTTTTACGCCCCGACTCACCCACTTTTGAATCATCACACAAAACCACATTGTTTATTTCATCCTTAAACGTAAGGAAGAATGTACTAGTACTATTTAAGGGAAATTAAGCAGTTTCTCTAATAATGAAACTGTTAAACTGAAATAAAATACACACATCAATTTATACAAAATGAGAAATTAAGGAACAGTATAAACGCACATCTACTGCTGTAATACCAATTTTTGTGGCACCATCCTCGACACTTGAGTCGCACAGAGGCCTCACATTACTAGCCTCAATTAATTTCCTGATTTTTTCAGCCAATGGTTCGCAGAGAGATATATTGCTGGATGTAGATTCAGACGGTTTTACGACCGGTGGGGGTGGCGGAACGCCCTCCGGTTGTTTAGGAGGTTGTTTAGACAAATGTGTGGAATCAGCAGCTGTATCTACATTTCGCCGTAGCGTTGTTGCTAAATTTACAAAATGTTGATTCAACTGTTGAGCTGAGGCTGCTGAAAGCTGCACTGGATTCAACATAAAAGGAGTCGTGGTTGCAGACGACGGTTGAGCTAGCGGTTGAGTGATCGGCGGAGCTGCTAGTGGATTGTTATTTGCAAGCAAACCTGCTGCCAATAAACCGTTCACTAAAACGTTCACTTTGAAGATTCATTGTGACTAATCGAGAACATAAAAATCCGAAGTTCATTACCATAAAAACAACGTATAAATGTTCTCACTTATCAGTCGATCCAATAGATTCGTAGACCTTCATGTAAAAAAATTTCCAACAAATGTTTCGAAAGAATTGACTTACTTGCACCTAAATTCAGCGGTGGTAAGAAGAAATTCGGCAGCAAAGACGGTTGCATTTGAACTAATGATCCTTGTCCAATAGACGTCAACTGAGGTTGGCTTAAACCTGGCACTGGTTGCTGTCCTAAGCCAGCTAAAGTCTGCTGACCCAAATTGGTTAATTGCTGCTGTCCTAAAGTAACCAGAGACTGCTGACTCAAACCAAGAGGCTGTTGACCTAGACCTGAACCAGCAAATGGAGCCAAACTAATCTGGGGCTGTCCGCTGGTCATTCCAAATGACGGTATCGATGCCGATTTGAGCGCAAAAGACGTAGATGGAGCCGCTACAAAAATGTAACCGATTAAATTGATTGTATTCTAGGGTAACAACGAAATTTTGCAATTTTCACGTTTTGCCGTCTATGTTGCTTGTGTGATGAAATACCCAATAACCCTATACATATCATGAGAAATATGTGTGAATCACATAAGCGCAATTACGTAAGGCCGACTACAACATGTATTATTCGCTGAAGCTTTAAAACTTCTTAACGTGACAAAAGACAAATCATACTATTAAGAGCAGATGGCCTTGAAGGAAGCGCGACTTGCGACTGCGGCGGCTGTTGGTCTGTTGAAGGTACCGGTATATTTTCTAAAGAAACTGCTGGCTGTGTCAGCGGTGGTCCCAAAGGAAGAGGTATTGAAGCAGTTACAATAGTATTATCATGGCTTTTTGAAGTAGTAGGAGTACCCCAACGTGATGGGCGTCTCTTCCGTTTTTCTTTCGTTTCAATATGACTGTTGCTAGCCGAATACATTGATATGTTTTCATCTGAATCCTGCAATGCATCTGTCAAATAATAAATTTACAAACTACCTAATATAAAACGCAAAACGCAGTGCGCCATCATTAAAGTAGATGAAATATTAGGACAGACATCACTTGAAAATGAAAGAATGACAAGTGCAAAGCAAGGGTAAAACTCGGTAGAAAAAAAGCAGTCAAAAAGGTACACTTCTCTTACTTTCACTGTCCAGAAAAACGCACAAAAGCACAGGATGTAAGAAACACGGTAAGATAATTAAATGGCAATGGCAAATATACCCCATTCTTCAAAAAGTTTCAGCTCCAATATCCTCAAACATCTGAAGTTTTTCGGCATGCGATAAATCATAGATTTGACAAAATGTGCAAATGTAGGCATAGGATCTTAACAAAAAACCAACTAACACCTGACTTAAAAAAAATCATCTTTGAGGAACGAAATTAATGTTCCTATGATTGGAACTCTATAGTAAGGAAAAATCGTTTAAAACTAGTAAATGAAATAGTACTGAAAGAGGCCGAGCAGCTAAAACATACTTTACCAAACTCGTAAATACAGCATATTTTGTCTACAAGATTGCTTATTATCATTAACGGCTATGAACCAACAATTAATTCGCGACATACGCATTGCAGAAGCATCAGATTCAAAGTCTCACCACCTTCTCGTGACTTTGCTCTACTTACGAAACTGAAATATGAAGTACAAAACATTGTTCCCCAGTCCTAAAACTTCTCACATTACGTTCAACGTTTTTATAATATAAATAAGCCCCGCGAACTACAACGAACATAAAATTATCTCGATATGAAAAATGAATTATCGCCGGACCATTCTGCTTCTAAGGCATACGAACAGGAGAAATATGTGAACGAAGTGCGAGGAAATGTAGAATATTAGAAGGATTAAGATGACGGCTGCAGCTAAAACCAGGCAATATTAAACAGAATTTAAGTTCAAATTGATAAACTAACCTCTAAGCCTTCCGAAGAAATTAGTTCTTTACAAGCCACGATTTTTTCGTCAATTAATTTTTTTCTCTGCTTGATCATTTCTTCAGTTTCAACGATTGTACCATCACGTAAGATGCGCTGATATCGAGCAGGTGCCAAAGTTTTTGCTTGTTCGAACATAATTGAAGTAATTAAATCTGTTTCTTCTCTTAAATTCTGCGTTTATGGAAAATCTGTTGAAAGTATCAATTTAAAAATCGACTTACCAAAAAAAAGACTTCTAAAAACTTACATTGGCTTCTTGTTGGATATTTTATCATTGAGATGCTCTGTCGACTGCAAACTCCTGCAAAAAAGTAATCAAGATATTTAGGCATACAACAAATCGCTCAATACAGAAATAAGTAAAACCGCATACGAACAAACATATTATATTAACCGTGAAAAAATGCAAAGCATCCTGAAACATACAACGTTTCAGTTGGTATATCTAAGTCATTGCCGCCTCTGATGGATAGCATGGTTGTATTAAACGATCCCCGACGAATGCAATTTGACGGGAAATGCCTGAAAATCCAAACCCTGAAGAAATGTTGGTTCCAAACGCACGGAGGTTGTCAAAATACAAATCATTAAACGATAAGCCTTATCTGCATCAGTAGCAAAAATACTCCAGCAAGACGTGAGAAAATTGTCTTTACTGAACATTTCCTTTGCACAGCTAAAAAACAGTTCCCTTTGTAAGGCTGTCAGAGACTCTTAATCACAACCAAAACTGAAGTAGTTCAACATACCGCTCATTTCTTTCCCGTTTTTTCTGTCGACCAGTCAAAGGATCCAAACCTATAGCTTCAGCCAGACGTCTCTGAGCTCCAGTCATACCCTATAAAATAAGCTATAGCTGATATATGTCACTGATTTTGAGCTCATTTTCAGTAAAATACCCATTTGCCATAAGTACAAGATCCTCAGTGATTACACTGCACCCTGCAACGTGATGAATAACAATTCATCACCCCTACCACATAATAATGTCTTTATTAATAGGTAATCGACAATGCTAGAAAAAAAAAAAAAAAAAAAAAAAAAAAAACGCAAATAAATTAGCATACTACCTTTCTTTTCAGGATATTCTTCTTCCGCTTACTTTTCTTTCTCACGTTTTTCGCAGAAACATTCCCACTTCGACCACGATGTTTCACATTCTTTTTCCGTATAACTTTTCTTCTTTTCTTTTTTGAATTTTTCTTCACCCTTCTTCGATCCTTCTTTCTTCCCCTTTTCCACTGCGTTACTTCAGTCATTCCAGTATGATCATATCCCGTATCCGAATCTGTTGCCAAAACCATACCGTCTTGATTGTCCCAGTCAGCACCATCGCCTGCAATCATGAGTATGTAACTGACATTCGATTAGTATACATTTAAAGTCATGATATCCTTGTAGGGTTTTTTATCCTTTCCCTTCTTCTTTTTAGCCTTTAGCTAGTAAGTGTATTACTTTTATTATAATAAATCAAGTAATATACAGAAAAAGGCAGAAATCACATGGAGATAGTTTATACCACATTAGATTAAAAACAGCATTTTCTGCCAGAACGTGATGCTCCATTAATTATAACAGCTAACTATACAAGCGTGCCATTTCAAAGCACATGCCTGTCTAAATCAGGCTTTGAAGAGAGGAGAAATTTGCCTTAAAAAACAAAAATCTAAAATAGACAAATATTTGAAAGACTACTCGGAACTCTTTCTACATCAGGTACCAACACTTTCTACTGAACTTCGCTACTCTAACCTAAATGCGGTATCCTCATTAAACATTTACTCCAACATAAAAAATATGTCCTTTCCTGAAAAATTCTATTTAAATTTTAATGCACATAGAACATTTTCGCAATATCACATATCACTACAATATTTGTGAAGATACTTGAAATCTCCATACCTTCGGAAAAATCAGTGTTAAACGAAAAATCCAAATCGCTTCTCATTCCATCATCGCTCGCACCGTTCTTAACATCATCTGAGCTTGATTCGGTTAAAAATTCATCGCTATGAAGGGCATCTATGTATCTTCTCAAGCGAAAGCTATGATTTCTTCTACTCGGTCCTATAAATGAATGATGAAATAATAACACTGACATATGAATAGTTCTTCAAAAGTATTAGCATAGACATGCAAGCATATATAATGACAATATATATTACTTAATTATGTCTATATACTTTACTTAGAGACTAATTAATCGTCACTACTTTTCTCTTAATTTTTAAGAAGGACCACTTTCTTTCCCAATATAAACGGTTTATTAATCCAATCTCTTACCCGGCTGATCCTCATTCAAGATTTCAGATTCTCCGAAACCCATGAACTGTTGGTAATTTGATGATGAACGATGTCTTTGTCGTGCATACCGGCTGTTGTATACTGATTCTTGGGTGGCCTATTGGCAAAATATTATGATCAAGATGACACACAAGATACATTACTAATCAACGCCGAAGCATACAGTCAGAGAAATTCTCTTTAAACTTACTCTTATGTCAATACAGAAAGGGCAAAACCAGTCTCCGTCTGGTACACTATCGAGTTTTTCCGGCAAGCAGTAACAATGGCATCTGTAACAACAAATTATTCAGTTGAAAAAGTTTTCGTCGTTTGATATACTAGCATGGAAAATTCATACTAAACCTGAAAGAATTAATACAACGCTGATAGAAAAAAAAAGCGCACGCAGCATTACAACGAACTGAGCTTCCGTCTACATTCTGTCCAACAATTCCGTCGCAAAGCAATAATAAATGTTCGTTTGTCGATAAGTTGCACACTTGACATCTAGCATATGCTACTGTTATATCCTCCGTTTCTTGAAACAGATTATGTTCTTCATCAATCTGGAAAATGCATTGAAAATTCCTTTTTTGCAGTCAATAAGTCTGAATTGAATAAAAATTGTATTACTAAAATGGCACAAATAACCTCTCTTTGATACTGAACAGAAGTTTTTTCTTTCACAGATATTTTGTATTCGTTACCATCCTGGTTTATGGCCACCAGTATTTTGACCGGTCTCTTACACAACGGACATTCCGATCGTCTCTAGAAAATAAATTTATTGGCTTGGAAATGTTAAGCACTGTTACCAGCAAAATAATACAATCCCAAAGACGTCTCAGGCGTAATCTCAAAACACAATTCTGTAAATGCAATACTTTTAAACATGTTAGCCAACATAATAAGGGTAATTCATAATATGAAGTCAGTAAAGAAGACCTTTATCCAAGTACTGATGCAGAGATAGCAGAAAGTGTGCTTGCATATCTTGGGTCGTGCTTTAGGCCAACTCCCAGGCTAAAATGAACAAGTGTTTAAACAACCTGAACAGAAAACACTTTGATCTCTGTATTTTGACATCAGTGAAGCTCATTTCCATACGGTTTAAAACATAGCACTGCTGGAAATAATATATTAAAGACTACAGTGAAAGACGTATGAAAACCTACCCCCAAACATATAGAGCAAAATGCCGCGCTTTCTTCCATTTCCAAACCACTCTGGTTTGACAACATTACAAAAATGAATAGATGGACAGACACAGAACACTATCAATTTTGAAAAAAAAGAGTGGAACTTATGAAAAGTTGGGGAAAGCAACCACTTTGATAACACAAAAGCACTGAAAGAAACAAAGATTATATTACCCCTGTTACGACTAATGAAAATAATGCCCAAATATCAATCCACATATTAAGTGATGTAGTTTGACAGTTACACTATATGTTTCTGAGAATGTTTGGTAATATCCATATAGAATCTCCACTGTATTACGTGTTCTAATGTATAAATAACACGGTGGCAAGGAGCGCTTGGATACCCACACAGTTCTCCCATCGTACATCGTATCTCATCCAACTAAAGCCATGAAATCAATCTTTTCAACCACATCTTCAACTTTCACATAACTCTCTTCCTTCTTCACATAATTTATCATTACAAAAAGCATTCCAGAAAGGGAGGTTATCAAAAAAAAAAAAACAAAACTTGTTATATAAAACATAGGAAATACACCAGTTATTCTACAATATTCCCTTCATCGATACGATGAAAAGTAATCTTTCACGGAAGAGTACCCTCATTATTCCTTCTCCATCCTATCCTTATCATTTCAAATGACCTGAAACCTACCATCTCATACCCAACACAACCAATCCCCCGAAAGGATAATGATAAAACTGACAATGATAAAAATGGATCTTATCGTAGACAAGGATTCACGGCAGGACTCAATTGTTCATAACAACGTAATATTGTGAAAGAAGTACATCCACAGAATGTTTTTGAATTTTGATAGTTTGTAGAGATGGCCAGTTTATGCCT
Organism: Dipetalonema caudispina; assembly: GCA_013365325.1. NCBI lineage: Eukaryota > Metazoa > Nematoda > Chromadorea > Rhabditida > Onchocercidae > Dipetalonema > Dipetalonema caudispina. Next base: position 308,005 of record JABVXV010000021.1, on the reverse strand, counting down.
TTCCACTTTGTTAGATAATTAAGGATGTATGTGATGGAACTATTTTGTTGTAAATTTATTTCGACTAATTATAGATTCTTTCACTTATCCTAGGATTATGTTAGTTTTTTTCTTTTTTGAAACGAAGAGATCAGATATTTAATTGGTTTGCAATTGAAATAGATCGACTCTTTCTTCAATGATCAGCAGGACACATTAGATTATCATGGCCAATGACCGTATAGTTGAAAGAAGGAGGAAAAACATCCATCTGATAACAATAGAAGTTCATTTTCGTTCGTTAAAGACATTGCAAGTAATTAGAAAATGATTCAAATATGTCATAGGATGGATGGCACACGTGAATTAGTGATCACAAAAAACATATCATCTGACATTGCATTTGAATTCTAAAGCAAATGCTGTGAAAGGATATTAAAATTTTATTGAATTTCGCATTGTCTGTTCTGTACAAAGGAAAGGACTTTGCGCATGGAGTAAAGTTACGCGGCCAAGTACAAGCAGAGTTTGACCGTAATATTGGAAGACTGGTAGTAAAACCGAAAATTCAATACCTCAATACTAAAATGAGGGATTCAATGTACCTACGGAAGTACGAAATGTGTTCAGAGATGCAAATTTTAATAGACTGTTAGCGGTAGTAGTACTGGGAATGTTTAGCACATCGACGAGTAAACCTGAAAGCAAAAAACCACTCTGCTGAGAAACGGCTCTAATTTGCTATTTTCATCTCATAATTAGATATCAGTAAAATGACTAGATGAAAAGCTGGAAAAGTATTGACTGGCTATAATGATAGCTTTCATACATAATAATTCAAGAAATCTAATGAAATAGCATAGTGATATACCAATAAAGCAAATTCATCTATCATTACGACAACAGCGCTCATAACTTGGATGATACTGGTGTTGGATATTTTCATGAATTTCATACCATTTGCTTCCAGCTTTTGTTTGTGTTGTAAATTCCCTAACTATATTATTAAAATTTGCACCTCTGAACACATTTCATACTTCCGTAAGTACATTGAATTCTTCATTTTGGTATTGAGGCATTAAATTTTCGGTTTACAACCAGTTTTCCAATATTGCGGTCAAACTCTGCTTGTACTTGGCCGCGTAACTTTACTCCATGCGCAAAGTCCTTTCCTTTGTACAGAACAGACAATGCGAAATTCGATAAGCACAGCATTTGCTTTAGAATTCAAATGCAATGTCAGATGATATGTTTTTTGTGATCACTAATTCACGTGTGCCATCCATCCTATGGCATATTTGAATCATTTTCTAATTACTTGCAATGTCTTTAACGAACGAAAATGAACTTCTATTGTTATAACAAAATCAGATGGATCTTTTTCCTCTTACTTTTAATCAACAATCTTTGATCACAAATTAATCTTCTGAGTTTTATACAATATGAGCAGAATCCAAATGCAAAAGACGACATTTATCTTAGCTAATTATAATAAATCGCATCAGCCAGATCCCATAGGAAGGATCATCCGTCCTATATGGTTATTGAGTTTTTGAGATAATTCATGACCTTATTTATAGTTAGTTATCTATTCCATTCTCAAACTATTAACAAAAGGAAGAAAACTACCTCACCCAACATTCAAATGCAGTCCAATGTTCCCTACAATTATCCAACTACCCTGAGTGTAGCAGCAGCAATGGTAAATTTTACCTCCCTTGTATCCTAAATTCTGCAGCACCAAATTCCTAACAAACGAAGTCTAGTACTAAAATTCTAGAGAAATCACACGGTACCAAATTAACTACCAACAGAAGGAATTCAGAGCACATATATGTTTTAACAAACGAATAAGGTAAATGAAGCTGAGTAAAATAATAAGGTTGAGTACAAGCATTCTACGAATACTCCACAAAAAATTTACAGGTTGAGATTCTGGATATATGAAGTACATTCATGTTGAACGACTTGCATTAGTTTTCTGTAAGTGAAATCATTATAATACAACATGATATATAAACGCACAAGAAATATACATCTTAGCCTACATAACATAAATATAAAAATATTGTAGTAACGCCACATCGTCGACTAGACACTCCTAAATTCATGAATTTGCAAGTCGGAACTTTTATCTTTTGGGTTAATTCTCACTTCAAATTAATTGCATAGATCCTTTCGATTAATCCTCATTTCAGACTAATTACGTAGCATTAAGTACTTGCAAAAAAAGAAAATTTATACAAATCTGATTCCTAGCTTTCTCATGATATGATCAGATATCGTAGGAGCCCACAAATTTCACGGATAATGGAAGATCGGTAAATGAATCAAAAAGATCAAGTCTCTTAATATATGGAAACTTCACATGATAAAATATAAAAGCACAAGAAATCTAGCCCTTATTTGTTGGTATGATTGTCGGATTTTCCAATCCCACTTGATCAATCCATTCTTATTGAGCTTTTGCTTCCGACGTATCGTTGAGAAGCTATGCGACTTCTTCGTCGATTTTCTTGAATCTAATAAAATGCTGGTTGATGTGGCACTACTACCGGTGGACTTATAACTGCTCCTCCACTACGTCTGTAATAGTCGACCCGAAATGATGAACCCGCAAGCCACCCTTTCACTCGCAGTATCTTCTGTTTTCTTCCATCCTCCAGTCGCTCCATATCATTGTTGTCATAGCTGACCCCTGTTTCCTTTTATTCAAGCTTCTTAACAGCTGTATGTTCCTTATCCAGCTGCATAATGAGTACATACATACTCTTTATCCAACCGATCCTCTACCGCGTAAACAATATACATTATATGTATAACGAGATTGAGGCAATTTTCTATCTATATTACCTACAAAGAAAATTCGGTTTCACCGATAGCATCATCTCCTATAATTTTTGAAGACGCCTTGTATCTTTTGCTGAATAGAAAATTTTAAATGGAATTTATGTTTGCCTTATGTGTAAATCCTTGCCCGTTTTATTGTTTAAAATCTTTCCAATTCATCAATCAATTCAGTGCTTGAACTACATGTATATATTGGAATTTGTTTGCGGTTCTTGTGTTGGAACAGCAATAAACCCATTTCGAGTAGCTTGCGCTCTAAGATCCTGTTCAATCTCCTCTGAATCACGCCATTCGCCATATCTCTCCATCAGAATTTGGTCTTCTTCCAACATTTTGTCAAGCCGCGCGCTTAGCTGTAATTTGCTTCTAAATTATATTCATATAATCATACTATTTTAACGCCATCATTAGCGTCGATGGTAATATGAAAAACAGTACAGTTCAAAGATTTAAGAATGTTATATTTCAAAATATCTGACATATTCTTTATACCATCAATAACGGTTATGTCAAGTGTAACTAAATCGAAACAGACTGAAATACTCAAAAAATTACCGGTGGAGAAGCACGTGAAAGATGTGTTTTCATTAAAACTTTACATTCGGAGAACATAGGTCGGTTATTAGGATCCGACAGCCAACACTGTCTCATCAAGTTGTATCTGCAGGTAAAATTCAAAATATTTTATACCTAATCTAATAACATTTTCCGCGCTCGTTAATATCTAGCTTTCAATTAAAAGTCCCATCGAAGAAAAAGAGGTTTACGAGCGATAAAATAAAGCAAGTAAACAAGATGTGTTTATGAGAATTGCAACTGCAACAATCCTGGAAACCAACATGTCATCTGGAGCAAGTTTAGGTTGTTCCATGCGATTTCCTTCTTGCAAATAGTTCACAAGATCGTCATTGTCTACTTGTGGATATGGAACTCTACCAAGAGAAAATATTTCCCATAACAGTACACCATAAGACCAAATATCAGACTAAAAATTGTTACATATCAATATAAATAAGAAAATTGTTTGGTATGATCAAATGTCATTGTCAATACATGAAACAAGTATGAGAGAAATATTACCTGTTCAGTGAAATTGTGATATAAAATTGATTCTAATGCCATCCATTTGAGAGGTAATGGTACATTTTGACTGCTACGTATATGATAAACTGTAGAGTCCTTTCGTGCTAAGCCAAAATCAGCTATGCGTATGGCTCTCTTCTTTGTTACCAAGATATTTCGAGCGGCAATATCTCGATGAATACACTGAAATGTTGCCGAATTTATTGTGGATCAGTGCATAGATAAGCTTTTGAACAAAGTGATTAAAGATACCGTTTTACTAGATAGGTACTCCATTCCGTTGGCAACTTGGTATCCAAATGAGATCAAATCACTCGTGGTGATCATTTTATCAGCCATTCGTACATCATCTACTTCAATGGCCCACTGAGGCTTTAGCTCTGCCTATAATATATAGTTAAATAAATGAATTTACAACAAGGTCTTCCATTATGACGAAGAAAACGCAAATTGCAAATATTACCTGCTACAAACAAGGCTATATAAATGTTTCTATAATCTAATGCTAGTTTTATCAAAGTTAATAAATAACTGATTGTTTCCTAGATACTTTCACGGAAAGACATTTTTAATAAGAACAAAGAAACCATGTATATTTGAGCTTCATGTTGGGCGTTCCGGGTTGGTGTCAAGTATCCATCGTTGCTCAACGGTTCTCTACTTACTTCAACTTCATTTAGAAAACCTGCACTATTTTTCGACAAATAATCTTTCAAATTGTCATTCTCGCAATATTCCATGATCACGTAGAGTTGCCCACTGTAATACACTACTTTTAGCTTATTCTCCAATCACATCCTTTTGTTGAAAGTATAGAAACGAGAATAGTATTATAAAAGGGGCTATCCACTCGAAAATATTTAATCCAACCTGGACATTTGTTTCGTCACGGCGCCGATCAAACATAAAACATTTGGATGAATACCAATAGCGATCATTATTTTCAGCTCATCAGCAAGTGCTTTTTGATGATGTAAATTACGTCCGTCACGTGGAGCTTTAATAGCTACTTTCAGCACATCTGACACAGCTAATGAGTCGCTCACTCGAGGTCTGCTCAGTTCACCTAAGTAGACTTGTCCGAAATGTCCTCCACCAAGTGACTAAAATATATGATATATAGAAGTTATTACCGGAGGCAAAACTGGAGTTAAACAATTTCCATGATCCATAAACAAGGCCATATTCAGCCAAATTTTCCTACGACATGTAACCATGTATAATGTGTGTTGATCAGATAAATTTAATAATAAATTAATAAATTTTTCCTCGGCGTTTTAAGAGCGTTTTATAGTCCTCAAAAGGCATATAATAAAAAGAAATGGAATCTACCCCATACTGTGTTATGAATACGATTAAATTTCCATAATATCGATAGATCTCCAAGAAACTCTGATGGAGTTGTTTTTATTTTATTATTTTGAAGATCTTTACATGGATCTCCTAGAATTTTTTGTACCGAATTTCCAGCATCGCACTTAGTTAAACGAAACAAAACCAAAAAAAGTATAAAACCTGTTTAAAAAAAAGCTTATCCTTGCTAATTTCATATCTGCGGTCATAGGGTAACTGTTCAACTCGTTCATGCAGTGGTTGTTTGAGATCCATTGCTCCATCATGATATTCTCCACTCGGCTCGCTCATTAGCTGATTATAGAGTGCACGCAGTTGTTCTTCTTGTCGCTTACCTTTGCGACGTTGTTTCAATAGAAAAACAAGTGCCAGAAGGAGCAAGACTAATACACTAACTGTTGTAAAACCAAGAGTCCACCAATATTTTGATGACCGAATATACGCTGGCTCATCGGCTAACTATAATGGTTTTCAGTAGGCTTATCGCTAAGCTTTTTTGCAATCTCCAATGCAAAATTCAAAAATATTTTTATCGAACTTGCCTCAAGCCGAATAGAAACTTGTTGTGAACCAGCGCGATTTTTCGCAACGCATGTGTAAGTCGCTTTATCTTCGATAATAACCCGAGGGAAAATAATTTTCTTGGTTAAACTGCCATAGCCATTGTACTCAATGCCGTTTTTAAGCCATCTGTAAACCGGCTCTGGCTCTCCCTCAATAGGACATAAAAGTTCTGTCCTTTTTCCATATTTCGCCAAATGTTCATATTCTTCATTTGCTTCAACAATGTGTGGAGCGACTACCACATTTACCTAAAAACCAAATTGTCGTTAATTTCTTTTGCCTGTAAAAAGGTAATGATAAAAATGAAATAAAATCACAACATATGAATTTCGGAGTTGTGAATGGGAAGATCAAATCATTTGATTTTTTTCAGATCTAAAAGACGCCCTTGCCACTGATATTTAGACAAAAGTTAAGGACAAAGTTTTTTGGAAGTTTTTAGGAAGTAATTTAATTTTAAGCACGATGAACAGTTTGAAATATGACACTGTCCGGCTCCATCAAACCTATGAAAATAAATCAAAAATTATCTACGCTCAAGGTTATGTTAAAAGGAAATAAAGCGAATAAAAAAGCCAAGGATAAAAATTTAGGTCACATAATAGTTCCGTCATAGCTTACTTCGATATGCAACGTATAACTGCGAGAAATGCGACCATCTTTCGATTTGGCGATACACCGATAATCTCCGGACTCTTTCGAACTAATATCGTCCAATGTTGTTATGAATTTCTGAGAGTATACGGTAACATACCGCTCAGGATGTGGTAATTGAACATCATCTCGCACCCAACTAACATCACTGAAATACGTTATGTTCTCCAAACATACGAATAAGTCTAATAGTTTTTTATAGTGATACTTTTAAAAAATCTTAGAGATTGTATTGATTTCTTTTTCAAACCGTAATTTTCAAATATTTGAAAGCTAATAAGCAGCGGATAAAGCTGCACAAGAAATGTGTGAATTTTGATAAAAAAAGTTTGAGTACTAAGAATTTAGTATCTAAAGAAGATATAACTAAGTTTTTCTTTTTTTTTTTAAAGTAAACTTCAACACGATTCAATATGCTAATGATGAAAACGAATTCTAATGAGAGAATCAAAGGCTAAAAGAGAACGAAATATACTGAAAAACTATCAATCTCACTGGTCCATCAAATCATTTTTCCGCTGGGTAGAACCAAACTAATATATCAAAAATTTGTATAATATTACCCCCTTTGATTTTCATTTACAGAAGTCAAAATACCAACAAATCATCGCTCAGCGGCAGTATGCAAATTAGCTCGAGACGATCTTTTTCATAGATACTATTGTCTTCATTAAGTAAATCAACCGGCTTTTTGGCAATAAAAGATGCATTAATCGTTTCCACTTCTGAGATGACCAAATCTTTTTCATCCATCTAAACAAGTTCATTTTAAGAGACCCAAGGAGGACAAAAAAATCCTTAAAAAGAAAGTTGCATAGAGTCCAACAAAAATATCAAAAGCTGATTCAGTCAATAAAATTTTACAAAATCTTTGAAACATATCACAGTAGCATCGCTTTAAACAAAGCAAATAATAATAATAACTATGTACATGAGTTCGAAACTTTTTCTTTCCACATAGTGCATAAAAATGTCAAAAATAAGACATCATGCTTCGACACTACGAAGCCGTCGTATGACCTTCTTACAATATGGGTCGGATTTCATAAGAAAGAATAAGAAGATCAAAGATATGAAGAGAAAAAAAAAATTAACAGATTAAACTTAGACATTGATTTAGTATGCAAACGAATATCAGAGTAAATGAATCACACATTTCAATAGATTTTCAATGTACTGGGAAAACGAAAATTAAATTGAATAAAAGTTTAATATTTGATTACTGGCTCTATAATTTACCGTTCTCTTTGCTTCTTTTTTGCTCCTTAAAATCTCACACCACCTTTATTTAATTCCAAGGAAATTATAAAGGTATAAAATGATGGAAAATACCTTATCGGTTATATCATCTTCACAACGTATTCGCATATGTTCCTTTGCATATGTTATCCATTTTATAGCAGATTCATAAGTGAAACCAGACAATTCTTCACTGTCATCAGGTTGCTCCCACTTTCCATCTCTTCTAAATTTACAAGTAAGAAAGTTATCAATATATTTGAGAATGAAAGAAAAAATCAGTTTATGGATATCGGAAAACCCACGTTATATATAACAGACGTAACTTGTGAGGTTTCGTATCTTTCACTAAGCATGTAACAATTATTTTTGAATCGATTAGCACATCAGATGATAGAAGTTGGCCGAACTGATCGTGAATAGTAATGTGTGGTTGGATATTAATGGGGCGAATGGATACTGTCCAGTTTTTTCGATAAGCATAGTCTTGCGATACTCGTATCATTAACTGATAACTGCAACACATTTTTTGATTTAAACATCACCAAAATAAGCAACGCTCACTGGCCATTATACTTTGTTTGACCTTTTTATTCATTTCTACACATGGAATAGCAACTTTTTTTCAAAATGCAATTCTAAAAACTACAAGAATGAAATGATTACGAAAGATATAAACCTCTCTGAACCTTATTTATAGTTATTGAAGATTAAAATAAATGATGTTAACAAAATGAAACAATTTAATGAAGATAAATAATAAATTGTTTCTTCTCATCAACGTCATTCTTAAGGCATTTTTGCTATGTCCTAGTATCATTTATTCAACGACAGTGAAAATTTTGGCAGGTTATTTGCTTGTAATGATGAAAGCAGAACTAGTTCCAGTAAAACAAAGTTTTGAAATCAAAAAAAATAGTAAGGCCCAAAACGGTCTAAATATTTGCAGTGAGTTTTATTCTTAAGTTTCAGTATAAAATTATCGAAAAGGCAAACGTCGCAGAATCATCAACGGCAGCATTAATAATTGATAATTCGTCTTCATGAAGATCTGCATTCAATTTACTTCTTACATCTTTTTCGATTTTCTCCATGGATTCTCCTCTAGATGATATCGTTTTCGAATACTAAAAACTATCATCCTCAGAGCAAAGAAAAACAAAATTTGAATTAGGAAATCTCTACAAATTTCCCAAACCAGAAGCCAAAAAAAAAGTTGAAAATACAGTACCATCTAACTATTACTTCAAGCAAGTTAAAGGAAGACATTACTGATTGAAACCAGGTAGCTCGAATTTCTGGGTGAAACAAATGAAATGATTTCTCGACGGATAGTATAAGCTCTTATAAAAAATCCCAGTATGGTTATCTTTCGGCAGTTGCTTTTCTCTTAATTTACTGACATCATTTTCAATCTTCGACTTGTCAATTCACATGAAATTCACTGTCAATTCACGTTTTGCTAAATCTAGAAACTTTATAAACAACAAACCTTTCTCCATTCAGAAATATATTCATCGCTTGGAAACGCTTTTGCTATATGGAACAACCTCACAGTGTCACCCTCTTCGAAATTAATATTTTCCGAAAAATCCACTACTTTCAACTGTCCTTTTGTGGGTGACACTTGCAACCGATGCATACTACTTCGAACATCATGAACATCATCTTTATTTGTCACTATGCATTCATAGTCACCAGAATCGGTCTCACGCAAATCTCCAATAAACAATAGTTTTTTGATACCATCTCCAATTTTCACATAACGATTTGAAACGACATGACCCTAAAAAATATTTCGCTTCTTCAAGGGACCACAATGCACAACTTTAGTTAACTGATATAACACTGAATTGAACTTTATAAGAAAATTAAAAATTAGAATTCTAAATCTTTGCCCTTTTCTTTTCATTGCAACGCCATGAAGCCTCAATGAGAAGAAAAAAATGCAATAATGTAATGTGAACAGATTTTTAGCAGTAAACTATTGCTTTTCTTCTCTTCTACTTCCACTGATAAACCAACAGTGGTACTACTAATTGTCATAAGTAACCTAATGATCAAGATTCTATTATATTCTTTAAAGTATATGAAAATATTGATGCTTCCACACATTTTATGTAAAAAAGACAACAAGTAAGTAAGTGTAAAAATTCCAAATTCTTTAAACTAATGTAACTGCAGTCATTTACATAAGTGGGAGTAGAAATAATAATTTGGTTTTAATGATTCCAAGGAATTTTAAGATCTGGAAAAAGATTAACATTTTCAAAAATTTGATCATCCTGCAAACTGCAGCAGATATCAACGATTTGCGTACCGTTTTGTCATCACACTGAGGACATTTCCAGGTGAGCATATATCGAAATCCGTGTCTTGTATGAAATGTACAGCTCATTTCCAATTCCTGTCTAACGTAAGGCCATGCAGTCGATATCTCAATCACTGGTGAATCTCCTATCTCTTCATCACTGTTTATCGGCACTATTACCATTTCCGAAGTATAGCCCAAATATTCGCAACGAGCAGGTATTTCCGTACGATTGTTGAGAAGCCCTCGATCCACAATAAATCCAATCCTGAAAAAAATTATCAGGATGCATTATGTCATGATCAACATAGATATACATAACAAACACGACCTTGGTAATTTGTTATAATAAAAAAAAAAAAAAAAAATAAAAGTCCCATTAATGATAATTTACCAAATAATGAATTTCTCATAGTTCAATATGTTTTAGAATGGATGAACCTTGGATCAAATTGAATTCCTTTGGTTTGCTTTACGTGATTAATGAACAACTCCACACCGCTTTCGATGAATTCATCTGTTCTGCATGGCAAGACCACATTAAGTTCTCGTAGTGCTTTGGAAATAATTAAAGGGCCAGAATTCAGGAACGGTCCCGTTCTAGCTGACTTTTCATCTGAATCGTGTCTTATTGATAAACTTTTGTTATGATTTTTTTATATAATTCAAATGTAATAAACATATCTCATCTAGTTACTAGCGTTAATAGCATAATCCAATTCGACGTAAATTTATCATATTTTATATCTGTCTATTTGGTACTAAAGAATTAACATAAACTATCTTAAAAGAACAGATTGAATTTTTTTTTCTCCATCTATACCCAAAACATTTCTAAGTGAAAAGAGATTGACTTTTGTTGTTGGATACATATACATATATGGAAGAACTGAATCCGGAATGTTCTGCAGCACACACATATTCACCCGTATCTGACCTTTTCAGTGGCTCTATCCGTAAACTTCGAAATCCGATATCAAAACCATTCTCTATGACTCTGCCTGTTCGCTACAAATGAAATAGTTCTGAATCATCAAATCAATTTTTCAGTAAAATATTGCTTCTAAATTATTTCATTCGATATCAAATGCTTCATAATTCTTCTCGGAAATTATCATTACAATACACATTTATCCATGGTAAATAACTTAGGGATAATAAAAGATGTTACAACCATATAATCTGCAGTTAACTAACAAGAAATTTTAGTACTGATCTTACTAAAGTTACTATAGGTTATGTAGAAATTGTACAACATGAAATATATGTGCAATATAATCGCATTCTTTTTAAGAGCGCACATCACTTTTTTTAACAATCGACAAATAATGTCAAGCGCAATGCGTATCATCCGCTTGTTTCAGAAAAAGCAACGTGTACTGCTTATCAATAGTGATGGTTTTGTAATTTCCCCACTAATGCAGTATGCCTATGCTTTCTCGCTTATCTTCTAGAGCCCAACTCTCAAATGTTGGAACTATCATTCAATACACTTAAAAGTTCTTTTCTACATCATTAATCAATAATGTTGGAAATTCAGGAAACTCATCACTATACATTTTAATTATGACCTTAATGACTGCAGGAATCCCGAGAGATGCTATTATGTTGTAATGTCATAACTTATTAATGAATTCAAGTTTGTCGTAATGGAATTAGTCTAATCAATATTTGTAGAAGACAGATTGAATGTTGTTGTTTTTTTCCTTTCGTGTAAACAAAAAAACGAACCTCCACAGGATCGAAGTCACTATGGAGAGTGTTATCAGGCAATATCCATTTAACGGCTTCCATTGTTGAGCAATTCAACTCCAGTATTTCACCAACTTTCTTTTCAATATATTGCTGATCTTTATATTCTCGAAAATCGGTATTACCGATGATAACGGGTGGATAAAGTGATGCATCAGTAGTAATGAAGCATAAAGCAATAAGGAAATGTGCTATAAAAGGATGGAAAAAATGCATAAATTGCCAAAACAAAGTACGACAATAAAGTGTTGGCAGTGAATAACCGGATGAAACATGATAGTGCTTCTTTGTGGAAAAAGTAGTAGATATAGCATATGTTGATCTCGGATATACTTCATGTCTGCCTGATCCAAAATGAGAAAGTTTTGGACGGTTGCACTGAACTTCCATCACTCTCACTGTAAAATGATTTGGCTTCATTGTATCCAACTGATAGCTAGCTAATATTTGCTTGTAAATCGACAACGAAAGTAGACAGTATGGTATGTAATGAATGAAAGAAAATGGCAATGAATCATCACTCTCGTCCTTTTCAGCACAATGAATGAGTCAGAAGATTGTTGACAGTAAGAGAATTAGAGATCATTTAGATTAGTTACAAGGACATGGCTGTAAGTGGAATAAATAATCTCAGCATTATACCGATTGGCTATCAGCACGTCTGTTGTTTCTGTGTAGATTGATGTCCGTTCCTCATTACAACAGTTGCAGATAAAATTAAATACTAATTATCAGCGAGATATCAAACTTTGTCAACTCCACTCTGTTTCCGTCCAACTGTCACTATCCTCGCTGCCATACCAAACGATTATTCTCCAGACTGTGACTGTCGCAAAATTACCACTGCTTTTAATACATTTAGTACGGCATGTATAGGGACCTACGACAGACAAATACACATACACATACACATACACACATACACACACACACACACACACTGCATACATACAAGAGACACAGTCAAAAGCCATATTGTATTTCCGGTTTCTCTTATTTCAATTCTTTACCTGTATTGTATCACTTTGACTTCGATGAGTTGTTTTTAATGGAGATGATCGGTGTACCTCAACTAACAACGAGTACGGTTTACTGTGAGGCTTCGAGAGATTTGTAAGTGACCTGCTCGACATTATCACAAATAATCTTACACGTTAAAACATCATTCACTTTTAGCAGACTGACTACCTTGAGGAAAATTCATCATCAGAAAACCGGTTGCAAATAAGTGTTGATTCCGTTGAATATTTTGTAACTAAGGTTTCCTGAAAAGCTCAAATAATTATTAGTAAGCTAATGCTGATAGCTACAGATGATGCCATCCAGGAAATTCTTTTACCCCCAATCAATGATGGAGTGAAATCTAACAGCAATGATAGTTGATGTTGCATGATCGAGAACCAAACGTATCACCAATCAGAACCATGCGATCATTCTATCCAGTGCATTCTACGCTTGTGATACTGTATCATCAAATTGAGAATTTAATTCACACGACTAAAATATATAATAATATGGAATGCTGTCGTAATTCCATCTTATGCAGAAATTTCTTATGGCTTCCAAAATGCTTAGCGAAAAAAAAGAAATAAAAGTGGGATCGTTGAACATACTGCGTTGCATTATAACACCTGAGCACATATTCGAAATGATAACCAATTTGGGTCGGTAAGAAGAAGTCCATCTGCTCATCTGTCCTGTTTGTTGACCTGTCCATATGCATAACAAATTGTGTTTATATGTTTGTGTAGATGTGTGTGTGTGTGTGTGTGTGTATGTGATTAGTAAGGTCATCTGCTTCATTCTCTTTAACCACATTACAGATGGATCTCTACAAATTGGACCTATCCTGCTGTTCATTGTTTGACCATAATTTCGAGAGCAGCCTACATTCTGACCATTTTCAAGAGGTCAAAGTCTCAACATTTTCAGTCTATTATTCATTTCTACAAGAAAGCTTTATAGTAGTTCCTTATGTATCATAATTTTCATGTCGAAATTTCAGCTTCATAAGCTGCCATATTTTACTCTATTAAAGCTACTTAAAAAGGTACATAAAATAACTGCATCCTTTCTTTAAGTGAAAAGAAAATCACAATTTTGTCTCAAATGGAATGTCATATTCAAATCTTTACATCGTTGTCTAATGTGAAAAGAAAAAGTTTGAAGAATGGATTATGCCTTTTACCTTCAGAACTCAATCCTGCACAAATTTATAAATCCCGCACTTCTTTTAAAATTTAATAATATCAAAACGAAATGATCTAGCTTGTTGATGTGCACAATTTATAGAAACTGAATGTAGTGTAGCTTAAAATCATATTTTTTGAATACTTTCTAAATTTAATGTCATATAAAGAAGACATAATAATGTCTTACAAATTCATTCTCATATATAATCGGTACAAAGTTATTTAATATGTACCTTGTACCATGCATAAAATGTATCAATGATAAAATAAAAAAAATATTGATTTTTTTATTGAAGCATGAGGAATCTTCCAAAATGTTTATATTCAGAAAACTGAGCATTTTACGAAACGATAAAGTTGTTGTAATTTTTTGATTATTTTGTATCATATTCCACAATAATTTTAATGGGTTTTCATGAAATGCTGCTTCTTTTTTTGTCTTAAAAAACCGATATAGAATATCCACAGACACGAATCACTACTCATTAGATGAAATCTGTAGTTATCATGGATCAGTGTTCTTACATTCTCATCACGATCATTATATCATTTTGTTAATCCAATAACGGATACAATGCAAGCATGCAAGCATCTCTCATTGTAAAAAATACTGCATGCAGAGCTTGTGTAATAAAAATTAGATCTAGCCAACAACATTCATTACTGCCAATAACTATCATCTCCTTTATCATTGGTCAGTTTTCCAGCTCTAATAATAAGACTTAATAAACTTTAACAGTGAAACCAGCTTCTTTAATGCTTCTATTATTTTATTTAGAGGAAATGAACTAATTAAAATGAATAAAACAAAAACGTATTTCTCATTGTTTATTTGATGGCTGCTTTCTAATTTCGCACTAAAAAAAATATATTTTCAATACAGAAAACTATACATGCTTTGAAGATGATCAAAATTTGTAGAACATTCTTAAAAGGATGTTTATGATAGCTCTGATTTCAACTGTTTATGAGAAGTAAAATGTCAACTTTTGTTTACTACATTAGTTGAAGCAAGTAAAAGATTCATCGTCACTACTGTGAATCTCCTACTCCTAAAGAAAATACTCACACTATTAAGGTCATAGACTTTTAGCTTGTAGGAAATGTAGAAATGGGTTTGTGAATTGTGAGGATATAATATAAATCGTAACATTGCTATTTTATTCGATCCATACCTTCAAACAGTACGACGTTTAGCCTTCAAAGTCTGTTACAACATGTTTCATGCAAAATAACATTGACGAGCTGTTAGTTGTTTGCAAACAAAGTTACCATTCGAGACACTTCAATGAATAATTGTTTTTCATGTCATCTGGATAAGAGAGAAATGCAAATGGCAGCGTAACTAGAAATTTCAATTTTTGAACTCAAAAACACTACCTGGCTACTACGTATCACTGTTTTTCTCATTAATTTCAAACACAAGAATTACTAGGATTATCAGGATCGTTTAGTTTGTAGTGATGTGATTGCATGGCAGTGATTGTAAAAAAAAATATGTGATTTTACTCGTCAGACCATTTCATCTAGTTCATTTTCTTTTAAATTAATTTTTCTCAAGTACTACTTCAAATAAATCCACTAACGTCATCAATTTTTTAAACATTTCAGCTCATATGGATAACTTCAGCAATCATAATTAAGGAAACTTAATAAATCTGTGTACAGTCACCGAGACCATTTCTATTAATTTACATGCACCCTCATGCAGTTATATGTTTTCCAGAAAAGAATATTTATTAATTTGAATAAAAGATATGTGATAACAGATTTAACAATTCCGCATATTAAGCTCTTATACTGATGCAGAGAAGTCAAAAAAAAAAAAAAAAAAAAAAAGACATCGGGCACGACGATTTCATTTATATCAATTGTTGCTAAAAGTAAGAGAAGCCGATAAGTAATAGAATACGGATAAAGTCGTATATTTGGCATCTACATTGTACTATCGTTCATAGTGCTTCATTTTTCACAAATGTGAATTACGAGATGACCCGAAGAACGTTGATAATGCCAGGAGGAAAAACATTCTTTTTTTATTTAATTCAGTTCAAATAAATCCATTCATGTAAGTCAGTTATTTTACACTAGAAGCTAACTGATTTTAAATATTCATGGCAGGATGTCGTCGCATATTTTCATCGATTATTCCTACAGTTCTTATGGTTAATAGTAATATCGTGTGCAGATACTGCCACGTTGATCACCGTCTTAACACTGAGAATCTTCCGGAAATGACAGAAGTAAAAAGTACGGTAAGCGTTAAAAATTAGGATGCTAACTGGAAGAAAATATAATAAATGGAAGAAAATATAATAAAATTGTTTCAGATCGTTGTTATCAAACGTTTTATGTAATAAGAGATCAGTCACGAAATTAGCATCTTTGGGTTTTGATTAATTAATTTATCTGAACTAACTGAATTTATTGATTAATTAAGTTTATATTAACTCAATGTGACTTCATTTAGCATAAATTAATTGTAAGGAGATCGGTAAAAAATCGCCAACTTGTCCCTACACTTCTCTTTCCTTCCTTTGATTGCGTCTCATTGTCCAACATAATTAGCTAAAAAGTATTTAAGTCGCCATTCAACGAAATTTTCCTGTGTTATGTGGTAGGGTAAATAACAAATAATGCTTTTTTCGTACCGAAATAATTGTTGTAGTGAAAATGGATAAAGAAATGAGATTAACTTAATTTGCATAAGTAACACTTTTAATGCTTCAGCTTTAGCTTTACTGCATTAAGGTCAAATTTTTTTATCCTGGATAGCTCTTAATCCAGCTGATAATTAATGCTCACTTGAATGGTACTTTTAAATGCAGTAAGCGAGGAATAAAATATACAATTTCAACAATTAAATAAGCTACACTGAATAGCTTCCCAAATTGTTCATATTTATTTTATCATTTGAAGAAAATCTTAAATGATAACATATTTAGGATGAGAATTAATCAGGTAACAATCAAATAATATACGATTTCTATCGTTAATTAGGTTGATAGATGTTTTAAAATCTCATCTAATATATTATAAGCATATTGTAAATCATTTATATTTGTACTATTTAGAAAAAAATGATTTAAATTCCAACTTATTTACCTTTAACCTACCCACGACCCCCAATTCTTCAACGAGTTTCACTTGCGAGAATTTCCATCTTCGCTCGTCCACATTACCCTTCCGCACTCTACCACCACTTTTTAATTTCACGGATGGTAACGTGAAGAGGAATTCTTAAAAAATTGATAAATTTTCTGAATTTGAAGTGTTACTCGGTGGATGGTGATTGTATTGACGCTCAATTTAAGTGTAATTACAAGCTATATTTTTGCATATCTTTATCTTTTTTCCAAAAATCAATAACAATACAGCCCGATTAATTCTGTAGTTTAATTGTAGCTGTTGAATTTTTGAATAAGCAACAGATGTCATTAAATTTTCTATCAATTTGTTTACGTATTAACAACATTTTGTTTACCATCCTTTTTGGAACCCTTTTTACACCTATGTTTCCTTTTCATAACCTAATGTTTGCTACAGGATTCGCAAATAAGTTATTGTGATGTATATGTGTTAGACCAATTTATACGCAGATTATTGTTTGTTTCTATCTAAAATCTTTCCACAGGATATGTTAGCCATAGTTGGAAACTACTGATCATAGTAGTTAAATGCATTTCAGTATTTTCCTTATAGCGGAATTCTTTGCTTTTCTTTTTCAGTCATTGTTTCTTTACATTTGTATTTCCAAATATTTCTTAAGCTGGTAGTTTATTTATTTCCTGCTATCGTTACTTCGATCGCTTATCAAACCTTTAGTAGATGTGATACTTTCTTGTTGGCAATTGTTTTTTGCTGTGTTTGTTAAAATGTTTTGTTGAGCATATTGTATTTGTAGAGAATGTGGCTGCCGCGGCTGATGCGTGCGGCAAATGAAGAGCAGGAACATCGTGCTGCTATTGGGTGTAAGTTCATGTTTATCGCTCTGTTGTATTCATCTGTGCTTTACCTATATGCTTGTTTTAAAGGATTTTATACTTATTTGTAAAATACGAAAGAAAATTGTCCATCACCTCACCAGGATGTTTGTATTTACTGAATCGATACCTCTTTAGTTTACTGCATTTCAACCGATTCTATATGAGCAAATTATGCTGTATTATTTCAGTATCGGGTCATGCTGCACAAAATTTATTCGGAACATTGGTGACTTGTGACTGTGGACATCTGGCATCGTGCAGACGAACAGCACCATTGGTTTGTTCGCGAAATGATACGCAAGCGTTAAAACATCGGTTCACTCTTGTTAAATGGTGTTGTATCGCATTTCTTCTACTTATTTTTACCCTCATCGGTAGTTATACATTTTTAACATATTAACATATAGTAGGTCTTCTTTTCGTAATATCTCATTCTCACCAGATTGATAAGTAGTAGTAAGTAGCTGTCCAAAAGGTTATTTTGTCGCTTGCATTCATGATTTCTGTAGAAGAGTAATGGACTGATTCACTTAAAAAAAAAAAAAAAAAAACTTATATCACTCAAAGGTAAAGTAAATTAATGTAGTCTCGAAAATCCTTCATAAAAACATTTCTAAAGATTTTTCAATACTTTTACTAATTTTTTCACAACAGGGCGCAAGTCAATAAGAGCTTTGAATTTATTTTCGAATAATGTTGATATAAAATGGAACAAATCATATTACTGTCAGAGAAACTATGTACGACATCTTTATACATACGTATGAACAGATTCTGTAGAACTCAAAAAAGTCATTTTAACTAGAAGTTACTAAATAGGGAGGACAGTAATTACTTGCTTCGGATTTTATAGTAATTGCAGCTTTCTCTGGGTTGCTGACTTCGACACCTGCTGAACTGACATCTGGCAGCTCTTACCTCTTCCTGACAATCATTATTACCAGTTTACTCTTGTTTGGTGGTTTGTGTTGCTTGCGTGCGCGCACAATCTGCAGGCATCGTAATGTTCGCCATGGTTCGTTGCATTCTCGTCGTGGCCATTATCAGTCACATTCCCTCCGACTTCCTGTTTCGCTTTTTGCACATAATGCTTATTCGCGATCACACGTTCATTCGTCTCCAAGCTCCTTTCGTTTCACCGAATCACCGTTGTGAGTTACTGTTAAATTTGTCAAAATTATTTGTTTGGAAGTTCTACTACTGTAATGAGTTTGGGAAGTCTTGATATATATTGTACTTCGAACTAGATGACTACGGGAAGCAAGATAATTATGTTAGAAATCACTGCGAAGATATAGTAACTGCTAAAATAAGACGCAATATATAAAAAAAAAAATACAATTCTACTTTTGCCAAATTCACTTCAGATTTTCAGCTATAATGCTCTTTTGGAAGCCTGTGCAGCTCCACTGCCAACGTATAACGAAGCAATTAAGGAACCTGTATTTGCACCACCAGCTTATTCAGCGATTATTATGCATTCTTCAACAACACCTGTTAGTTCACTGAACGGGACCAGTACTCATCATATTTCAAATTCTGTTCTATCATCAGCTGGGAACGAAAGAATAGGAGAAAGCACCAGTAGCAGTGGCAGCAACACTAAGCAAGAATTGTTGGTACAACCACAACCACATGTAGTTGAAACTATCGCTTCTGTGGAAGTTCATCATACGGATGAGACGGAGAATGAGATTGTGCAGGCTAAAGAAGATAAGTCCTCTGATGAGTAGTTCCGTGGCACGTTTTCTTAATGTAATTACACACTTCTGAATTATTTGCAGGTGCGCTGTAGATTTGTTTTTGAAGTTTCTTTGTTCTTGGTTGTAATGCATTAATTAAGCCAGTCAAAATTTCCATTTATGAGAATTTGATCATGGTTTTATTTTCACTGCATAAGCATAACTGTCAAAAACATTCTTGCCTTTCCAGGATGTTTGTTACGAAATTCGTTGCAGTCACGTTATGAATGTAGTTGAACGAGATGTGAAACAGGTTCAAAAATTAAAGAAAATAATGTTTTCGATGCTGTGCAGCTAGTCTGAGAAGATTGCCGATTTACCACTGTCGGGTAGCACATTTAGAACTGTTCGTTTGGTATGTTCACTTATCACTGTTTCAAGGTAATTCATTTCATTTGTGTTGGATCAGGAATTTAAAAATTTCGTAAATTTGCAACTTTCTCGAAGAGCCATTTGATTTCACTAATGTGATTCAATGGAATTTACTTTTCGCTTTGTTTTCTTTTTGCTTACTTGCGTCAGGTCCTATACAGTTTCATAGGCATTTATGAATTTCATCAGTCATTCTTTTATATTACTTTTGTGTTTTGTAATCGCATCTTTACGATCATTTCGCTTTACATTTCCTTCGTTTGTTAGCCATGCTTCCATTAATTCCATATATTTTACCGCATTTTGTTTTTAGTAAAAACTTCTAGTGGATCACATTGTTTTTGGAGCTGACTTCAGAGATCAATATGATTCTGTTAAGTTTGCTAATCATTTGATTTTATATAAGCAAAAGAAGTCGAGTTTGTGGTAATGGGATGAAATGTTACATTTTGTCTACGACTAAGCCTGTGATAGCAAACATGGTATGATGCGTCGCGTTAAATTTTGCAAAAATAAAATGTGATTTCAAAGTTTTCCCTTGGAGAGCAGCCTTGAGGAAATTAGTTGATAGAGACACTCATCGTGATGTCCTTTTCACCTTAGATTTTCGTACTGACCGTTGTTGTGTTATGAAAAGTGCTTCATTTCATCAACGTTGGATTTTTCATATTGACTCAGGCCTTCTCCTTTTAAAAATTTTCTTTAGATGAATGTTATTGTATTTTT
Source organism: Dipetalonema caudispina (assembly GCA_013365325.1). Classification (NCBI taxonomy): domain Eukaryota; kingdom Metazoa; phylum Nematoda; class Chromadorea; order Rhabditida; family Onchocercidae; genus Dipetalonema; species Dipetalonema caudispina. Next base: position 287,202 of record JABVXV010000021.1, on the reverse strand, counting down.
TTTTTTTTTTTTTTTTTTTGACGAAGATTATCTACTTTAATTATATATAAAGCTTTTGCTTGTTATCGCTTGACTGGTGTCCCATGATATGCTGCGAGTGAGTGACTATTTTGGATCCAATGATGTGTGTAGTTAGCTCCATAATTTTTGTCCGCTCTAATGTGTGTGTTTAAATGAGTGTCGTAATACTTCTACAACCGTAAATTGATTTGATGTACAGAAGTCGCATTATCCGTTGTCAAAATGCTGATAATGCTCCATTTGTTCCAACTTGAGCTTCCACTTTGATGCAAGAAAGATTTCCAATAGCAGTATTTTTTTAGGATATTTCTACTTTCAAGACAGTGGAATTAACTTCTATGTTTTCATTTTGTCTTCTACACTTAAACAAACAAAAGGATCAAACTATAGTGGTAACTATATGTCATCCATCAATTTCATGATATTAGTCTAAACAAATGGTGTTGCAAATTTTTCATCGTTTTGTTGTTTCAGTGGATTATGATATGGATTTGCATCAAGCTCTTGCTACTTGGTGGTCTTCATCAAATATTGTCTCCGAGATTGCTTCTTTTCATACGGTCACACTGCTGTTTGTCCTTTGTGTATGTGTATGTATTATGTTAAATGCCTTATGCCCATATCTTGTTTCATTCGAAAAGTTCAAAACTAATTCAATTGATGAAGCTCACAGACAAAATCACTATCGTTCACTTCCTGTTTCTTCAGAATTTGATAACAATTATATGTGCCTAAGCATCATATCTTCTTTCACTACTACCTAGTCTTGCAAAGTTATTTGTCATTTATTAATTTTACTACAATTCGGTGGGCGAGGAGATATGGTTAATTCACATCTGGCAATTATACTTTCTCAAGCTATGGCTCTTTGTTTTCTGGATAGAGGTTGTTTCATCGATTAGTCTCTGCTGTATTTTTATTCTTTTGTTTGATATTTTAAATTCCGTTGTTTAAATTGATCTATTATTATCCACGAGCAAAAGGCACATTTGTATGTGAAATCCCTGTAAAATGCATAAGTAAGGAACGGTTCTGTCGGGAAGGTTGAAACATATTTGTTCTTTGTTTCCCTTAGGGAATTTATGCGAAGATCGGGAAATTAAATAATGAACCTTGCTTAGTTGGTTATCTCGTTTTGCTCGTTAGGACGATGTTAAAATAAGTCACAGACTTCCAGAAATTCCATCAATTTTTTATGTACGTTAAGATGTATAGTTCCCTTTTGTATGTTGACCGTAAATTGGTTCTGAAGTGAGGATTTGTTGTGACATTGATGTTTGTTATTAAATATTTTGCTCAATTCAAATAAAATTTTGCGTAACTGTTTTCTCCGGCAATGTTATATTAAACTCTGACAAATTGATATAAGCTGTAGATGTAAAAATTAGAAAGAAAACTGAAGAAGTGTGAGTAATATTACTTTTCGTGCTATAAAAAATTATGTGGCTTTCATTTCCCTAACCAGTTAATCTAGGTACTGAGTATGTGATACATACAACTAAAGAATATCTATGGCTACGGAGTTGTACTGCACAATGTCATACTGATGTTGTTGATAGGTTCGTTTCGAACAATAAGGAAATGAGGCGATAGGTGGTTTGATAAAATATGACTGAGATTTTGATGTGTATTTTATCTGCTTTCTACATTTCATTCCGCTTTTCCTTAATTTTTTTGTTTTTTCAGATTTCGTAAAAACTAATTCATCATCGGAGATTATAAATAAAGAACAGACATAAATTATTGTTAAATAGCAGAGGACATTTTCGTGAAAATGACCTGCTGTTATTTTCAAATGTTATTGTAGTAGATAGCAGAAGAAACTAGAGTATTAATTTTAGTTGAAATCTTTGACTGGTTTGGATGAGTTTACTTTAGAGATTACATGATCAAGTTGATAAGGCTAGATAGCATGGATTTTATTGATGAAAAATTGAATAATACTCAATTATTAAAGGTGCAATATAGATCGGTGATTGCAATTCTACCACTAGAATGATTTTGTGAAGTTTCCAGAAGGTTATAGCGAGCGAACAAAGTTCATTTCCAATCACCTTCAAAGTCGTTGAAAATGTCAAAACTAAAAAACAATTGTGCTGCTTTCTTTCATTTTTCATCATGTTGGACATTTTGGAGCACAGATTCTGTTTTTATTAAAAAGTTGTTCTTATCATTTCAACTCCTTCCCTCTGAATACGAAGCGTAGCGCAAATTAATTAAATGTGTGCCTGAGAAGGTTTATCGGTTTCTTCTTCATCATGCTTACTTATATGATCATTTTACAGTTAGCATCCAATTATCAAGCTGATATCACTTTATCTCTTCCGGATTCGTCAACTATCTATTATCTGAAATCCGTCTTTGACTAGTTATATGAGTCAGCACTTTCATTAAAGTTAAAAATGTTGCTGATAATGTAAGAAGAACACAAATAATTTACTCTTTATTTCACAACGTTTCGTTCTTCATCCCAGAGTCGTAATATCGTTTATTGATATGATTCAACCGATATATAAATAAATAAAATACTTCATCAGTCTACTTTCATATTATCTACACTTGAGGAGAGTAAAATAAAAGCCTAACGTGCCTAAGTGATATCTCCTGATTTAGATAATACAAATAATGCATCTAATATTATCTTCAATACCATAGCCGAGATTTTCGTTGTGAAAAATGGTTTCAAAAATTTAAGAAATTGAAGGAGATGAGATACTAATATGAGTAATATATGTAAACTTTCAACAAATAAATAAAACAGTTAAATGAAAACAATGCATTGTTTATATGGTCTTTTTTTTGAGTGTAACAGTCTTGGCTACATTGGATTAAAGTTTGGAGTAAAGAAGAGAGAGAGAGAGAAGGAGAGAAAGAGAGAAAGAGATGTCACCTCAGAATGAATTAAACTGTTTTCCTAATTTGAACACTTCACACTTAATATAATAGTATTAAATTAACAGTTTGCGTAATTTTTCACAGCATTATTATTCCCAACTAAACATCAAATGAACAACAGCCGCTGATTATTCTTTCAAATGATAACAAATTCTTTGTAATCCTTCCAACTAAACAATAACAAATAACTCTCCGAAAGTGGCATTTATTTCGAAAAGTTCGAGTTATTTTATCAAACTCTCTCTTGCATTCATATCCTAATATCTCACAATATTCTTTTTCATGAATTTCTTTTATCTTTTCTTTGTCCCACTTTTTAATGTTTATTTTTCACTCTCTATCAATTTGTTGCTTGTATTTCATGTATTTATTTATATATTCCTGTTATGAATTTATTTGTTACTTAAATTTTTTAATTCTATCTCATGCTTATTTTTCTTCCTGCTTCATCTTTTCATATTTACTTTTTGTGTTAATTTTTTTCTTTTTTTTTTTGATGATATTTCAACATTTTTGATGATCTTTGATTTCTAGCATTTATTTTTACACTTAGACTTCATTCAACTGAATTCTTCCTTGTATGTTGCACAGACTCATATAGTGATCGGTAAGAAGTGTATTCTGTTTGTTTAAGTACTACCTAGTATAAACTGCATATATTTGATGTGACTTATCGTAAAAATTTATCATAAATCTCTGGGACAAATGAAAAATGGTGTATATAATTATCACATGATATCAGTCGATATGATGTACTTTAATCAGGATTTATGTATCCGTCAATGCTGGTATCAAATATCGACATTAAGAACAGTTTAATTGTTAATGTTTGTATGAACTTACATCATCAATCCAAGAATGAATTTTCTTTTCAGATATCAAAAGTTGGAAATGATTCATACAAATAAGAGGTTCTTAATATCTAATAGTTCAAGAAGTAGGTAGAATTAGAATCAAGAAGGCTATAAAAAACCTTTTTTGTCGTTACCTTTTCTTTGCAGTGCCTAACAATAGGGACAGGTAAAAGTTTCATCAACAAGAAGTTTTAGTAAGTTTCATTCACTCTCCCCTTCCTGAAAGGTTGGCTTGGGAAACTGATTACTACCGATGTTTTCAGGAGGAAAATAAGTTAATATTTAGAACAATTTACGAGAAGATCGTTGATTAAAGACCACTTTTAATCTTTCAGCTATATTTGCTATTTGATTATTTGGAGAGGGAAGTAACAAAAAACATTTGGATTATCAGATGACCGGATCAGATCAGATTCTAATTTATTTGCAAGAAAAAATATTCTTGCAAATAAACTAAAAGGAACGATACTTGATATGGAAAGCCGTAGTTGGATATTGAAGAAACCGAACACCTAACACCTCCAAACTTCTAGAACTCCCGAAGTGATCACAGATCGGATAATGATGAAAATGAACAAAGTCTAAAATTGTAGTTTTTGTCGAAGCTTTAGCCAAATACAAAGGAACCATTGACACCACCAAAGTCGATTGATTTATAAATAAAACCTTTATTTAACTATAGACCAAAAATTTTCAATCTATTTTAGAGCAATTTTAGGTTGGATTATTGTTCCTTATCTGGCTAGAAAGTTGACGAGAGCATGCTGAAGAACTTTTCTACCGTTGACTTAGTATGAGTACTGTGCACTAACATCTTTAATTTTTACTCTTAGTTAATTTTTAAGCAAATCTAATTTTTCAGTCATTTTCTGTAAGTCCATGTTATCACATTGTGATAAGCAACCGTTTAGCAAATACAAAAGTTGATATTATGAAACTATTTGATGATTCACACACCAATCCAATATAGAAATCCAGAATTAGTCATGATAAAACAGCTAAATCTTTTCTTTCCGTCACTCATTTGACGCTTTAAATGAAAGATCAGTATATCAGAAGAGATTGATAAGATTTCAGTGCTGTGGAGCAAATATAAAGTGGATCCATAAGATACAGAAACATATTTGTATTATACGAATAGCCTTTTTTTCAAATTTAAATAATTTCTACAGCTTATTATTGGGTTGACATGAATGAATTTTAAGAGAAATATTCATTCGAAGTGTTATTGCTTGATATATAAAGCAAGTAAAAGAAAAGTTGTTCTCTTGAACGAAGCATTCTGTCAAACGGTAAAATAAAAACTGCAATCAGTGTGATTGATTATCTGATTCTTAGTACAAATAATCTCTACAGTAATCAGTTGATTTCTATCTAAATAACAAACACATTTAATGAAAAATGAAGCAAAACACTCCTGTAATTCACTCCAACTTTTAATCTTTTTAAGATTTGCAATGTCTCAGAATTGGATAGAAATAGCATTCCAAAAGAATTTTAAAACTTTTTACCCAGATGAAATATGAGGTCATATTTTCTTCACTTTCAATGCATGGCAGCTAATTATGGAAAGCTGTGTTTTATGTTTTATTTTCATATTAATAAAAAGTTTGCAATCTCAAGAAATATTACACTTAAATGAGTACACATATTTCTTTGGAACAATCAACTGATAGTGGGAAGTTACACAGTTACCGAATAAAATTGAATGATTAGGCGATTTGATTACTGCAAAAACTTCGTAACACCGAACTTTTGTAATAATATCATGGATGGATATATGAAAACAATTTGGGTATATCACACATTACTTATAACCTTCAGTAATTGAATGTCTTATTAAAGCTGTAGGGGGAAAATGTTATGGATCCAACCTGAAGAATATCATTTAGTTTCTTAGAAGGCCGATAACTCCTAAGAATCTGCATTTATCCAGGATTCAGCGAGAAACAAGATCCTGTAAAGAGCAAAACACATATAGAAAAGCGTACCTCATAAAGTGACCGCTTGTCCTAGTCTTTTTTGATGGGGTGTAGAACTAAACATGAACCCAAACAATATGAAGAAATGAACAGAGAAAACAGTCTTGCTGTTCACTTCATTTCTTTTCTTAGTACTTGGGTTATATCAATATCACTTTAGTTTATAATTACTGTGAGTTATATTTTAGGATTAGCAAGAAGAATTCCCTCTTAATTAGAAAGTTAATTGCAATAGCTGGAATGTGTTTAGTGCATTTGTTGAACAAGTGTGTCTTAATTAACATCCATTCGAAGAATGAATAGACTTTAGACAAAAGTTAGGAATGGAAATTTTGGACATAAACTAAAAAGTTAGCGTACATTGTTGCCTCACTGATTCAACATTCTCAGTTACATATTTTAATGATGGGATAATGATATTAGCATCGTTCCTCGTATCTAAGATCTATCAATCTGGTTTGCTGAAATCGACGTCTTTGAGAGAATCTATTATCTACAGTGATTTCGGAGGAAGATGAAGTAAATATCGTACGAAATAATAACAGTGGCACTTATAAATTATAGTTTCATATAATAGTCTTAACAAATTCTTGAATTTTCATTTAGTTAGGATCTTGATAAGTTAAAATCTTTAGCTACAATTACAATCGACGATGTTTACAAACGAGCCGTAGAGCTAAGAAATCATTTTCCGGGTGCACTTACGCGACCCTTATGCGTCTCATTATTTGTTTTGTATGTATTCAATAATAATAAGTCTATAGCATCATGAAATATTTGCATATGTAAATTTGTGGTTTACAATACTACCACCTCAATATTGCTCGATCTGCATTCATACATTTGCATACATTCATAAACATCATTAATCGTAACATCTGTCGTATGCACTTCCAACCATTCAAAAATAATTCCAATAATGTATCCATATCATGATCTTGAGTTTTAGTGATAGTGAAAGACAGTACAATTGAACAATTGCATTATTCTTAGGATTGCAAAAAACCGAAGCATAATACAATACAATTATTCGGACATTTATTTTACATGTTATATTGCAAGAAGAGAACGAATGAAATGCAAAAGAATAATTTATGGTTGAGAACAGATAAACTCTAAAATGATACAAAAGTATCCGAGCTTTACAACATGTTGAAAATGGAAAAGAAACTATATAGCATGCTAATGCTATCAATCCAGTAACAACTAAACCAGCCAGCTCTTGTAACCATTGCTTTAGACATTCTTATTAAAACTGACCAAATACTTCTCTTGCTTGGCAAACAGTTTTTCTTCCATACAACTGCAAAAAAATTATACAATGTTGAAATGATAACAAAGTAAATAATACATATATTACTAACAATAACGTCCGTTGACAAATGATGCTCCAAAGACTACCAACTGGCAAGTTATTATGACGTTAACATATAAAATATTAATACAATGTATTTTACCACAAAAACATTACAGTACGAACAGAATCGATTGTCAGGTCTATGGAGTAAATAGAGTGATTCTTACCGTAGCTTGCTATTTATATAAAAATTATGAAAATTAATTAATTCTCTAAATTTCTAAATGACATCCGCATCGTATCAAAATCTCGTGATGATCCTTTTTAATCTTCTTTTCACCATCTTTTAAGGGATCCTATAAAGTGAGATAGTGCATTTACGCTTAACGAAATATTAAAATCTTCTAATGCATATTCCCATATGACTTACTTCATGTTTTTATAACAGCTGGTCCGTTGAATACGAAAAAATTTCTTTCAACATGGATTATTCGATGAAAGTACGCTTTGAAAATGATAAGGGTTGAAGTCATACAATTTTAAAAAATCAACCCATATTTCAGGAAATGCATAACGAAGCAAACGTTGAATTTCATGCTTGACAACTGATACAGAATGTCACCAAGATGATGACGTATCATTGCTTAGGTAATTTTATTTCCACTTTGTACTGTTACTTCCACAGAATGCTGAACCAAGTTATCAAATGTAATTCTGAGGATTACATAACAACAATCAGAACAATCTTACTTTGAGAATAATAACTTTTCTCACAGACAATTAAAAGTACCGTTAAAATTTTAGGGAAAGTATATCGATCAGACATAACGTAACTTTGAACAAGCATTCAGTTTAGTGGCAGAAAGTGAGGAAAGCTTACATATTCCTCAACATCCCAACAGTTTTATAAAATGGACAAAAACGATCATAAGGAGGATACCCATTTTGCTGTAAAAAGTTATACTTAATTAATTTCACAACTTCCAGAGTAATTTTATCTGACATCTTTGTCAACCAGTTACACGATTTCCGACAAATCTTCCTGAACAAATATTACAAATTCCATGCTGTATAGAAAATATGAAATCTGAATTCAGCAAGTTATCATCAAGCATTCATTTACATAAATGAAAATGCAATAAGAAGAATTGATTTACCTTGAAGCTTTTAATCCTAAAATGGATGAAGTGAAGCCGGAACTGAAAACACATATTATCTAATAGAAGGAATCGAGTTACTGACAATTTGTAGTCAAATTTCAGTAACAGTAACATCATCACACTGAAAATTTATATGGTTATAGTGAAAATTTGCCGGCAAACTTGAAGGATTTCTCTGCACTTTGTTCGTAAAGATACAAATTCCGGAAAATTTCTCACGTAATAATCGACGACCGCTCGCGTAAACTACTTGCTGGAAAAGTATACATTAAAAAGATATGAAGTGGATCATAAATTCAGGGTATACTTTTCATACCCGATGAACAAATTATTTGCAACAGAAATTTTTTCTTTTTTACATTTCAAAACTCTTAATGAACTGAGCAATCCACAACATTATTCAGATGGCTTATCATATATGCACTTATATAATGGATTTACGGAGGCCGTAAACAAAAGTGTGGATAGGTTCGAAGTATTTATCAAAAAACAGAAAGAGAGAAAGAGAGAGAGAGAGGTAGCCTAACATTAGAAATCGTTGCTATGGGTAACTCAATCCGGAGAACTGTTCCCGTCTTTTCATTATTGCTATTTTGTTTCTTGCAGATTTTACCTTACCGTTTTCCTCCCACCAATTTCTCACAATTTATTTAATTATAGGATATGCCATCCTTTCGTTTTTTTAGAAAGCCTACGAATATTTTATTTCCTGTAATTATTGTATACCATTTGACAACTAACAATGGTTTAATGCCTTCATATGATCTTTTAATATGCTATTATGAAGAATGACCCATAGGTTGCAGTAAATCACTTTTGAAATAATGCTTAGTAAGAGATTTTGTAGTATTCCTCTCTCCAAAAAAAGACTTATAGGTTCTGCAAGAGTTAAAAAGGCGAGATAAGTCAAAACAGAAGAAACTAACTCACTTTGTTTCTGGAAGGCTATAGAAAATTCTGGTTGGCAGAAAATTTAAATTTACTTTTAAAAAGCTGGATGAAGTCCTTTCTAAAGTTAAAAATGCACGAAAATTGAAAAAGAAGCGGAGAAAATTATAAGTGGAACTGTTATAAGCACAGTTGAACTCACTGTCACACGAACTTGTTCTGGTAATGGCGAAGTTTCCAATAGCAAACACCTTCTTACTTCCTTTATTAGCCTTTTGAATAATTACTGAATGTCCTAACATAATGAGCATAGCTGAAGGAAGTTTGTTTCCGAATACAGAGTTTTGCTGTTATGGATACTTCTATCAATCAAGTCATCATCAACAAATGCAGATTATGTGACAATGGGAAATGGTATGTTGTTACACGATATCATTATTTCGTAAACGCCAAAAAAAAAGACACAAGTTCAGTCGTGTTTTTCGGTAAAGTCAGTGGAAGTAGAAACCACAGCAAATATTATATTTAACAATTCTAACAGTCATATTCAATAAATTCTACGAGGTTACAATGCATACCTATTACTTTGACCCTGTTATTGACTTTTGTTAAAAGACTTACAGAAATTCTCCTTGCCATGTTTGCAGGCTCTTTGTATAACAGAGAATAGTATAACGCTAAAAACTACAAAATTTCAGGAATAATGATCACGAATAATGTACCGCTAAACAATTCAGCAATGACCCGCTTATGTCAGATACCGGCACGACACACTGGTATTGCAAGTCTTTGCATCCAGCTTATTGGTCTGATAATGAGTGCAGGCCTCACAATACATTTAATATTTCATCTCAGCAGTATAACCATAACCAGAAACACTAAGCAACAACCAAAACGACCTGCAGCAACACATACTACCGTTTTCAATATGACAACGGTTTGTGATGTACCTACCAAATCAAAATCAGTACTTATACCAATGAGCTATCCTGACAATTTTTTCCTTAAACGAGAGCCTTGTTCTCATTCCAAAACCTTTTTACCACAAAGATTTACGTACTTCATAAATGAAACTAAATATAGCCCATACTAATCAGTAACACTCCATTCCTCATCTCCTTACCCTCTCAACTTTATCACTTCCTACAATTTGCAAATCGATGAGTAAAGATACTTTCGAAACTCATTTTTACAGATGAATGTAACAGAAGTAAGCAGAGACATGAATTTAACAGCGAAAATCATTTGGGATGGAAATCCTGCGTTAGATGTGAGTGGAAATGGCACAACTGATGAAATTGGATTTCAATTGGACCTTACTGAATTAATACGGATATCAACAGGCGTCTATACTGGTAGAAGTTTCTCATAAAATTTAAATTCCACAGTCGGAGAAATTTATAACCATATAGTACAGCAATTTTTTTAAAGGAATGTGCATTCTATGGCTACTTTCGCTTATGTCATTGCTAGCATCAATTAAACTCGAAAGTCTCGATTTAATCATCATGAATTCTGTGCTTCTAACCATTGCCATGATTTATGCTATTACTCATGCTCTCTTCGTTTCCATCCTTTTCGTATACCATGTAAGCTTGAATTCTCTCATTAATAAACAAAATTATACTTTTTTTTTCCCACAATTTTTCAAATTTATGACAACTAGTAAGATGTGATATAATTCCATCTAAATGGAATCGAATACTATTACTAACGTTAGATCTTTTATAAAATCAACAGAAACAAATTCCATGGACTACGCTTGCCATAACAAGTACTGTTGTTTTTGGTTTTGTTCTAACTTCAATTATTTGCGGTTTTGCTCTTGCCTTCAATATCGCATGGTATAGATATGTTGTATACGTGAACGATAATGATCAGGTTATTATTTCTATTTATATAGCTTCTTTTTTTTTTTTTTATTTTGCCTAAAACTAAGCAAAATTGCGGAAACAGTACAAAAAATATTTGTTGATTAATTTGAATATTTATGATATCATTAAAAAAATACAATGTTCATCCTAACCTACACGTATAATTTCAGTGTATGTGTCTTTCGGTGACCGCTCAGTTGTTCAAACGTCATCGACAACAACGTCCAACACAAGGGTATAGCATCTCGGAAGCAACACGACATTCCAATTTACCATATGATAACGAATTAGCTGTCCATAATTTCAGTCGTTTGTAACTGTGAGAGAAATACGCATATTTCAGAAAAAAGTTATATAATGCGGCTTTGGCTTATTTTCGAAAGAATAAATTGTGTTCATCAAGATGAGTAATCACATATAGCATGACTGTGAGGTCAAGTTGAAAATTGTTTCGGATTCAACAAATTTAAGCGTGGTAGAATTGAATGGACAGTAGCACCAACCTGTATGAGATAAGCCAATTAATTGAAGGAAAGCGTTTCCATTGAGCAAGTCCCAAAAGACCTGAACGATACTTGAGGTCACTGATATGATCGGATCTGTAAAATCACCACCTGGTGGAAACACTCTGGGATAAGTACCAACAATTCGTACGAGTAACAGCATTGTAAAAGTTTCGATTCATGAGTAGGAAATTCATAAGCTAATGGATACAAATCATACCACGCAAACACTCAATCGCTCGTTGAAGTTAGGATTCTGTTCCGTCAAACAAAAAACGCAGATCGTAAAGATAGGGTAAACAAGCATTCAATCCCAATAAACTTTCAGCCATTGACTTGTAGCTCCCACCCACGATTCGGCATCAGAAAAAGTTAGTGTAAACAGAATAAAAAAGCATATTGATTCGAAAAAAAAAAAAAAAAAAAAAAAAAAAAAAAAACGCCATTATTTTTCAATAAATAACAAAACTTATGCACCTACAATCGTGATAGAACCTTCACGTTCGAAACTTCCAAAATATTTAACTCTTTCTGCCCTTTCATAGAATGAAGGTAAGCGTGCAGCTAAATATGCGGGGTAACCGGAATCGGCTGGCATCTCACATATACGCCCTATAAAGTGATTTTTTTAAAACAATTTTTGAAGCTATATGGAAACTTTCTGGATAACATTCATTTACGTATGAAAATAGTTGAAAATCTCCGCATGCAATCCTCCCATAAGCAGAACAGTGGACAAATTACATAATTACAGAAATTACAGATTACAAGAAAATACTTTTGCATCAACCACGGTTCAGTCAGCTGGAATTTTCCCCTCCGCTCCCCCCCCCTCCCTCCCAAAAAAAAAGAACGATAAACAGAAAACCTAAAATAGCGGTAGCTGCATCCTGAATGCATGAGAACAGTGCGTCCAAGATACGTTTTCCATATAGTAGTGGATAATTTGCAGCCAATTTTTCAACACATGATCGCGGTTGTCTTATAGGTTAAACTTGCAATATTGCATATTTGGTCTTCTCTCCAGCGAAATCGACTTCCTGTAAGATATACTTTAATGAAGAAAAAACTTTTCTGTGACAAATAACGAACATCAACAATAAATTCAAATAATTTGCTGGAAGATGGTAATTGAATGATTCAAAATGCAGAAAAAGCATAATATACGACTAACAATAAAACACATCACTTACTGCAACTGTGTACTGTCCTACAAGTGCCAAGAAAGTGACGGTGCCATATGCAGTTAGTGAAAGCATGATATGATGTTTGATAAGGAAGATATAGCTTAAATTGAATAAGAATGCTCTCCAACTAAAGAAGTATAATAATGCTTGCTTAGTCATTTTCTAATACAATGTAAATAAATAATCAAACTGAAGAATTTAAGAAGTTGCAACTCAAATAAATTTGACATTTTCAATAAAAATAAAACACAAGAAATATTCACCCAAAATATCGTTGCCGGTAATGTGGTCGTTAATTTTCAATTTTTTGTTCGGTTCAAAATTTCACTTTGTATCACGAGATAAAGCATTCACATTGACACCTCAAAAGAAACTAAAAATGTTGGAATTCTCCAAGATAAATATATCTTCATTTTACCGCTGAGGATTCAAAATTAGAAATCGGCAGTGAAAAATCCAAGTTTATTCCATAAATTCAACGTAACCTTTTGTCATGTATATTGATTGCATCAAATCAACAATATCTTTCAAAGGCCGTTGGATTCCACTGAAGATTGATCCCGTGATATCAGAACCTAATTCCATAAACAGCGGCTTACCAGTTCTCAATACTGGATCGTCGATTGTTACTGCTACTAAAACTTATAACACAGAGTTTTTGCGAATATATTTGACTTACCTCAGGAGTATACATAACAGTCGCGTTCAGATATGTCTACAGGAAGGACGTACAGCTTTTCCAGTAATCACAAATAATATAGGAAGGCTTAATAATGAGCTCGAAAAATTCAAATTCTTGAAAGCTGCTTTCAGATTTAAAATTGAAAAAATTACATGTGTCCCCATAAACTTGAATTGTCGCACAACCCCCTCTAAACAAATGATTACACTAACCAATCCGGAATGTTCAACAGGCACTAATTCATGCATGGCAGATCCTGCCATTTTCTCCGCAGTTACTACTCCGTAGAAACGATAGCCTGATCATACGGACTCCGTTATCATTAACAAATTACTCCTAATGATTTCAGCATCTGCTGCTGAAATCATTAACTACGTAACGTAACCGAATAACTTCAGCCCAAACAATCAAAGCTATTCGTATAAGCGTAATACTATTGTTTTATCCAATCTGTAACAGTTCTCGACTGCTTAATATTTGTAATTAATACCATACAATAAATCAGTAAATTTTATTTTTCTAAAGGGATCGCTCCAAAGTTCTCTTTACATTTCGTAGTTTTCAATCAGTTATTTTTTACACAGTTTCGAATTTTGTGTATATAATTTATATAATTTGAAAAAAATTTTAAAGAAAAATATAATTTAAAAAAATCTACCAGGACCAGGCACACCATATACAAAACCATATGAACTCTCTTTAGCATTATCTGTTAATTCCGAGATAGGTGACACGGTAAAACGTGAACGAGATTCCTTAGATGAGATTCTTGAATGTAATAAAGATCATTAACGATAGGTTAGTGAAATGATTTCACATCCACAACGTAACTGAAGCACTCTTTCTGAGATTTGTTCGAAAAAATGGGATAAAAAGGCGGAAAGGAGAACTGAGAAGAAACGTCAGCAGTTCCGTGAGATGTTTACACAATACCACAATAATCCATCGCAAATACTATGTTGCTACTGGACTCACGTAACAGCAGAGAAAATACGTAACACTCAGTCCATTAAAGAGCAAAAAGTTTATCAAACGGATACTAATTAACAAATGTTATAGGACCATACCCCCCCCCCCTCCCCCCCCCCCGGTCTGTGGCATTATGCTGTTAATATCTGGAATATTATAAATGATTGAAATGTTATGCTAATAGTTCCATTCTCCTCACATTTCAATACAACAAGCTTAACAATTACTCTTATCATCGTATCACATTTAGTCCTGTGAATGCGCTTATCCATAGGATTAGATGATTAAGCGATACATTCATGAATGTACAACATGGAAATTAATTAGAACATATCGTATCAAGCATGCGAATTTTCTTTCCTTTCATTTCGTGCTCTTTGTTTTCATCCTTACCATTTAAATTCTCATTTTTATGCTTAGAAGCTTAACAGGTTCTTTGGTCATTGCTTGATCTTCTAGCTCACTTTTATGGATAATCAAATTCGGGAAATAATGGTGCATGTCAAAGTGCTTTCTTCTTCTTTAAAGAGAATAATGTTTATTGTGCCGAGGAGACGACATCTGATGGGACAATGTTGAAATAGTGAAAAAGTGAGCCGCTTGTGCACCACCCAGGATAATCGCACGTTTAGATTATATTGTCCCTTAGCAACGCTCATTTCCATCGTTAAAAATTACACAACATGAAGTGGTGCTTTTCTATAGATTCACCTATGAAATGGTCCGTCTTTTAGTACTTTAATACTTCTCTTTCATTTGTAATCGACGATTGATTAGCAGTCCATCTCCTCAATTCATGTAGCTTACGACTATTAATGTGTCCATGATGTTGAACTATTCAGTTCAATATCCTCCCTAATTGGTTGGATCATCAATGACCCGTTGGCCAACGGATTTCATGGCTTGCTTGAAGCTTTCGAAAGTCTGAACATCCGTACCTCTGTATTACTTATTTCCGTATCTGCGATTCGGTGTACAGTAGAGTTACACGGAAATTTTTTTGACAATAAATTTTTCTTAAGGGTCAATAACATTGTTACTATGAGTTGATCAGAAAACTGGTAGGTTTATAGCACATTTTGGCATGAAATTCGATTATAAGCCTATTGGCTTGTTGAATGATAATCGCTGGACTGATTATAAAGGAGAAAACTTGCAATTTTGGGCAATATCCATTAACCACCTTCATTACACAAGTCCCTTCGAAATCTAATTGCTTATTGTTTCATTCTGATCAACAGTTATATACTTTAGTACCGCTTCAAAGACTCTTTTTCAGATTGATATCTATTCTGAAAATCATAATTTGAGACTCATTATATGTATGACGAATTTAAACTCTTTTTTGCAATGGTCTATTTGTTGTTCTTCAAGTTTAGAATAGCTTGAAAATACAACAGTAGAGACCATTCACTATCGTAGGTATTTTTGTTTTGTAATCCCTCAAGATTGTAAAAAGTATGCAGTGATGACAGTTTATGGATTATCTAAATGAGCTTGATACCGAATTTAGCACTAAGTTTTCTATTTTTCACACCAATTAAAAATTTAGCTCCCATTTCTGTCGAAATATTAGCGCGTTCCTTCCTAGACGATCGCTCTTTCTAAGCTAGCAAAGGTTATTGGAGACAAAAAAGTTACAGTAATAAGTTGTGAGAAGTATATGTTCGGATACAAACGAGATATTTTGTTATCTTTTATGAGTTCTACAGTCATTATCTATTAGCATAATATGTCCTGTACCTCAAAAGCTTTTGCCGATGATTTTAATAGCCGAAATACAAAATGTGCGAAACCCTGCCGTAGAATATATCAGTATCCTGACAGATTACCTATTCATCACTTCACACTAAGATCAGGAGCAGAAATGTTATAAAATGTTCCGAAGAAAGATTCGTTGAAAGAGGCAATGGACATTCGGTCAATTAATGGAACTTTAGTTGAGCTTCAATGCAATTTTTTTTTTTTTTGCATACTTCTGTAGAAATTCATTGTTATCTGTTAATCTACTGTTCATTTTTTTCTATTTTTAGGGTTGATTAATGTCCACAGCAAGTGCTACTGCTAAATCTGTCAACTTACATGATTATCAGGAACAATCAAAGGAAAAGAGTAAATCACAAAATAGTGTTGTTGAAACAGATAGCAATAGTTCAGTTCTAAATGATTCCACCAACTCAATTGACCATACGGGATACTCTACTGGTAGGTCGTACCTGCCACTTACCATAGAAGCTGTTATAATTACCGTAAAAAGTATGATTACATCAGATACAATTGAAATATAGAAGTGGAAGCCAGTTTTTAGACTGTTTTGAATTTTCGTGTTGTTGAAATTTTAGCAAAGCACGATTCTCCAGTACATCCAAGCACATCAGGCGGAGTATATGATCGTCGTCAAATGCTAAGAAATATTTATTCTGCAAAACGTTCAGCTCCAGCAACATCTACCAAGTATCGCCTTGCTGTTAAACCGTCATCCTTTCCTCTCTTACCACTAAAATTGTTGGAAAAACGACCGCTTCATGGTATACTTTTTCCCGGATTATATTTCACTATTATCTGAATTTCATCATCTCATTCATTGAGATGGAGAAAAGCTTTAATCCTTCTAGTTTTAATGGAATGCTGGTATAATGTTGTCGAGATGTAACGGTACCGAAATGGCAAATAATTTACGATGTGAATAACTTGATTTTTTGTAGTATCATCGCAATTCGATCAAGGTAGAACGCCGCAACGAGAACAAATCGATAATTTACGAGAAGAATTATACGGAGTTAAACGTGTAAGTGAATTATGTGTGATTAATTAACAACTCACGCTTGGCTAAGCTGACACAGAACAGTTTGTAGAAAGAAAATATGAGAAAATGAGAGTTTACATTTGATACCGCTGATATAATTTCTTCAAAAATTACTGAGGCAGTATTTCCAAAAAGACTATGGTGATGATGTACCTTGTCTAACAAATACTTTTATATCAGGGGAACTGTATCGGGAGAGTTAGATATACCTATATGGCGTTGTCATTCGAAATTTGTTTCAGAAATGCTCATTAATTAGTCGTTTTCCTACAGCATAAATTTATTGCTATTTTAGAATTACGCTGCTATGTTAAAGGAAAATGTTGTGTTAAAAACACGTTTAAAACGTTCAAGTAACGAAATAGTAAGAAAAGACCGTCAATTACAGAATTTGTTGTTCATTCAGGTGTGCATTACCTTGTTGTTCTTTCAGGCTTGTATTACCTTATAAGCCTCTATCCTATCAATCCCATGATTTTCTGAATAAATTTATGAACTTATATTTGCCCAAATTTTACCCGCTGCTTTACTTTTATATTCCAAATCATTTTGTGGACAATTGAGATATTCAATATTGTTATAGTTTAGTCTAAATGGTACGCATCCGATGATTCACGAGGAAACATGCTAGCAATGAAGCAGAAAATTGCAATGCTGGAATCGCTTTTGAAAGAGAAGACCAATGAAATAAGGTTTTCATTGTTTTGTTTAATGAAAAGGTGTTTATATGAAGTGTATGTCGATTTCAGTCGACTGAAACATGATCGTGAAACAATGAAGATATCAGATTATCAGAAACATATCGGAACTCTTCAGGTAGAATGCAATAACATGAGGCGTTGTCTCACTTATGTCACGCCTCCACCTAGGTTAGCAATACCACTGCTTTTTCACTTTCATTTCTACAAGTATCACTTCTTGTATTTTGTATGACAAACATTTTTAACTCATATCAGGTCATGAAAATTTTTGCACTTATTAATTTTCAGCAAAATGCGGGCTGATGTACTAAAACAACAAAGAACAGTACCGGAAAGCAATAATGCTAGAAAATTGAAAGAAACAGTTAGCTTTCTGGAGAAAGAAAATGACATGATGCGTTCAAAACTAAGAATTTTCTTTAACTGCTCAACTTATTCTCTTGATGGTAAGTAAGCTTGACTTAGAAATTTGATGAAAGTTATCATACTGAAATGATAATTTAAGTATAAATGTATCTACCATTTTTTCGTTTCAGTCATATATATATACCGTTGCCAACAATTCCCCGCTTTATCTACCAAAGATAGGGATTTTAATTTTTTGAAATATATGGTCCAGGCTATTTCCTGTGATTTCTGAATTTTCGAAAAAATTATATTTAATTTTTGCATTCTTTTGGCTTTCCGCTCCAAATATCGCAGCTTCCTTTTATATGGTCGTCTAATATTTATCACAAAAAAATCATATGCGTTCGTTAAGTTTTTTCCACTTTGAATGCGTATTAAAGTACTGTTCTTTTAATTGCCCAACTTTTGGCATTCTATGGTCACAGCAATACTAAAATTTAAAGTATGGCAGAAAATTGATATCAACAGTAGCGATAGTTGGGAAATACTTCATCTATGCTTTATGTTTTTCTGTAGCATATTATTACGAATAATTTATTCTTAGCTATTACATTGCCCATATCCTTACTTGGGTAAGATATGATGATATATAATTAGCCCTCAATTTAAAGTTTTTCTGTTAAGATGTTAGTGGATCCTTACTTTAATGAGAAAAATGAGAGGGTAAACATTTGGGACAGTTTTTCTTAGTGTTTAAAATGATATCATTATCAAAATAAATTGCTGACAATTGGCAAATTCCTTATAAGATTTATGTATGAAATATGTTTACAATAGATGGCTTGTTGAAAAAGTGTGACAAATTTCATTGATTTCTTTCATAACTGTGATGAGGGTTTAGTTGAGACATAAGAAAAGTACTGAAGGATTGTCTTTTACTGCTGTTAAATGGTTTGTTATCGCGGAAATGGAATAATAAATATGCAAGTTGAGAATAAGATCGGATACGACATTAAATGGACAATACGGTTTGCTATGTTATATAAAATCTGCCAACAGATTCGAAAGAAAATTTTATTAGCGTCAGAAGCACTACCAAGTTTCTCGTAGAATATATTGCTCTTCACTTGATACAGTGAGTAATTAATATGTTTTGCAGAACAATGATCGGTAATTATTTAATCACAGATCGATTGATCCTGTAGGGAACGTATTTTGTCTCTAATAATTATGTGCTCTGTTTTGCTTCCATTTTATTCCATGTTTATTAACAATTTAATGTGAACAAACGTGGAATAAATTGGAAGCAAAACGGAACACAAACTGAATTTCATATTTGAGAACAA
This sequence comes from Dipetalonema caudispina, assembly GCA_013365325.1. Lineage (NCBI taxonomy): Eukaryota > Metazoa > Nematoda > Chromadorea > Rhabditida > Onchocercidae > Dipetalonema > Dipetalonema caudispina. The sequence continues at coordinate 267,689 of JABVXV010000021.1, read as the reverse complement.
TTGTTCGTTGTGAAGATGAAGTTCTCAAATGTAAAATCCAGAGTTTAAAATTTTTTCTGTAAAGAAAGATGAAAAAATGAATTTGATTCGATTTGTTTTAATGCATTTTACGAGGTTATTATGGATTGATTACTTGTTTCTCGGGAAATCAGGCAGGAAACATATGCGATCAAAAATCATATTGCTAGTGAAGCATGAATTCGAAAAATGTTTAATTTCAAATCTCACCCTACGAATTTCATTGAATTTATTTGAGAACTCTATTTCGAATTTTTCTTAAAATTTTTGCAGAGTTATCTACATTTGATCGTGAAGAACTTATTGCGCTGATCATTCATCTGGAAAATGAATTGAGAAAGAAAGAAAGGCGGAAAAACAACTGCAATGTCAAGAGTGGACAGTCCAAACAGAAACATACTTCGCAAACGTACGATCGAAAATTATTACCAATGAAGCATGAATTCGAAAAACCTATAAAGCAATTTAGGACTAAGAAGTTAGTGAAAATTTTAAAGTTTTTTTTTTTCCAGAAAAATTCCAACGCTTACGTTGATTTTAACCCTTTTGTGCAATGGGAACTAACATTTATTTATAATGCGACGGAAAATTAAGCAGGAAAAAAATAAATCTGTCTTCTACAGACTAATTTCCACATTACACGAGGAATTTTTGTAGAATATTTGTCTTGCTGCTACTAAGCTTCTATATCTTATTTAGAATTAATTATAAAAAATAAAAATAAAGAGTGGAAAGACATGGAATCATACTATTTTCTTCTGAATAGTTTATTTTATATTCCAGGAAACTGACGACACCAAGTAATGGGACTCAAGAAAAGTTGAAAGCAGAAATAATAAAAATTCATTCGGATGATGAAGCGAAGGGAACAGCAGTGAGTAGAATGAAAATAACAGAATCGTCGAAAGACAGAATTGCAACACCGATCGAAGAATCGGAGCCAAATGCTGGTGATGATTGGGAAAGTGATGATAGTTTTTCAAGGTATAGCTATACATAAATGGTTTTATTAGCCAAATCTTTCATCTTTCTTTTTTAAGTTAATACTTTACAGCAATTCCAAAAACTTAGAGAGAGACATTATGTTTTCCGGAACTTATTGTGTTCTGTACAAATTTATCATTCATCAGCAATTAATGGCTAGATCTAATTAATAATTCATTCCAGTACACCACACGAAATAGCGGTTGTCACAAAAGCGGGAAAGGTAACGGAAAGATTCGAGCATTCATTCAGTGGAACAGAAAGTGTATCGGAACAAGCAGAAGATGAAAGGAAAGTAGTTGAACAAAAACAACGAGTAATGAAAGCTCAAACGAAACATGAATCTAAAACAATTCAAAGAAATTGTGGAAAATCTAGAGGTAGCAAAGATCGAGCTGATAAACATCCATTTGTTGACATCAGTACAGAGCGATCCACATTGGAGGATAATCAAGACGAATTTAAAGAAATATCCGACAATGCTGCAGATGGTAAATTTATAAAAAAAAACTCAAATGATTGTGATGAAGTTGAAGAATGGGCTGAGGAAGAGGAATCATCAAGCGATGCGCAGGAACAAATGGAAAAGATGACACCCATGAAGAAAATAGAAGCAGAAGAGGATGAAATAAAATTCGAAAATGCAGAAAGAGTAGGAACAAAAAAAGATGAGGTGAGTGAATCTGTAAATGATAGTTTCGAGCTGTTAAAAGAAATAGCGATTCCAGTTTTTACTTAATGATCAAATTTCAGTGAACATATGTTTATCTATTCATTTTCTGAAAAATGAATTTGGAATATGAGTCTTTGAAACAAGTACCATCTTCCTTTTATCAGTCTATAGAAGGCTGGAAATTTTCCACTACATATACTTACTACTAAAGAGTGTAATATTTCAGGTTATGTCTAATTTCATTTCCCGAACAATATTACGAACAACATCGGCGCATCTGAAACGTTTAGAACTTCTGATCGCTAAAACCAATTTCTATTCATCATCGTCATGATGCATTTTGTTTTTGACTGTGCTGTGAGTGAAAGGAATCAGTTTAACGGCGTCGGTAGAGATAGCAGTGATCCATCAAATCAGTTATAATATATTTGTAGCTAATTATTTAGATTATAAGTATTTCTGCTGAATTTGGCACATTTTAGCTAATTGCTAACAATGTTTTCTAAAGATTGACTGAGTTTGTTAAATGTTATACTTGAAAATTTTTACGAATCATATTAGCTCGGAGTTTTGCAGAAATGATCCTGTCGAGGTATTGCAGTCCTAAGTATCTTTTCAAGTTTCTAATTTTAGTTGAGGGACGGTAATTAGAAAATGCAATTTTAGTGATTTTATTTGAGCACGACCGCTATCAAGATGACAATGTTATGTGTTACATATATGAAAGAAGAATAGAGATGTAGGCCTGAATAAGGCAAGAAATATTTCTTATTAGATAATGCTTTTTATTTCACTTCATATCTTTGTTCGATTTGAGGCACTTTAGTGGACGAAAATTTTTTAAATCTTATATTTTTCCTCTCGAAAGACATTCTTTTGTTCGTATTTCAGTGTCGATTATGTAGTGTACAAATCTTATATGACTGGAATAGCAGAACTGATTGCATCTGCGGATTTAGAAATTCTTATTTATATTTATTCATAAGTGTAACGTGGATATGAAAACTTAATTCTAAAGGAAAAGCCAGTGAAGGAAGGAAAATATTCCAACCATCGATGACAAAACAATTCTGCTACTAGTATCTTCTGCTATTTTAAGTATGCATGATATGTAGTCATACATAACTAAAAGGCATTTTCTATTAAATTATCAATAAATTTGTTGAATCCGCTAGTTTACGACAAGTCTTGACCTTGAAATACAACCATTTTTTAAGTGAATAATTTGAGCAGAGTTTAGAGATGATTTATACATCAAGAAGAAATGAATGATGAAAAATTGCTGGAAAAATAAGCAGTGATCGTTTTCTGAAATAATTAGAATGGTGGTTATGATCAATTTGCTCATGGCAACTTACTTGATATTAAGCTAGGCCTGTAAATTCGGGATTTCGCTACAATTCGGATTTTTGCACCTTTTAAAAACTCCAATTGAACTAAGTTGATGCAACATAATTTATTTTTAATTTAATATGTTTGTAAAGAATTGAATGTTGTTGCAAACAACTCTTCGGGCAGCAATTTTCATATGGACAGTAAACATTAACTGTCCTTACCACTTATTTCAGTGCTACTCCGACATGTTCACAAATTTTGATTTTATTTTAATGCTATATTTTATATCTATCATATTTTTTAACTTGCAAAAATATAGCATTAAGCGATAAGAAATACCTTTCATCCTCAAATTCAAAAAATAAATTAATTAAGGAAAGCTAGAAAAGAATACCTGTCAGTTTGTAAATATGATCTGAAAACACTTCTCGATCGTTGCTCGCATTTCCATAAGACATTTTTTGTTTTGTATTAATAAATTTGTCTTACTCCATAAAAGTTATTGGTGCTATAATTGGAATTTTTTATTGTGAAAGATTAATACCAAAAGATATAGTTTGAAGTGACATGTCTCATTTTTAATTCAGTGTGATTTTTATCCCGAAATTCTGGTAAATTTTCCTGCAGAAATCACACCAAACGGCGAGATATTAAACCAAGGGCTCATCCCCAAAAAAACTGGACTTGTGAAAACTCAATGCGGTCAGCAATAACTGGTCACATTGATGTCTTTTTGTTCTAATCACTTTATAGATATGTGATTTCTGCAGTTTTTGAAACGAAAAATTATCATTGAGCCCTGAGGTCCTTCTGAAAGTTGTCAATAATAATAACAATATATTTCTCTTCGCTCAATCATTTTTAGTGGAAGTATGTTCTATACTTTCGTGACCCTTGGTTAGCCCAAAGTTCCCTACTTTATAAATGTACATGGCAGAAAAAAAAAAAAAGAAAAAACGTCAATTTCTTAACTCAGTGAACTGATATTATTCTATGAATAATAGTAAATACAATTCATCTTTTTTTTTTTTTCAGATTAGGAAATGATCGAAATATCATAGCAGCAGCATAACAGCAAGTTGTGCGACTGTTACAGTGTATTGGACTCATTTACCTAAGTGTAGCTTTTGTTTTTAGAAAAAGATAATATTAGAAAAATAACAATTTTATGTATTTGAAGTGCTTTGTATCAGTGATTACAGTAACCAATGGCCTTAGGCTTAATTGGACTCAATCTCATAAATATTTCATTTTTTTTTTTTGCGAATTTACATTAAAAACTGATGGAAACGGCAAAACTAAGTTGGAAACAGAATAAAAGAAGAGATCAGAGTTTAATGGTTTAATGAAGAAAGAAACATAGAAATGAGAACAATAAAATGTGCTTGTAATGGTATACAGGAAGATCATGAAAATTGCTGAAAAAAATTGAACAAGTTGTCAAGAAATCTGAAATAGAAGAATTCAATGCTGTCTTACGTAAGTTGTCAGTACGTTTTTTCACCGTTTTTACGTGTGCCGAAATTTGTATCTGTCAGTTTCATTTAATAATTGTGAAAGAAGACTATTTACAAATCTTTACCTATTCACATATATCGGTTTAAACAGAAAAAGTAAAACTCTAAAAAATTCAACGAACACGAAGCATTTCATCAAATTCATTTTTCTCTGCTTATTTTCGAATATTAATGAAATACTTTGGGATCTCATTGAAAGTTATTCCAGACATTTGGTGCAAAATTTCTTGTGTCTGAAAATCAAAAATAGATGAACGGAAAAGTTCTAAAATCACTACACTGTAACGACTAGAAAATGATTTGAATATATATGAAATGAGGCTTTTGATTAATTTGTATAAGAGCACTTTTTTTATCAAAGTTTGTACTTTCAAAATATTTAGAAAGCCGATTTAAAAATTTTTTAAATCACAGAGTGTCCAGTACGCGATACAGCAAAACAGTATTTTGAGAAATTCAACTAAAAAAAAGTGTGGAATATTGGTGACAAAGAACACAAATATGATTATAATCCCATTGTCTGCCGTACGAAAGGTCATCATTCGTTTCACAACATTGTACATCTAATGCCTTCACTCATTATCATCACAATCTTTATCATATTCATTGGAACAGTCTTCCAGGTAATCTTCCTCTGTAAAAATATACAGATGATGAAAAAATGTGAAGTATTTCAATTCATTTGAACCTTACCGTTTTTTAATTCCTTCAAATTATTGTGCAAAAATGCCAGGAAGAAGAATTTATACTTGTTTCCGTTAAATGCGGTAATCTATTTTTTTTCAAACTATAATGTTTCATAATGTCATAGGAAAAACAAAAAAAACTAACCAATATTGTCATGTTCAACATCTTTCGTTTCGTTTTTGCTTTTTACTGCCGTAATGAAAGTTTCCATGTTAGTCTCTTTATTAATTCTCTTTGTTCGTTCCCGGAATAGAGATTTCCCAAATTCAGTGAAATTTCCTTGCTTAAGGTAATCTGTTTCATTGTTTAATATTTCATTCAATAACTTGACTCGAAGCGCTGTGTATAGAATTTTTTATCCAAAAAATTATAAATCGTTTTGTGTAGTTTAAACTACTTGTCGATTTTCGCATAAAATAAAATAATCTTTACAGAAGTAAGAACAGAAGCTCAACACACTGTTAAAACCCTTTCTTATTTGCTGAAAAACAGGTAAACCCGTTCATGTATCGCATTTTTTCGGTATTTATCTGCGTTTACAAAACTAATTCATGACCTCGGGCTAGTAGTCTCTTAAATTTAAGACTTCTTCAAAGTTAGATTTATATTACTTGATGACACTCGAGATACTTCGATGAGAACAAAATAAGAAAAATTTAAAATTTATACCGGAGGACGAAATTTGACCAACGGTTCTGTTCGATTTTTATAAAACTCCTTTAAGTCTTTATCCAGCTTCGGATTGATTCTGAATAAATGCAATTCAAATGTAAATCGGTTATTTGAAGTTTCAAATGAATAGCAACAATTGGACGCAGAGATTCCTATATTAAGTAGAATGCTTTTCAAATAGATCTATCTTTAATTTTGTTAATTGGACCATGCACAAAAAAAAAATACCTCTGCCACGTGATCCCTGCGTCAGTCATCATGAAATTGCATTGAGAAGGTATCATCAACCTTATTATATTCCAAAAGGGACTTAATAATATCGAATTATGCATTCGATATATTGGCCTTACCATTACTTCCTACAATGTGCCTAGCAATATTTTAAGAGAAGAATGTGATGGAAAGCTAACTATTTCGTTCGTCATCTATGACATAATCGCAATATAAAAAAATGGATAAAAATTTTCAGCGCTTAAAGTTAATCATATCATCTTTTAAGATATTGTTTCAGACTTCAAATGTCCTCAAATGCATTTCAAACATTCATCATAAAAATCGCCAAATCAAGCTTACCATGAATAAATTACCGCCAATACCATAACAGCGAGCATTATATTTTGTTTTTAAACAAAGGAAGTAGCACTGTATAATTCTGAAATGTGCCAAATCAGATATGAAATTATCTTGCTAGTTTATATCCGGATCTTACAGCATATTAGAGTGTATCACTCAATATTCAACAGAAGACTCTCTTTGTCGTAAAGTCACATGAATAATGCATCAATTTTATCAATAGTCCTGGGACAAGATAGCCATTGATCACAAATATATTGGAAATGCTGCACTTTACAGTTAAATTTGTTTGGTGACCAGCAATGTTAAGAGTTAGTAGGTAGACAGAATTTCTCTGATTAATCTAATGAAAATCTCTATTATAGATTTGTAAAAGATGTATGATAAGGGTGACTATTTAATCCACATCTTGAGAAATCGTGGTAATTTATAATGAATAAATTTACAAAAATAAAAACTGACGAGCAAGCTTCAGAAGTAATTTTACGAAGGAAGCCAATATTAACGCGTGGCGGTGCACCATTTTCTCCGGTATGAAAAAGTGTGGTGGATTGCATTATCGAATAAATGAACCAGCCAGCTATTAATTTATGAGCTTTACACTTCTGCTCACAATCTGCAAAATTTTAATGTAACTCTCACTGAATGAAGCTTTCATTGAATGGAAGCCAGTTTTTAGACTATTTTGAATTTTAAATTTTTCAACAAACTGGCTATGAAATTGATCACTTTATCAAATTAAATCGAAAATTCAAAAATGAAACATCGGACCTTTGGTAGCAATCTGTACATGTAGATCCATACATTCCATCAAGTCTCGGAAAGCTTCAATAAATTTTAAAATTAAATAAAGTAATAGATAAATGATGAAGTACATAAGAAGGCCGATTGTTTTCAGAAATGATGCATAATATCTGCTCGGCGACTTTATGGAAGACTTAGTGATCAAAAAATGCGTTGAAAAAATGACCGGCAGGATGTTCGACACACATATACTCAAAGCCATCCATAAATATACGAAACAAATAATTCGGCTGGCATTTCTTTATGCGATCCATACATTCATATACTTCCCGAAGTTTCCTAAAATAATATCTGGACAATTTAAAACAAGAAATGTGATTCATTCACAGTTTCTCATAAAGCAACAAATCATTTACTCGCATGTATTCACTAAACGTTCGTAGTTGTTTCCAGAAACAAAACTTGCGCGTAGCGTAAGAAGGAAAGGTTTCAAGCAGCCTGAAATGAGTATACAAAATAAGTAAGAAAAGTAGCAGAGGCATAGAGGAGTAAATTTGAAGGAAATAAATTTATTTTACCTTCAGCGCAATTTGGATGAGATTCAGGCATGCTTGCAAGGTCACTAATTGAATGCTTCTCTGAATTTGATGATTCTAATGAGTTCGTATTTCCACCTGCAAAATCCACTTGTTGTTCAAGCATGTGAAACAATCATTATGCATATCATTGCATCGGTCACTCAAAACAGCAAATTCATTCACCGTATGCTCCTTGTTGTATCGCGAGTGGTACCAGGAGAAATAAGGCAATATTATGAATATACATCTCTATCATTCCTTCTTTTTTACCTGCTTTAGTCTTTTTCCTAAAACAAAAATAATACACACAGCTGTCTCAAAGTCTTACGATTCTATAGTGAAGAACTGATAGACTTTTGGCACTTACGATCCCACTCCTTTAAACATTATTACAAAATGTAATGTAAGGTAGAAAGGGATGGTAGTAGAATCCAAAGTTGCTGATATCGTACTTCTCTTTTCTTAAATCCACTGCTCGAAAACGAAAACTTCATGATGTACAATGACGATTGTTACAAGATGACATACTTGGCAGTTGATTCATATTTTGGCAATTGTTTGGAAAATTCCTAATAAATTATGGAAAGTTTCGCAAGAAAACGTCAAACTTTATAGGAACAAAATTGAGGGGCCTGAACCTGAACCAGTCAATTAACAATGAACCGATTGCATCAATGATGATTATATAACACCAAATAAGTTAAATATTAACCGCCATTTATTATATTCCGGAATATTCTTTGTAATAGTATCTATGAAGTGAGAACTTGGTAAACGTTATTTTGACGTTGCTGCATGGTGGATCATGAAGGATATTAACTTGATAGATACCAGCCTACTCAGAGAGCAAAACTTCATCAATTTAGTAAATATTTCGGAAAGATATATACAACTTTAATATCCTTCCATACACAATCAGCCACTAGTTATCAGCTAAACAATTTACTTATTGCTTTGCAATTTTTCATCTCATTTTATTTTTTTGTTGAATGCATCACTACTCCAACTTGTGTCTTCCGATGTTTCGATTTGATCAAGATTATGAAAAATGAGTTGCGATCCACATATATAAATGATAAATGTTTTACTCGAATATTGCAATTTGCATGATACGATTAATATCCAGAATAATGTTGGATATTAGATCATTAGCTTTTTCATAGGAGAAAGACCCGATTAATAGTCAGGCTTTCTGATTACAACAAATACATTATACTGAACGCTAATAGGCGTTTCTTTCAAAAGTTCATGGTTAAATAACAAATCATGAAGAAACAGTGCCCAACGAAGAAGTAAGGGAAGGAGTAGTTGATAACGACCTGTTAGAAGAGAAGTAAGATGCTGATAAACGGCAAATTAATTACCTCTGTCATTAAATGGAAAATAAAAAACAAACGATGTATATGTGAAATAAATGTGCTGTACAGATATGTGGAATTTATGTGCTAACAATTTCATATGAAGAAAAATGAAGATGTCGCACTGAATCAACATAATGCAACGAGTAAATATGAATCGACCTTTTCACCAAGGTCAATGTCTGAGGACCTGCTTTTGTGCTACATCGCATTTCTAAATTGTACTAACGAATCCAATCGACATATGAGGAAAAACAATAAAGTATGGGGTGCAGGATCGTACTTCATATTTCCGTACGCTGATATATGCGTCCTACAGTACTGGGAAGTTTTTTTTATACTCAGTAGTGACAAAGCATCCGACAACAATCCATAATCAAAAACAGGATCCGATATAAATCAATTAAGCTAGAGGGTTTTAAAAATACTACCAAATGTACTAGTTATAACTAACGAAAAGCTTTAAATTTTGGCAATATTATTTTGTTCCATTTTTTTCCAAATATTTAGGGCTTTTTTAGCATTCCCAGATTGAATTGGTGAAATTTCTAAATCACGACGATATCTCCATCCCATTTGGTCATCTTTTTGTTTATTCACTCGCGTTTCTAATTGCAGTCTAAGCCAACCAAAACTGAAGTTTTCCTGGTTCTTTAAGTCGGCTATCTACAATGGTATTTAATTTATGGTATTGCATTGAAAGTTGGCAATAATTGTTGAGACTAATGAGCTTATTTTTTTAGAAGTTAATAAAAATATAAGATTAAATACACATACACTAATTAAATGATCGATATCATATTATCGGAATGATAAGTAGCGTACTATCCAGAATATCGTATAGACTATTTATTTAAAGTTATGCATCTAATATCATCCAAGAAAGATATGATTTAGAAATTCAAAAAAAGTAGAAAATCTTGTTTGATTTAGTAAAAGAGTCAAGAGGAACGAACCGAAATGCTACGCTGAGATTTATCCCTTTTCTTGTCAAAAACGGCTTGATCATCAACAGCTTTTCGTCGTGTACGTACCGATTTCTTTTTTTCTTCATCTTCAGCCAAATTGATTTCTGATTTCATTCTCATCAACAAATTTTTCGAGCAACTATTTTTCCGAGAAACTTTACTATTGACTGCGTCATTAATTGGAGTTCTAGAATTGGGAAAAACCCCTACCGATTCTTGAACACTTGACACGGTATCCTGAATCAGGTGCAATGCTCCATCTCTTGAATTTGATAATTTTTTTTGCACTGAAGATATAGTTTCTCCGTTCTTGAGGGCAGAACTGATACTCTCTACCTCTGACCCGCGTTTATCTTGTGGTTTCTTTACTTTCGTTTCTCCGATGACTTTTTTTCGTCCTGAAATTCCTGCAGCTTTTGGAGGTTCTTTGGGAACGATGCGTTGTAACAGTTTGTCAGTATGATTTTCCTCTGAGTCAGCTGATGGCGGTTGTAAAGTAGAGATTGGTTTTTGAATTTTGTTTTTGTTTTCTTCGATTGGTTTCATCTTCTTCGCTTTGTGAGGGTAGTGAAAACTGCTAGGTGTTTCAACCAATTCCGTTAAGGCTGTACCTTTCTTCAATTTTTCGACGTTTTCTTTCATTTCTTTTCTACCCGAAGAATCTCGATATTCAATAACCTTTTCAGAATTTTTTAACTGAACCAACTTTTGCGCAGCATCCTTAATGTCAGGATTTCTGTTTTCAACTTTGTTTTTTCCTCGCTTAGGCACATTTTGATTGTTTACATTTCCCGCAACTTCTTTTTTTGGAGTACACCTTTCCTCTGAAAGACATGGCTCCGAAGATAAATCCCTGTTTTCATTAACAGTTTCAATTTGTTTGTCGCTATTGCTTTTTGCATGTTTCAGCTGTTTCAATGAAGAATCATTTTGTGATTCATTCAGCTTCACCCAGTTTTTTATTTTCCTACTTCTGCTAGTGCTAGAATCATCCTGAATCATCGTCTTCTGTTGCGATGCTAACACTTGCAATGCGTTGACCAAAATAACATTTTCCGCTGGCCTTTCAATCCTTTCTGCCGTTTTCTGATTTGTCGTAAGTTCCATTCCATCTTTTTTCTGCTTCTTTGTTTCATTTCGTACATGGCTAGTTTTTGCCACTGTCATGGTATCAGTACTTCGCTCTTCCGTTACCTGACCAGTTTTTTTGACGGTGGTTGATTCTGAAATCGTTAAACCTGAGACAGCGACCTTTTCTTTTGACCATTCCGTTCCTTTCTTAGCATTTAACGCCGGATTTATTTCTACTTTTTTTCCTATCATTTCTACTTCACCTTGTTCGGAAATACGCACTTCTTGACCTGAAAAGCCTTTACTGCCTTCTTCTTTCTTCATAGCTACAATCTCTTTTCTGTCAACTTGCTTTTGATCTGCAGAACCGCGTCGATGTAGTTCAATCAAATTTTTCACCCGATTCTTCTCTTCTTCCGGTGCTCGATAAAGCTTTATATAGTTGCCTTCATTTTCATGGGTTACCACTAATGATGATTTTCTGGATGAAGGTTTCTCCACATCTCGAAACGTTCTTACTGGACGAGAAGGTCGGCGCTCGAAACGTCTTCTCTCCTGTTCAGCTTTTTCAGTGAACATTGACAAAATAGCAGCTACAGAACTGCCTTTTTTATTGATTTCACTAAGCTTGTTTACTGAACTGTTATGACTCGTGGATTCTTGCGCTGCTTGATTACCAGAAGATGAAACGCAATATTTTTTTGGTCTCCTTTCCGTTTCCGCCTCATTCTTACTTGTTTGAGCCGATTCGGAAATCAGAGGACGTAGATGAGCACTTTCCACAGCATTTACAGGTTTTAAAAATTCAATTAAAGAAGCAGCAGGCTTGGTTGTTTCCAATGTGATGCATACTTCACACATCACTGGGATAAATTCCTTTGAATCACCTACTTCGCCACATCCAGAAATTGTCTCAGTGGACTTTTTCACTTGTCCTTCTGATCCATCGGACGCAGTTTTTAGATGCTTGGAAACCCTTTTTGGCTTACAAGCTATTTCGTCTGATTTCTCATTGTTTTTCTTTTTGTGCTTCTTTGCTCCCTTTTTCGTCCTTCCCTCATCACATGGCTTTGGCTTCTTCTTTCTTTCATCATATACGCTTGGTTTTGGTTTCTTCTTCGGAATCTCACTGCTTAATTTCTTTTCCTGTAAATGATTTTCTCTTTGATACTAGGAAACCGTCCCAAAATAAATTTCCATGAAAAAAACCAAAAATTTACCTCTGGATGCTTTGTTGCAGTTATTAATTCCACTTTGGAAGTGTCAAGAGTTTCCCTTACTGCAGTAGAAATGTCAGTTAACACTTTCTTTGTTTTTTCACCATCCTCTGTCGGTTTTGTTGTTTCAAAAGAGCTGACTTTTGATTCCATGCAGCTTTCCATAATCTTTCCTACTGAGACAGGAAGACTCTCATATACTTCAACGGGAACTTTTCGTCTTCCGAAGTTCATCAGTGTTTGTCGTTTGAACCGAATCAAAAAAACCAGCGCCCAAGTTGCCTTCTGAAAACATTACAGAAGGAAATAAATGGACTAAATGGAGGTTTTGTGAGGGCTTCCATAATTAGTTATCTTCTTACTCAAATCCAATTGTTTAAAACATTGGTAAACAGCAGAAGAAAACAGAAAATTTTTTATTGTTGAAAAAAAATGAACTTGCAGAATAAAATATATATTTCATCAAGATGAAGCTACAGATGCTTGAATAATACTGCATTTAATTTAAGCAGTTTCTAGGATACCATGAAGCTAAAGGATATAGGAATTGAGTTTCCCCCTTCCGCCATCATGACGACAGAATTTTATCTCGGATGAAGTCTCAGACAATAACAAACATACATTTCATTTCAATACCGTTCTAAATTCTTTCTTGGCCAACAAAATATCAGGCGGAAATAATTGTTGCTTACCCTAAAACGTTTATTCCTGAGATACGACTTCAGTCCCTTTTTCGATAGCGGAGTACCACTGTTCGTTTGATTTAATATCAGATCATTTGCCGCTTTTGTTCGGCTGTCAACAATCCATGGATGATTTAAGCAATCCTCCGGAAGCATCCTTTGCCTGTTATTATATTTGAATATAAATAAATAACATTATAATCGTCTTTCAAAATACCATTTAATAATGTTCCTAACAAAAGAGGTGAGGAAAAACCAAAGCAAACTTCTGATTCATTATAAGAAGTTTAGATATGAAGTCTTTGGCAGCGTCGGAAATGCCTTCGAATGCTTCATCGTCGAACTCCCACTCTCCTTTTTCAACAGCTACATAAGTATCACCTAGAGTTTCGCCCAAAAATGGTGAGATGCCTGATAACCTGTAATACTTTTATTTAATATCGGTTAGAAAACTAGATTCCAATTCTTTTGGATTAGAAGAATTTGAAGTGCTCTGACGTTATATAACTCAACAAACAGTGGAAAGAAGTACAATCGCGAAAACTTTAGCGCTTCGACACATATGCTAGTTATAAAGAATAACATTTCAGTCTAACAGAATATAAGTGATGACGCCAATACTCCACATGTCGGTATAGAAATCGATAGGTTCAAATTTGATCACTTCCGGAGCGACAAATTCCGGAGTCCCAGCCATAAATAATAAATTCGACGAACCGTCATAAAACTGAGCAAGCCCGAAATCAATGAGTTTTATACGGTTACCCGTTTGTGAAACGCACATGATATTTTCCGGCTACAATTATTATTTGTTGTTAATAGATATCAGATATTAAATATTTAATAAGTATGATACATATCAACGCTCCTTATCTGCATATCATGACCAATAACTAGTTCTTAATATGGAATTTGCATCATAGAAAGTGTTACAATGAAGTCAAGTTCACTATGGTTACAAATTTTCACTGACATATTTGCCTTAGAGTGTTAGATCTTCTGTTGAATATCTCAAATATAAGACGAAACTTGGAATTTCGTACAATATCATTTTTAATCAGATGATAGTTAACATTAGACAACTGATAATAATTAACTTAACGTCGCAATAACCTTAATATCGAGATGAACAATATTTTTGCTATGAATATAGCTAATTGCTTCGCATAGCTGACAAACAATCATTACAACGGCCAGCTCTGTTAGAATATAGTTCTCGTCAACGACCCGATCAAATAGTTCACCGCCATTCACACTAAATTCGTACGAATTATTGCGACTTATGACAATGGGGAATGAGAATGAGGTAAGATGAGCAGTAATAGTGTTAACCTTACATTTCCATGATCAGTACAACGTCGTTGTCAGGTGTAGCGAAAGCATCGTAGATCTGTGCTATCCTGGGATGTCTCAACTTCGTCATAATAGCTACCTAAATTATGTTATAAATCAACAGACAAGGAAAAATTTAACATATCTGTAAATTTAATCATCACCAATCATCATTACAACAAACCTCTCGTTCCACTTTTTCTCGATCCGCATCACGTTTTATTTTAATACGTTTTGCTGCAAGCTCAAGTCCTGTCGCTTTTTCACGACATCGATATACTTTTCCAAACTTTCCCCTAAACAAATATTCTCTTTAACTAAATGTGATGAGGTACAATATTTATGACGTTTTGTTCGATTGATTCAATATACCTACAACAGATACAAAAAACGTTTCACTCTCCCAAGTTTTCCATGCATCTCAAATTCCGTTCATGGAAGCACAATCTATGATCACATTATCACTACATTCTAATATTATTATATATCAAAAAAAATATTAACTCTCCAATTTCATCCATGAAGTCATAATATTTTGAAAACTTCTCATTGGCTCGTATCCGAACGGTATCCTTGATTTCAAATGGAAGTTGTTCGTCATCCACTACAACACAATCGGAAGGAACTTGATAAATGTTATAAAACTTTTATGATTTCCTTGAACTTTTTACCCTATATTGATATCTTGAAATTCAAAGTGGTATGAGTTTGATAAGAAGAAATGTACTCATTGTGCTACTTTAACGTAGTTCATATTTGAATAAAAGAAGTCAACTAACCTCCTTGATAGTCTGATTCGTCAACCAGTATACGACCTTCATCATTGCAAGTACCAGGTGGTAAAGCTGTGAAAATGACCATCGTTGTCAACTGCATTCAAAAATGTATGTTATGCAACACAGTCATCAAAAAGCAATAAAGTGATCGATATGTGATTTTATCACAAATAAATTTCACCTTCAAGCAAGCTTGTAAAGCACGAAATTTTTCTGGATATAACATAGAAATCAACTCACTGTTTGAAATTTGCGTATTGTAACAAATATTTTTAATGGCGATATTTTCCGAAATTCATAAATCAATGAATGAAATGAAGGAGTAAGTTCCGATGAGTAAAGGATTACTTAATAAAGCATATTTCACTCTTCTTATCAATATGCCTCTGCATTCTTTTAACGCTGTCCCCTGAAAATATTTCAAAATGGAAAGCGATAGATGGAAAAAACATATATTTGGCAATATGGATACTGGTCCCAGATTAATTTATCCTTCCGAAATGACACATTCTGCATGGCGAATTCCATGTATACTCATTAGAAAGTTGCATATCTCTTTCATAAGACAATAGCCAAGCAAAAAGAATCAAAAAATTAGCATATTCAGTTCGTAACAGTTTACAATGCATAACATTTATGCATGAGCTGAATAACGCCCAGTTATTGAGCAATCGAGAATTTTAGGATAGTTTATGCAGAAATCTTTAAATGATATTTGTTTTCGTAGTAAAAAGTAGCTCAGTTATTGTTATGCTATTCAAACTATTCATTTTACATTCACTCACATCATTCACTTCTGAATTTAAAAGTATTCAAACTCGAGTGAAACAAAATATCCCAATACGGCAATAATTCGCCTTTGCAATTTCAAAATAAATCCTATATATGCAAAAACTGATCCAACCTCCAAATGGAAAACTTTCTGTAGAAATTCCTTAGCATCTATCGTCCGAAAAAATTTGAAAGAGTGAAATTACTTTGGTAACATTAAATTTTTTTACGAAAAAAAAAAAAAAAAAAACTTGGTACATCTTGCAAAACATGCAAGAGAATGAGCTGCAACATTTAATGTAAAGTAGCAGCAATGTAGTAGGAAAAAAGATGAGAGATGATGTCTATGAAGTTGACGATAATAATGAAGTTGATTTGATTATTTTTCAAGAAAGAGAGCAACCTTATCGAACATATGAAACAGAATAAAACACCTGTTCTTCTTTCTATATGTAATAGAGTGTGGTTCGGCTACAAAAGTTCAAAGGAAAAGTGTTGAAAAATGTGAAAGAATACAATTGATACTGACAGTCGAAGGGTCAACAACGCTACCACATTACTCAAATTAAATCATTTTAGGATGGATTGCAAATTTATGATGCCATATGTTAAGAAAAGTATCAATGCCTCATTACTATACACTATCAATTAGCAATTAGGGAAGAATTTCTAGTCATGAAATTTGATCATAAAAAAATGATTCGGTGATCAGTATTCCAGCTAAATTATAAAACTTTTCGTTATCTCTTAATACCTATTTTACTTCGTTTAATTCTACAGCATTACATTTTCGGATGTAACATGGAAAATTGTAGATCGAAATAAAAAAAAAAAGTAATTTCAATAAATATGAGATTTTTTCTACGAAAAAAAGAGAAGATCAACTCATGTTATTATAAGTGGGCAAATAGATAATATTAGATAGAAGCATTGAGCTCAATAAAAGACAAACGAAGAGTTTGTTTCATCCTTCGTCCTCAGAGCTTTCAGTTTCCCACCATTTATTACTGTTTTCCGGTATCAAGTTTTATTGCAATCCAAAATTTGAGTGCTTCAGCATGGTATGATAACACTGTAGCACTTATTTCTCATCTAAATTTAAGTTTTGAGAGCATCATTAATGCATTCTTCATTCCTCGATGCTTTTTAAATAGGAATAAGTAGCAAAGAAAATAGCGAAAAGCTAAAGGAAAAAAATATTTCAGTCTACATGTAAGCATTTTGAGCAATCGCACTATTCTATTATTACCGAATGAAAAATTAATTTATCTCACAATCTAATTTAAAACTGTTATCAGTAGCAGTACAGCTATAAGTGAGTGAATATATTTTATTTGCGAACTTATAAAATTGAAAGAATTGGAAAGTTGTAAAATAAAAGGAAAAGTTTTTAGACCGGAATGGAACAAGAAACAATCATGTTTTATCATCCTGTAGAAGGAAAAAGAAGTAAATTAACTAACGGTGATTTTAGGTTTGGAAATGTGAAAGATAAACGAATAATGAAATGAAGGAGATTGGA
Organism: Dipetalonema caudispina; assembly: GCA_013365325.1. Classification (NCBI taxonomy): domain Eukaryota; kingdom Metazoa; phylum Nematoda; class Chromadorea; order Rhabditida; family Onchocercidae; genus Dipetalonema; species Dipetalonema caudispina. The sequence goes on along the minus strand of JABVXV010000021.1, from coordinate 250,210 downwards.
ATCCAACAAAAGTGGTTTGATAACGTAAGTTAAACCAAATTAGGAACTTACGTAATGTATCAGTCAAAATAGAAAGTGCTGAATGGGATAGGTAACTATAGAGAATGTGGTAATTGTGAGTGGAAAAGACGGAGATTGAAGATCGCAAATGTTGCGGCTACGTAAGTAAAAAGGTATGCGGAGAGGGATGCTTAACTCGATCAGAGTGCTGGGAGTATATGACGGAAAGTAGGTGTTGTATGACAAGTTGAAGCAGTTGTGCGTTGCTAACACACTCACATCTTCTGGATTTTGTCAGATACTAACCACTGTATCCATCCAGCCATTATCCACAACTTAAAGCTCTTCCTGCTGTGCTAATCACAACTCCCTTCCTCTATACCGCATTACATCCACGCCACACTGACTTAGAGCGTATTTTCTTCTAAATTTCTTTTATTGTTTTTCAGCATCTAAACTACTCAACATTTCATTTCCTGCCACTCACTCATTTACTGACCCACTGATTGTTAGATTAAATTGATCGAACTAACTGAATGCTTATCATGTGCATTTGCAATATGAAAATATATATCATTAAATTATTTCCTTTAAAGTATGAGAACTTTTAGAACCACAGATATCATTCACGATTTGTTGTTTAGTGATAAACAACTCCTTCATCAGTACTATAGTATTTTCAGTAGTTTGCTTGAATTTCAAAATTGACGCCGAATTGTAGATCAAATGACATCTACTTGTTATCCTCACTCAGGATAGCAACAAAAGGATAATAAATTAAAACAAACATTCAACATATAACGCTAATCAAACAGTTCATTAATTAATACTGGCTCTTACATATTAGATGTCAGAGGAAGTTCTGAATTTTGTAACAGTTTTATTGATTTATTTTTTGATTATTGAAATGATATTACTAGAAACTAGAAGTCCTTAATTTTTATTAGGATCATTATTTGACGATACAGCATAAAATAAATCGCGCTATTCTGCGACAATTATCTCGACATTTTCAACGTTTACATTTGTAGTTTTTCAGCTTTGTGAATGTTTATCAGCTTTGTTTTTCACACTCTCAGATCGTTTTGTGCTTCGAGAAAAATGATAAAGGATCTCGGACTAGAATTTAAATCTTCAACGTATTCATGATTCTTTTAGCGATACCGTTATGTATAACTTCGAGTAAAAAAAGAAATAGATCTGTCCAAGATTCATGTTTTTCCCATTTTTATGACTGGTCACCTTCCATTGCAATTTTTGCTCATTTCACATTATTAGCAATACTATTAACCTTTTGACAGTTCCACATTACATTCACTTTAATAAGAGGAACATATTAATTAAAGGAAATAATTTAAAAAAGACAAGAGCAAAGTTTGAATAACTGAAATTTTATGTCGAATTCATGCAATCATGATAGGTGTGAATGTATAATAAAAGAGCCGCAGTACCTTAACGTGCTAATCTAACAGACGTGTAACGAAAAATAAGTAGTAGTTTTGGGATAGAAAAGAGCTGCAGAGAAATCTCAGAGGTCAGCTTGTCTTTAAAAATACTAACAAGTGATTACCGGTACGTTCAGTAGTATGGAAAAAGAGTAAGTAGCGAGACTTTCACGTTAAATTTTTTTTTAAACTTCATCTAATGATGCTATTGATATCGCAACTGTGAGATCGTTTCTCCTAACAGTGCTTGCCGAAGCGGCATTTCAGTGGCTAATCCGTTAAATCGGTTTAATCAAACGTTCTACTAAAAAATGATAGCGGCAAAAGCCTGAAGATACGCTTTTCTATCTAAAGTTTACATGCTTGTTTCAAGGATATTTCATAGAAAAATCATAAATTTTTGACAATTTCGTAGATGAAATTGCTGGTTCTCTTCTGTGCTTCTTCTCCCGCTTTCAGCACTTCCTCATGCGTTACCACTACTGACTTCTCGGTATCCAGATTTGCTCTGCAATAAAATTACTTCATTTAATATTCCCCTTCTCATAATTTTAAAAAAAAAAGCTTCAGAGGGAAGTTTTTGCTTTAGCTGTAAGCAGAATGAAATCTTTGTTGAAATAAAATTTTCTGCTGGTAATGTTACGACTTAAACGAACATATTAGTAATAAGTGAACAGCCGAAAACTCGCATTCCCATCTGACATGCGACAGCAACTTCATGGCATGTTGACATACCTGAAAGAAGATAGCATTGATTATAAAAAGAAATCATTCATTGCTTCTGAAACTTTTATCGATTAGATGAAATGATAAGATAGAAGATAGCATCTACCAACAGCATCTGCCCCAATTGTCTTCAACATTTGTATTTCAGCGGGAGATTCGTATTGTGGACCGCCATTCATTGCATAAACACCTTCATGAATTCGTATTTTTTGTCGTTTACCCACTTCCATGGCTAATTTTCTGGAAAAAAAAAAGTTTTTTTATATTAGCCTTTGTATAACTTCGATCGCATTATGTTGGAATATTCCATAACAATAAACTTATTGCGTAACGTTTGCATGAAATATGGTACAATGAAAGGTATAAACTACTGAAAACGAAAATAGAAACCTCAGTTCCGAATTGTAAGCTTCATGAAGAGAAACAAAACGTTCACCAAATCGTTGATCATGTGAACCGACAAAAGGTGAAAATCCGGCTAAACCTGGCAAAAATATATGATCCTTGATTATCATCAAATCACCCACTTTGAAATTGGAATTCAGCCCACCAGCTGCATTTGATACGAGTAGCGTTTCCACTCCCAGTAAGTGTAATATTCGTACTGGCATCGCACACTATAAATATTTTGAAGTCATATTTAAATTTAACAAAATTTGACTGTACAGTAATTGCATCTCCCAACTATTTTTGACAATTTTTTTTCTTTTAAAATTTCCTTTATCATTATTTCGATCAGCAAAAAAACTTATACGACAAATTATATTTCAAGTTACAGTTTTGAATTTATCATTTTGAACAATAATAAAATATATGACTAACCAGTGCCAAATTCATTCCATATTCATATGGATGAAATCTACCCTGCATACATATAACATATTTTCCACTCATATATCCGAATACTAAATTGTCTTTGTGGCCAATAACTGCAACTTCCTAATATCTTTCACTTATAATAACAATAGATAATTTGACCGGTAATTTTTCAAACAAACAATTTAAAAGATTTACGAAGATATTAGATGAATATGATCGAAATCGCTTCACTTAAAAATTATCACTCACCATGCGTAGTTGGGAAACCAGGAATTTTACTATAGGATAATATTTCTGCATGTTCAATACAGTTTACAATGTTGCCTAAACCGGAACCGCATATAATGCCTATCTTTGGTACTTCTTTCATTTGTATCTGCTCTCGAATTGATTTTGCCATTTCAGACAAGTTATCATAACTTTTTGGGCTGCAAGATATTTAATAAAAGTCGATTGCAAGGTTAAAGAATATACACCTATAAATCTCTCCCATAAAATGTCTGAATAGGTGATCCTGAAACATATATGTACAAAAACTTACTTAATGACCTTGCTACTGTCAGTTGTTGACATTTCCTTGAAAATATAACAATCCGTTTATCCCAAAAAATTAAATCCTTGAAAAGAAAACAAAAGTACAGAGTTTTATGTGAAATACTTATGTAGCAGTGAAAAATAAAAGAAGAAAATAATAGTAACATTTGTAGAAAAAGAATTAGCATGATCGATTTCAAGAAACAGGTATATTTGTACGAGCATGAATGATTCTGATAGCTAGATAAGATTTACTGATCAGAAGAGTTAATAGGACTACTTGAATTCTTTAGTATTGATAAGAATACAAGTTAGATCATATTAAGAATGTAACCTAACTAGTTAAGGTAGGGAAAAGATTGCTACAGACTCTTTTGATATTTGTCACCGAGTTTTTTTGTCAAATACTTTCAAATCACTTACTCGCCTTGTTCAGATGTTCCCAGTAAACTTATGCAAAAAAAAAAAAAAAAAGAATTTGCTTTAGATTACTGGTAGGTGCACTTATTTCACTTATCTTTGAGCATTTTAAATTCTCAAACTGTTTCCGACAATAAGATATCACTTACATCTTCAAATCAAAATATTGGTCAATGAAACATCAACGTTAGTATATTTTCAGATCTTCTTCAAACACACTTAATTTAAATTGAGATTCTTGCAGCATAAAATTATGGGTAAAGAATACTCATAGACTGTTTGCAAGCCAAATTTCTAGCTAAAAAGGACGAAGATGAGCTAAAAAAAAGTACAGTACAAGGACAACAATGAGGAATGTAACATGAATGCCCTTTATATCTGTTTCATAAAACCGAACACATGAACCCAGACATTAATCGATCATTAACCATAATTATTCTCATCTAATCATCTTCATCCTAATCAATCACTTTTTGTTCAACAACTTCAATAAATCACCTCTATTTCTTGATTTCATTTTTTCTGCTTCATTTGGTCATAAAATAAAATGTGTATTAAAAAAAAGAAAGAATAATATATTGTAATCATCTATCTCTATCCTTCAATTTTAACTTAAGCTATCTTATTTTTTCACAATTTTTTTCAGTTATTTTCAATACATAATTCTGGTCACTTTCACCTCTTATTTCAGTTAATAGCAATTAAACAACAACCTTTGATCAATTTTCAAAAATTTGCATCATTTAAAAACAGATCTGTTACCTTCCCGCTCTTCCATGATACTTTTATTTATTATGACTACAAAAATTATTGATTGGGCAAGGGATGTTGTTATATATCATTATCAGAATTATCAACAATAAAATAGTGAATTATACCAAACAGAGCTATTCTAAACATTATATTTCGAGTTAGTCTGTTTTGCTCAAAATCTATTACTCTAATTATATGTGAAATGCTTCATCTGCAAGCTGATTGTTTTTTTTTTTTTTTTTCATTTTTGTTGAAATAACATTCAGCAACGATGTCCACTGGTTCGTTTTACCTGTAATGTCGGATAATAATAGTTCCCTGTTAACAGCAGTGTAAATCTAGCCTTCAACAAATAAATGATTTCCTAGCTTTACTGACCAACAAAATTCTTCACTTTTTTTTTTGAGACAAGGAAATTGGGCCTTGTATTGATAGATAATGCATAAAAATAATTCAGTTCAACGAAATTTTTACCGCAGAATGTTACAATCTGCAGGTTGACATTGCTGTTTTGTTCTTTTAGTATTGATTACTTCCTCATTCTTTCAGTTTGATTTAATTCTTTGTTCTTCGATAATTGTCGCTCCACTCTAAACATATGATTATCATTTTAATGGCTCTAACTATAATAAGCACCAAATTGAGCCCAAATTATTACGGATGGATGCCTTATAATGTGCTGCAAAGAAAATTTCAGCACTTTTGATACTTGTAGAATTCGGCGGTTTGACAATCGCAAAATGTTTGTAGTACGCAGTTTTGTCGGATTTATGGACTAATTTTTACACGTTATATCCTTCAAAATTTGACCCGTCGAAGATGCACAAACCGAAAATCAATTATACCAGGGCTGCAATTTTAGGTCTATCTGCCTTCAGGAAGAAATGTTCTTTCAGGATCAAAGTACATGGGTTGAAGTGCTATGGTTTAAACGTCAAGATAGCAGTTTGTTCTACTCTGATCTACAGCAACAAGAGAAAATACGCCATGGAAAATTTCAGCACCTCCCTTCACACCTGAATCCAAATTCACATTTGTCGACTTCATGAAATGTCAGATAGCCTGAACACAATAGAATTCATATCTTTGAATCGGGCAATTTTTTTTTTGGGGTGAGTGACCAAATGTCGGAATAAACTACAACTTCCCGTGTGATACATAAATCATTCCTTGAATATAAACGACCGAGCAAACGTCCTTTGTCATGACTACTTTTGTACTCTACTCACTATCATTAACTGTTCGACCCAAATAAAAAAAATCTGTATTGATATACTTTGCCAAAGCATTCCAGGGTATCTCTCAGCTCTTTTTACTTTTTTATTGTAGTATGCTTTGCAGAAGTAAACTCTTGTTTCGTATAATAGATGAACATATCGAGATGCTAGTTATGAAATTTTAATATACACCATAAATTTCCAGAAATGATACACAAATGGTATATAAGGGCACAATTACAATTTTTCTAGAGGCAATGGGAGTTAAAGATCAAATTAAACAGCATGAAACAAATAAAATATGAGCAGTCCCACAATTCCAACAAGTAACACGAGGGTTTCTCTGATCTCTGATGCCAACAAATTTGTACAGACCTAGATACAGGTTCCTTACTGTCAACTCGTTTTATGTTACAGGTCACATGCTCTTTCATTGGGAAAGAAAAATCGGGATCATAAATTCGTTTCTGAGCATTTCCTAAACCAGAATACTCTCTCGAAAACTCTTAAGATGGGAGCTTCATTGGATAAGATTGAGAACCTGACAAAGGTACATTCAACGGTCAATCAAAGCTATCAGTAGAGTGCTTACTCATGTGTTTTTAATTGAAAACGAAGAAAAAAGCGTGCTATTTTCCTAAGTCGCAAATCCAGAATCACTTTTTTTGTGTTTGTCTTACTGTCAAAATTACTGTCATGAACAATGGCTGCAATATGCTAGGACTTTACGAACACTAGGAAAATGGAATTGTTATTTCTCGAAACATCTCTAAGATCTTGACAATTACAACCATATTTCAAATTGCCAACGTTTTCTTCGTAAGGATGGAATTTCGTAAGTGAATAGACCCTCGTCATATATTATTTACAGTAGCATTACATAACAGTTGAATGAAACTGCAAAATAGTGTCAGCATCTTTCCTTCTAAAACTATTGGTTAACATTTGGCATAGAAAATCAAGTTCCATGAAAATGTATATTTAAAAATTAAGCTGAATTATTTTTACATGTAAAAATATCATATACTTTACTCCTCCTCTTAAACTTTCTTCCACATCAATAACAGCTGTATGGGTGGTTAAAATCATTGAAATCAGTCATTTGAGTGTTGATCGAGTACTTTTCCCTACTTTCTTATCTTGAATAAATGGTATTTGACAATTGCTTAATGCAATGACAAACGAATTTAGTCCTAGTATAATTCCACTAACGCCTCAATTAGATTTGAACTTGACCGCTTATCCACAGGTAACTGAAATACTAGTGACCTGCAACAAATAGAAACAAATTCAAAGAAATCTTCACGCATATATATAAACATACTTATGTATCTGAAACTATATCACAGTGGACATTCAAACTAGTTAGAAATCTTTGGTACTACAACAAAAAAGTGAATGAAACTTAAAAGTGGTCATTCAAACTAAGTAAAACATATGGTTCAGGTTCCATCCAGCAGATCCTTTGATATACAACCAAAACCGCATTTACTGATCTTATGTTCACTTTTAACACTTTTTACAACCATATTTTCTATTATCAAAGTTTACCTACACCGCTGCATGGAACACATCGACTTGTGTAATAATGGAAATGTACGCCCTCATTAACTGTTGGTATTATTTTCGTACTTGAGGAATTTTGCCCGTACTGAGCACGACCATTTTTCGCAGCATCTTGGACAAATTCGTCTTTTATCATTAATTGTACTGTTCCGCACCATTACAGGACATTTTTCTACAGCACCACAGCAAGTCCAGTAGCGCACTCTTCCTGAGTAATTCTAAAAGATCATGCAAAAACATTTTCTTCTCTGATATATGCATCATATTGCGCAATCCGCAAATTATAACACTAAAAACTGAACTCCAAGTTGGAGTTTCTTATAATACTTTGGGGTTGAGTAGCAACAAGGATCGACCAAAAATTCATGTTGCATTAGTAAAAAAAACCTTTCTCTTTCATGTAAAAGCTAATATAGCTAAAAAACCTAAGTGAACTTCCTTGAGGTGCAATTAGTTCTATTAAGCTAGAATAAAAGAGTAAAATATTGTATTCATTAGTAAATTAAATCTTTTCTTTATTAAGACATTGTTTCTTATTGCGAGTAGTACTTACCTAATACATCACTTTTCTGCTCGTGTTTTCACCTTTTAAAACTTGATTTGCTCAACTCAGAAATAAATCAACCCTAACCGATGCCTTCCACTCTGAACATCCAATTAATAATCAACCTAACTGATGTCTTTCACTCTGAGCATCTAATTTAACAAGTGCCACGGAACTCTCTTGCTTAGCTGCTATGCAACATAAGAATCACTTCAGCAATTGGACTTTACGCCATTGAGACATCGATAAATTCCTTAATAAATTAAACGAAATCCTAAGTACAGTACATGAGCATAAGACAGTACGTCAGCCTGAAACAAAAACCATCGAGTTCTGCGCTAGCTTACATTATCCTACAATATCCAGCATTTCATTACTCATTTTTCTCATAAGAACATTCCAAACACCTCGAAATCTAATTTCCACCATTTCCTTGGTGAGTCCATAAATATGGAGTCGTTGAAGATAACTTATATCGAGAATGAAAGTAAGTGAAGAGTGGAAACATTAAGATCATGGAAACGAAAACAAAATAAAACGTTATGTAAAGAAATCAGTGATAGGGAACACCTATAAGAAATGAGATATTAAAGAAAAATACGAAATTATTGAAGAAACGATATCTTAATCAATTTTTCAGATAATAAAATTCATTGACAAACCTGGACAGAATTTTGAGATACTTGTAGACCATGAAGAGATGGATCGGGTTGCCACTTTTCTAAAATTTCCAGGGTTTCTGAAGAATTTAATGAAGAAAGTACTTCTGGTTTCGAAATCAAAAGGAGTGGAGCCAAGGCGCTCAATTTCTTGCTCTTAACTATACGATCACCGACAACAAAAGTGCTCAACAAATCCGACACAGCTTTGGACTGAACCGTGAAATTTGGATGTTTGCAGATCAAATCCCAGATAACATCAATGAACGCAAATAATTCGCTTCCTTCCTGTTCATTGTTATTATCCGCTATTGCTTCTATTTCTTTTGACGGTATTTGCACAAAAAATTCAATAGCATGAATGAGATCGCCAGCCAATAAATGCACATATACAGCAGGAAGACAATATACTGGATTTTTAAGAAGCTGAGAAGAAATATCTGAGATCGTATTTGAGTCCATTTTTTTCACAAAGTCAATGAAACTACGTTTTCTTACTTCGTCAAAACAAACTTCTGAAATTTGAATAAATCAACTTAAGTTTGAATATAAATACTAAAAAATGCTTTCTTTAATAAAAAGCCTACATATGGAGAAAGAGTTATTGAAACAAGGAAAGTAATACGACTAAACAAACCTGTAAGTGCAAATGCAACCAGAGACGGAAACTTTGTTGGTCGTGGTATGCAAGGACTGTCACCAGCCACTTCAATTGTTTTCGAAGGACCTTTTGCTGTTTTGAATACAATTTTACGACTAACTGATGCAGAAACGCTTGATTCAACACCCAAATGACCTTTGTAATTTCTTCCCCACACGTAAACAGTGCCTTTAGACGATACTGCAGTAGTGAAATCATATCCTACAAAAAAAAGAACAAAATTTATTTTAATGTGTATAAACTTCAAGAATATTTTAGTAAAGTGTAGAATACAAACAGTCACATACCGCACGAAACAAAATCCCAAGCTACATCTGGTGGTTCAAACAGCTGATGAGGTTCTTCTTGCTCTTTCTTGTTACCATGACCCAGTTGCATATCCAAACTTTTACCCCATGTGTACAGATTTTTATATTCGTTTACAAGAGCTGAATGACTATAACCTGCATCAATGTGTATTATTCTCCCCTGCACCTGCAATTATGCAAAGTTACTTCTCAACTGCATTTTGAACCAATAATTCATTTAAAAAAATCATCAGCGAAGACAAACCATATGTTCTAATTCAGTGACTATTAAGTGGGCATTACTGATCGCCAATTTATCACTTCTTTTCCCAGTAGCTGAAGTACTCTTATCTGCTTCCACGCGCAATCTCCGTTTGACAAACATTTTCATCTTTAAGGATTGCGGATTAGCACCCCAGCAGTAAATTTTCTGCTCTTCGGATACAGCTAAACAATGGAAGTACTTCGAAGCAATCATGATGATTTTATCAGGCACAGGAACTGCCTCAGGCTCAAAACGTTTTTTTATTTCAGCACCAATACCCAGCTGTCCATATGATCCATTACCGCAAGAATAAACGACACCTGATTCCATCAAAAACAATGTATGTGCATATCCACAAGCAACTGAAATAACTCGCCCACTGAAATAAAGTACTATTAATGGTCTCGTATATTTTTTGAAAAAAAAATTTGCCAATTTCATTCGTTTTTTCATTCACCAACTCTAAACAAGAAATAGAAAAATAGCCATTCCGAGTGTAAGACTGAAGTATAACAAACAATTTTATAACATCTTATAAAAAACGGATTCATATAAAATTGACCGTCAAGTAGCAGAACGACAAGTACAGATCCTTAAAACAAACACTTACTTCAAAGACTTCACCAAACTAGGTACAAGTTCGTCTGTAAATGAAGAGCGAGTATTAATTCCTAGCTGTCCATGAAACGACCAACCCCAAGTGAAAGCACATCCCTTTTCATTGATTAGAGCTGAATGATAATGTCCAGCACATACTACACGGGCGTTCCCATAATTATCAACAATTTCTGTTGCCACTGTAACCTCATCTGTATGACCAACACCGCATTGACCAAATCTATAAATTAGAGGATTCATTATATCCATCAAACATTTGTTATGAGCTTAAAAGCAAATCGGTTCTTTCGGCAAAACAAACTTTATAAATGAAAAGCAAAATTCTATTCTCTAAACAATCTGCATATTTTAATTACCAATATAACAAACCTATTTCGACCAAACGCATAAACTTTCCCATGTATAGTTAAGCAAAGCAGATGTTCAGTGCCACAAGAAACGCTGCAAATTCGAATAGGCACATCCAGAACACATAAACGAGATACATGTTGTCTTCGAGGTTTTTCACAATCTTTCGACTTTAATGGTCCTGGTGCGAATTCTCCCCAATAACCAACACCTTCTTCAGACGTCACTACAGCGGTAAAGTTCGACCCACTTGAGATAATGCTATCCGCTGTAGAAGGAAGATACTGCAACAGAAACTCTAATTATCGTCTGCTGTTAACATCGCCTTACTATATATAATCAATTTTTTAATACAAAGTTTTCTACTCATTTAAAAATTTCCATATTTCAATATTTTTTGCAGCAAGAAAGTCAGCTTATTAATATTATTTATAATAATAACCAGTCTAATATAACAAGCAAAATAATTTCCTAGTGAGGAGAAGTTTTTTAAGAAGCATTTGGGAAATATAAAATCAGTAATGAGATATGGAAGTGGTTCAAATGGTCAAAACATTTGTTTTACACTAAAAACTTGACCAACTTACAGTGTCATGTGTTGCTTGCATCAGATGCAACGAGGATAACACGTAGAGAACAGCTGCATTATGTTGATAACTGTAAAGGATATGACTTTGCTAGTGCTCAAATGAAAATTTTAACCTATCAAGGTACAAAAGAATTCTATGATCAGGCAAAAAATCGACTTTAACAAAAAATTGCAAACCTTGTCACCTGTTCGATACCAATCTTAGCAAAAGTAGTGAGATGTGGTACAGATCTGAGGTGAGGTACAAATTCCGCCATGCGTCGTAAAAGCATTTCACCATCCTCTTTGCTATATGATTTCCAACACAAAGATGACAAAATTTTTACAATAAATGAACTATGAACTGCTGGCCAATCCTTTTCGGTCCTTGCTAGATATCTTCCCACAATTTCAGCTTTGTCTAACGAATTATCAACGATTATAGCAACAGTCGTCCAAAAATCTGCTTCAAGCAACTGCTCCATGCCAATGTGAACATCTGGATGTTGCACCAAAAATTCGCTGGAATTCACTTTTCCATAAAATTTATACGAGATATTGAAGATCTGTGCTCTCATCATGAACAATATGGTATGAAGAAATTTATCACTGGTACAAAATGCAAGAAAATAATAAGCACTGCGGTTCCAAAAGTAGAGAACTTACTTTAAAATGATTTCAATCTTATCTTTATCTTGAGGGAAGGCTTTATAACGAGCCATGCAGATATTGATCATATAATGTCTACTTTCTTCATTTGGATCTCCTGCACATATGTCTCCCACCACTTCCACAAGCGCATGTTCAGAACTATTTTTCGTACACCACTGTATTAAAGTGGTAAGATCCATCTGAAAAAGCATCACTAGCAAATTTAGAAACACACGCAATGATTCTGGCTAGTCTCAGTCGTTCAGAACAATAGGTCAACAAAGGCACAAATGTTACCAGATATTGGTAAGGCCACTTACAAGTAATAAATCCTGCCAAGTTAAAAAAACCATAAGAACAAATAATACTTTCCACATATTTGGAACAAATAACACTTTCCACCAAATTCAAAATCGAAAACTGTAGAGATGTGTGCCAAGAACTTACAGATGAATCAAGTGCAAGATGAATCAATTTATCCAGAATGATTTCTCGATCCACAGAATTCTGAACAATAGAAAAAGTGTCGTCGAGGACATTCTGAACTAGATCTGCAGTACTTATTCTAAATGTTTCAGCAACCAACATGCAAATGTTATAATTGTAGTCGAGTTTCGCCACATAATCAACGAGAACCTCGCGTAAAGACCTAAACATTTTACCATTACTTCAACAGGAGCACTGTAGCAATGTAACAGCAAGTTGATAACTACAGATATAAGGCTTAAAAGATCATAAAGTGAAATTATGGTTAGAAGATAAAACAGCAAAGAAATACTTGTTCGGAGATAGAACGATAACATCATGTTCCGTTACAAGCAAACATGAAGGCAGAATATTCTCGTATAGAATCGGTACAAAACCTAACACTTTCTCATTTGAAAAATCAAGGATTTTTTCATAAAAAACCTTTCCAGCACTGAACATACCCTAAAACAATACTCTAAAACTAAATAATCATATAATAGAGCATATATTTAAAAATTGAATAATAAAAACTGAGAAGGCACACCGTATCTTGCTTTTGTTATGATGGTTAGAACGTCTCTGTGGAACTAGTCAGTTATGAAGTAACAAATTAATGCAATAAGTAGAAACTCACACCGAAATGGACTGAAACTCCAGTACCAGAAGCCTGATCAGTAACAGCAAATATCGTATGTGGGAGAATATGCACTTGCCACGTGTTTTCCGGTACAGAGACGGAATTTTTTGCTATTTTCATATCGGTATCATCGTAGAACTTAACAGAATTATAAGTAATTCTGCTTGAATAATATTGTCATATGTCATATACTGGGCTTTTATAATGTTAGACAGCTAAACACTTGATACTATTAACAATGTTTGGAAAATTTAGTCGTGGTTTACCTTGACAACACAATCTTCAGTGCTAAGAACAGCAAGCATCCCATCGAAGGCAACACTGATTTGTGATGTTTTGTGATATTGTTCTCTTAAATCCCATGGTATAACCTGACCTAACGTTTCACGCAAGCCACGTCCATCAGTTTCCAGTGGCAAAATCCACTGTTCATTGGTGAAACCGCTTACCTGAAGTAAGCTTCACAAGAATATCAAAGACAAACAGACTACTACAAATAAGACGGTTCTTTCAAGCGAATAGTCTATCTGATGTCAAGTTAATTGAAAATCTCGATTACTGAAAAACAAACCAGCAAATGAACATCGCCTTTGTTTGCATACAAAGCAATATTGTGAATGCTTTCCGGTGCTCGTAACATTACAGATACTACCATCATAGTTAAATCAATAATGAATAGCTGTCCAGCCTATAAAAAGAACGGATATAAAATTAATCATTGTACTGCGAACGATGACTTTCAAAAAAACGTAATAATAATACCTTATTCGCATATATTAAATAAGGACGATTTGAATGATGGGCAGTGTAACAGAGTGCGGACGTTGGTGTACACAAACATCCTTCCTCCACACCATTAACTTCCAAAATTGAAATGGAATCATTGGCCAAAATATCACATCTACCCCATGGTACGTCCTCAAAGATACGACATGAAATAAGCAAAGACTTTGAAATCACTATCTGTACAAACAAGACCAGCACAACTTCAAACCTCCGTTATAAGAAGTGAAATGCATGTTAAAGGAACAAAAACATACTAAAATACACCGCAGAGGTACCAGCAAAACACTCCCTTTTAAAAGGATAAATGCTAGACCACTAGCATCAGGAAGAACGCATACAGCAGCAGCCTCGTTTACAGCTGGAGCAAATTTCTGTAAATGAGTAACACAGAGTTTGACGCCACTGCTTCCAACGTTAGAATAAATCAGAACTCCACCTAAACGAAAAACAGTGGTGTGCGACAAAAGTACATCTAATCAAGGAAAGGAAATATTAACTGCTATGAAAAATAGCGGTTCCGCTTTAGTCCATTAAGATAATCAATTTCAAGATTCTCTAGAATATCTTAGCTACCTCATTTTAGAAAGTCTGGGAGAGGGTAATACTCAGAAGAACAAATACGGACTTTCGCCTACTATGCACATTTTTATTCAAAAAGATATCTATTGGACTTCACAAAACAAATTTCCAATTTAAAAACACCGACAAGAACACTCGCTCCTTATAAGTATAGCTTCAGTCAATAGAATTATCTAATATTTTTAAATGCTAGTATCATCGATAAAATCCAAATCTTTAATCGAAAACTTCAAATGACACGATTGATTTACCTTTAGAAGTCAATAAAGCAGCTAATGTAAAATTTAATTCCGCTAAGAATGACCAATCAATAATCCGTTCATTTTCATCCAGTTCAAATCCCCAATCTTCCTTTTCCCATTTGTAAGACATAACATTGGATGCCTGTAATAACAATAATAATAATTACTTTGGACTGAAAGGTCACAGCAAACATATAGTTCAACGAACATCGTAATGTCGAGACAAAAATAATCGGAATAGTCAACAACAGTACAGCCAATCTTAGTTTGCCTCATAGTATACATCGATTCATTTTCAAATTATTTATTTTCAACAAACAATATGCTTCACTTCCACACAATTCTACATTTACTTGACATCACCACCAGAAATAATCAACAAGAAATGCCGATTGGGTCAAATATTTCATAGCGAGCCAAAAAGAAGTGGCATTCGGATTTAATAAAAACCAATTCTTGCCAACAGAACGTGGCCATGACTGGAGCAATATGAAAATTGATTGTTGTTATCGAATTGTCTTCTTATGGTCTAAAGTATTAATCCATTGCAGTATTTGTCGTGATTAGTTGATAACCATGTTTAAGCTAATTGCGAATTATTTTTAAGCAATATATCAAATCTGGATGTTCATCGTTTCAATAAAGAGCTTTGTCTGAAAAGAGCAAAAGACGAAAGAGCAACCATTATTCAGTCATTAACATTATACTAATTCCACTATGCTGAAATCCATTCTCTTTCACTTCGCACCTATTTTTATCGATAATAAATGCTGATACAGGTTTTTAGGAAATTCACCAGCCAGCTACATGATTTAATTTTTCTCGGGTTGCATGAAAGTTTAATGTTGAAATGCTTACCTTTCGGAATTATGCTCGGAGGGAGGGTCGGAGGAAGGAGAAAGACAGAATAGAGTGTGAAAAATGTTTTCAGAAGATATTAAGATTTTCATTCATATAATATAAATATTAGGGTTGGGTTATGGAAATGGAGATAATTTAGTAGCCCAAATATCATATCATCGATGTCACAGTAACCCAGATATCATTAATGCCTTTCTTTCACTCATAAATCTCCGCTCTTTTGTTATTTTAGTAAAAACGATTGACAGCCTGGTAGTCAGAAAGTTTTTTTTTCCAACTCCAAAGAGTTCTTAGTTATTGCTGTCTGCTCGTAGCACAGTGGAACTGTTTGTAAACTATTAAAGTAACTGCAGAAGGAGGTCATTTCCTTTTCATAGTTTCATTTCATTGATACTTCAAGCACTCAGCTACTTGTATACTTCCCTAACTCATATTTATGCACTAAATATTGTCCAATCAAGTGTGTTATGTTTCTTGTCTTACAAACAATAGTAATATTCCATCGTAAAAACACAAGAAGTTTACTTCGACTAGGATCATCCGGCGTTTGCACCATGTGAATGTATACCTATTCCACTATTTATAGTTTTTGTTGCATATATTACAATTATTGCTCATGCTCAGACATTTTGTCGTTTATTGTTTAATGATAACATTATTTGCGTGATGTTGTTTGCAGGCTATGTTTTTGACTAGAAGTGAATATGACCGTGGTGTCAATACTTTTTCGCCTGAAGGTCGACTTTTTCAAGTTGAATATGCAATTGAAGCCGTGAAGGTGATTTATTATAATTCAAAATATAATTATTCTAGCTTTGCTTGCTTTGTCTTCAGTGCATTCAACAAATCTTTTTCAGTTAGGTTCAACAAGTATTGGTATTCGTACAATCGAAGGGGTAATTTTGGCTGCAGAAAAGCGTGCTACATCAAAATTAATGGTAAATGATGCCATTGAAAAGATATCCAAGGTCGATTCACATGTTGGTAAGTTCCTGTATAGCTGTTAGTTCAATAAAAATTTAGATTTAACTGGTCCACTGGAGCATGCTTTTCAGCGGTAACGTTTGCTGGTCTCATTGCCGATTCGAGAACATTAGTAGAGCGAGCACAGATCGAGGCCCAAAACTTCTGGTTCACGTATAATCGTAAAATACGAGTTGAGGATGTAACAATGTCAGTTGCTAATCTTGCTTTACAGTTTGGCGATGATGATGCTAAGGTTTGCTTTTATCACTGTTTCACATTGTTTCTACATCCTTATTTTGTTTTATGAGTCTTATAAAAATCGTTTGGTGAGTGACTAATAGAAATATATGTCTACTGCATATGAATATTATGTTATTAGTTCATCACTCTTTTGTCATGCTTAATTTGTTATATTATTGTGGCGTAAACTTGCAATAAATTTTCTATAGTATTCAATGCTCATTTTATTTCGCATAGAATATTTTTAATTTAGCTAGAAATCCTCAGGAAATCGCTTCGCAAATACATAATACTATGTTAGTTCACGAAACAATATGTTTTAGGCATCTATGTCAAGACCGTTTGGTGTTGCTATGCTTTTCGCTGGAGTTGACCAAGATGGACCACGGCTGTATGTTTTTGCTCTTAGCTTGCTTAATTTGCTTTCATTTTCGATTATAAAGCTTTAGTGAATATATCTGCGACCATTTGATCCATCCATTTTATTTATAATAAAACACACAGTGTAGCTGGATTTCATCGAAACTTCATCATGCCCGCAATATTCTTATCATGATTTAGTTTTCATTTGGACCCATCGGGTACCTTCATCGATTGTTTGGCAAAGTCTATTGGAGCTGCTTCAGATGGAGCGGAACAAAGTTTAAAAGAGCAGTATCATGAGGTATTGTATTAAGGTTCATCGTTGTACAGTCTAAGCAATTTATTTACATCTTTCACTCATACAACCTTACATTAAGGTTGTGTAAGAATCAGTTCAATGAGTGCAAGATTTATTATTACTGTTTTTTGAATGTTTTTGAAAGCATATTGGTTTGATTGTTTTGTTACAGTCAATATCACTGGTGGAGGCGGAAAAAATTGCGCTGTCAATTTTAAAACAAGTAATGGAAGAGAAACTTACAAGTTCCAATGTTGAAATAGTTGCAATAACTCCAATGAAAGATAGCAAAGGTTTCTCTTTTTCCTTACTATATAAATTTTCCCTTATTCGAAATAGTTAGTAGATGTTCCCTCATTCCTTGAGTCAAAATTTCAGGTCGACTAACTGGAAGATTTGAACGACTGAGTAAAGAACGACTGGACGTATTAGTTGCCGAGTTATGATTTTGTGATAACAGGCAAGTATTGATCGTTTTACTCCGAGGATAATCGCTTATTTTTCTGTCAAAATCTCAGAGTTCATTTATTTTTTGATTGGAGACACCAAATGAATACTAGTTATTGGCAGAAAAATTAGATCCTGTCACAATCAGGAGATATCCAGGAGTTTTGATTGTTTTGCAATTTATAAGTTGACTTGAATTTCTAAAATACCCTATTTTATATTTTAGTAGGAATGCTATTTTAATATCCGTGCGTAGTACTTATTGTATGTTGTTACTTCATTTTTGCATCTAAGTACTCTCCTAAGTGGTCGGAATAAAATTCTCTTGGGTTGTTAACGTTTTGAATCTTTAAATATACTTTGATATTGTTAAATTGTTTCCATTAATGTTTGCTGCTCAGTTTTTCCCTAGGGCTCTATAATTTCAATTTATGTTTCAATTTCGATTTGTTCTGATATCGAATTGTGATAGATATATTTTTTACTTCATAAAATTGACTTATTTGTTTCACTTTGAGAGTGCTTCGAGTTTTTAAATGAACCTTCGTACTAGATAACTACTTCTTTTCTTTGTGTATCAAGTGAAAAAACGAAAAGATCTAAATGTTTTATTCAAGGCACAATAAAAATCTTCAAATTAAAAACAACTAGAGCTGTAATGAGGAGGTAGTAGAATCGAATTCAAGCAGAACTCAATTAATAGTAATGAGCAAAATATGAGACCTTAGAGATAGTTCTACATTTTTCTAGAGTAATGATGTAGTTTTCTAAAGAATGGTTGTCATAGTTGTAATGTATAAGGAATCCCTTACATTAACAGTAGTGTGTCTTCATGAACATCCTGATTTATGTTGCTCAATGCAAGATACACTCGTGCATTAGGCATTAACAAAGAACGTTGCTAGTAATATAAAGCAAGAAGTAAGTGCTGCTGAATTCGGCTAAATTACAATGGAAGATACTTAAGTACACAGCGTGCAGGAATTGCCACTACTAACTGATACAAATTGAAGAAATAGGTTGATTGATTGACTGTATAACTTTGAAATTTTAAATTCAACTAGCTCAAATTACCAAGTATAATATAAGGGATGGGAGTAGAAAGGTCCTTAGAATTGAATGGGATCGGAGAAGAAGGATTTTCTTCATAGATGCCAAATTGCCGCTCCATTTTAAAACTAATTGAATTATTTTGACTAGAAGATGAGAAGTTGCAACATGTGAAGATGCTTTTAGATTTAAAGAGTTTTTTGTTTATTTAAGTGAAATTTATCCGTAATACTGATGATATGGATTAATGTGTTGCCTGAAAATGCAAATCTATCTAGTCCATCCGGACAGTTTGCATGGTATGGTTGAGCGAATTTAAATGAAAGTTCAAACAATGATAGAAAGGTTGTATTATAATACTAGAGGCAATGGAAGAATGTTATGTGACTAGCAAGTGCACTTGTGTACAAATGAACTGTGAGTGTGAACAGAAATAGCCGTGATCATTTGATGTCGTCCATTAGGAAGAATAAATCATTGCAGTCATTATGGATCTCACTATAATCCGGAGCAAGCGAATAATTTGTTAGATCATCATCCAGAAGATAATGAAGCGGACTGAGGCTGATCTGCAATCTTTGTTGATCACAGAGGTATCATTTGTCTGCTCTAATTACTTCAGAGATAGAAAATTTGGCTTCATTCAAATAGCAGTTTTCAAGAGGTCATATTTTTCTCGACTATATTATACATCGATGATACCTTCTTAATGATCGCCACCTGATTAAGTTTTCTGTAGATTGCTCCGTCCCAACCTACGTAACGTGTCTTCTCAGACTAACTAAAACGAATTATGGGATGAGATATTTAAACTGGGCGCAATTATTCATTCTCTTCTTCTTACAAGGGTCGTTTCTACATAGTAAAGCGATGTGAAGAAGTATTTTACATGGCTAGGAGGGGTAAGTGATTTGCATAAACTGCTGCTCGATAATGATCCTTTAAGACTGTCATCCGGATAAGTTTGTGTGCTCGAGTCGACTCTTATCATATTGCCATTTATTGCTGTTGGTGGTTGTGATGAGCTGCTGGCATACTGGAATAAATTACAATAAATATGCAAATCATTTTAATTCTTGGGATGTAATTGTTTCGTCAAACAAAGTAACCAGCTATATGGTTTATTTCATTGTTGTAACTATAATCGGATAAAGACTAACTTTTAGTGATATTTCAGCCGGATTTTTAAGTATCGGTGGTGAGGATGTCGAGGTTACTGGGTTCTCTAGCTTAGCATACGTCTCACCAAATATTTCATTGAGTAAGTTGTTCTCTTTTTGACCTCTAGCTAAAGCTTGCATGAATTGCAAATTCTCACTCATTATCCCAGATAATGTCTGCAAGCATTATTTAACAGTATTTAGGGTTCATTTCTACCCCACATTTTTACTCTTTTCAAAACACAAAAGCTCTAAAGCAAAGTTTGCAGTAAAAGTTGAAGTGCGCCTGCTTCCTATTTAATTTCATGACAATAAAAGTAAATAGTTTGAAAAAAAAAAAAAATTATCGTTTTTGAAGCTAATATTCGTACCATGATTGTAGGTATTAACAAAAGGAGGTTGCCAAATCGTGCAGTGGCAGTATAGGTGGGGTTTAGCTCCTTGATAACTTCAAATAGTACTTCTTGGACACGATCCCGAAGATCTGACACAATTTGTTGCGCGGCCACTGACAAACCTTTCGCATCTAAAAATCTTTCTCGTCATCAAAAAAATATCGAGGAGTAAAAATGAATTATATCAAAAAAAAACATACTTGGATTTAAAATTATGACTGCTTTGAGTGGTATTACTTCTTCCTCCTTCAATTTCAGTTTCCTTAGTGGGACTACCAATTCGTTTAATGTTCGATTGACTAGATCATCAGATAGCTGGCTGAAATGATCTTATATATTTTATGATATATTCTACAAAGTAAGAAGAACGATGTTTTGAACAACAAGAGAACAAGAAAATTTTTAATGATATGATAATCAGTGAATACATCACTTTGTTTGGGTAAATTCGAGTGGAAGCTTCCTGGGTACATATGAAAAACTGCATAGACATAGTATATCGGGATTATCAGTATTTTGAGCGGTTCTCGTTGAAAAATTGAATATAGTCAGAGGTGAATAGCATGACTTTACGAGAGCTACCTGTAAAAAATAGGAGCTAATATTTTGGATAGTGATCTGATTGAAATGCTAAAACCTAGTCAATAGCTAAAAGAATATTCTTCGCTACTTTGATAATAAAATAGAATTAGATAAAACTGCTTCATGTGTAGTTTAGTTCTAAAAATCGATTAGTTTTGTAACGATCGGTAAAAACCCTCCAACTAAAAGAATCAACCAATCCATATAGATTGTGTACTTTATCTTCAGTATCAGTAATATCAGCTAATTCGGCCAATGAGTCAACCCAATCGACGGCAGCCATTGCCCTGCGATGAGCAATCTGAGGTAGTTCATCGAGTTGAGCCATCCGATATGGTTCGTATCGAATCTGTAGTATAGAGTGCAGTAGGCTTCATTTCAGTTCAACGCAATCATCCATAACCTTATAGTTATTCATGTTCAGTTTAATAATGATATAGGTGGAATCAGAAGACTAAGTATTGCCGTCATTTTTAGACGTGGAGGAAAGAGTATGGCTAGCATAGCATTTATCTATTGAAAGCTAAAGAGAAAAATTATGTGATACCTTTGTTGATCGACCATCCAAAACTGGTCTCTGTTCAAAAAGTCCTCGAAGAGAGACGGTCTTGGATAAATCCTTAGTATTATTCCTTATGGATGATGTTTTATCTCCTTTAACAATTTTTGACTCAATATTCATCAATTGTATTAGCAACATGCGTGATTCTATTGGTAGTTTTCGTGACCAGTCATCACCTGGCAATCGCACTTGAAAAAAATTGCTACCAGCACTATGCTGAAAGATAGACTTCAGAATCAAAACGCTATTTGATGAATCTCGGAAAAACTTAAACAACTTAGTTTGCATGGTATGCCAACCTAAAAAAAAAAAGCTTTGCAAGAGATATTTTCAAAATAACTCCATCATAACAAATAAGTACATTTTCAGACATATTTTTCATCAGGAAATTTTCAGCGATGAATTCAGATAGTTTGAAAATTAGCTGAAGTAAGGCAACATGTAAGAGCGAGCATGTAAATGGGTCACATAAATCTTTCCCAGATCATTTCAAGATTAATCAAAATGCGCTTATCTGATGAAGAGAATATGCAAAATTACAACTTGAATGAACTGAATAATAAATAGATGATAATGATATCTGAATGAATGAAAAAGGAAAGATTACGTACCACATGGCTTAGGAGTTCCTCATCAATTTGTCTTTTCCGCAAACGTGGAACTCGTTGTCTACCAGTTAAATCACGATCTGGTCGCACTGCTGTAACATTAATTTAGTGCAGGTAGGGACCCAATTCACAAGAACATCTTCTACCAATAACTGCAGTGAATGACAAGTTCTTGTTAACTTTTTAACATCATAGAATCTTATTCATACTAGCTTGCTGTAAATCAAAAAAGCCGGCATATACTTTATCTAAAACTAACGTTGAAAAATACAATCTTACTGTAGAAATAATTTTATAACAAGAATACCTTTAGGATCCATTCCAACTTCCAAGCACCGTTGAAAACGACAGTACCGACAACTGTTTCTTTGATCTAAATAATCCTCTACAGATTTGTATGGTAATACTGCAAATTGAAGTTACGCAGATTATTTTTATGAGTTTTATTGCTTCCGCCAAAGTGTCGAAATTCATACAGCTATATTCGGCTACTTAAAAAACAGTTTTAAAATTGTTTGCTTAATGATACTCTAAAATTGCATTGCTATTACAGACTCCTTAGAAATTGAAACCTATTAATTGAAATGTACTAATAAAGAAATTTGACGGCAAATTTGCCTTACTACATCTGGAAACACATTTCATGAAATCCCGCCGGGTTTACTCGATTATCCAGAGCAGTGAATTTTCCCTGCTATACAACCTCATGCTGAAATCAGCTTTACATGGGTTTTCTGCGGAAGATTCACGTCTACCAGCTTCAAACCACTTTGCAGTTTCTTCGATTCATAAATGCAATGTCTCATGAACAAAATTTAGAAAAAATTTGGTAATATCATGTTTTCTTCTATCACTGTTAGAAGTACTCTTACTGTATCTTTTCTAACTTTGTTAAAAACTAAAAATAAAAACATTTTCTTTGAATAACAACACTTGACAGCAATGAAAATCGCACATCTACATCTACAATACAGTAAAATATTGTACCCTCCCACACTGCTGTATTTTTTTATGATCGTAAGTTTAGCAATAATTCACATTTATCAACGATGCAGTTATTGCCGAATCTGCATACATAACGATATTTTCCAGTGAGCGTTCGTCGAAAGAATCCTTTGCATCCGTAACAAGCCAAGATACCATAGTGTAACTTTGCATGACCATCACCACATACTGCACACACTGCATTATTATCTGCAACGACGTTTAAAATTCCATATTGTTTTTTCATGGAAGCGATATAGAATTGTAGCTTAACGCAAAAAAGATTGAGTAATATTCTCAAAAAAATAAAAGTGAAATGATACCAGTAGACTTGTCCTTGATATCATAAGAGGAATGCGCACTGGCTGTACTGGCTCCGAGCATCACTTCCCTGATCATCGGCATTCTGCAGAGCGGAAACTTACAACTTTTTTCAATGAAAGAAAATTGAGTGAATTTTGTCCGTTTCACATTCCAATATCTACCGGAATTTAGATAACACACACGCATGCACATACACACATACGCGTATACATACGCAAACATCCACGCAAGCTTGAACAAACCCTGTAAACTCGTTGAGTTGATCACGTTTTTTCTCACTTATTTCATGTGTAAACTTTTTTGTTTTACTCAAATGAAGCTCTTCTCTTACTGACCAATAATTTATTTTGAATCACTTTATCACATAAGGAATAAAGAAACATAGTCTTCGAATTATTCCCTCAGGGGAAAATTTGGTCCGAATATGTCTCACACCGATAAAAATGACCTTAAAATTATCTGAGTTTAAGCTATTATTTACTCAGCCATTGAAGGTTATGTATGACTTCAAGAGAACACAGGCTTTATTTTTGGTGAGATTTTTTTTTTGGTGAAATTTGGTGAAATTTTGCACCAAACTAAGAACTTTTCAACAATGCAAAATTGTTACCACAAATATAAATAAATAAGCTTTGCAATTGAGATGTTAATTTTGAAAGGAGATCATAAAATGAAAAAAATTCAATTATGTATGTGAGAGAAGTGCGATGGCTACATTAGCCTAAATTTTCGAAAAATAAATTAGTCAAGAAAATAGAATTGGCTGCTATTTTATCACTGTTATTCACGCAGTGCTATTTCACGAGCATTATCGTTTCAGGTAATAAGAAAGACGTTGAGATGAATGACATTGAATGTTTTTCGCACAGAGTGACATCTTTCTAACGGATATACGACATATACAACTATTCAATAAATTGTCAAAAATAATTTGAAATGATAAAATCATACTGCTGCAGTGCATAAATTGTCATTTACGAGATAATGGTTGGAAAGTGAGAATTTTTTTTTTTTTTGAAAATTCTCTTCCCTCACACTTATAAATCTAGATGAGAGAAAGAGAGGAAGAGGGTGAGAAACGAATGATCCACCTTTCTCTGACAGTTGACTGACTGCTTGGCAAATCTATTGGGATATGATTACTTCATATTTCAAGTAAAAAAGCTCAAGAAAATGGATTTCTTGTTCTTCAGGAGCGATGAGTACACATCGGAATCCAATTTAATCTTCAACGATATGTTTCTTTTCAATTTCATTTATTTCAATTTTAATCCCGAATATCCAGGAAGCTGATTAGATATTGTATCGCGATGTGGAAATGGTAGTAGTTGAGCAGTATCCAAGTAGAAAACATGTCTTAGAAGCCTTAATGAATCGAGAAATCACACCTTGTTCATATTAGCCGACAAAAAACCGAGAATCTGAACCAGAGTCGGAAATGGAGAAAAAAAAAAAAAAAAAAAAAAAAACATCAGCAGACTGAACCATCGATAATCTGATCTATGTGATATTTATACGTATTTGCTCGGAATGATGAACAAATCATTATTCTCTAATTAGGAACCACCCTACTTTTCAACAAATACCTATTACACAACACTGTTAAAATTGAGTTTGGGAAGAAGTATCTGCCTGATCGATATTACTTATCCATCAAACTTTAAGAGCAGCTCATATTGATAATGGCAGTCAATTTCATCCTACTACTAATGCATTATTGCTTCACGATTTTGTAGGTACGCACACTCAATTTAGTGTTTTTAAGAATCATCATTGTATTCCAGAACTCCGAACTCCTAACCATTTTTCCTGTCTAGATGATACAGATCGAATCGAGTGATGCAAGCTATATCTGAATTCCAGAGATCAGTGCGCGTACCAACACCTTAACTAACCATAAACATAAGAAAGCGTAACTTATGGAACTTTTGAAATGATTTGTTTGAATTCAAACGACTGCATATTGGGAATTGTCAGATGATAATATGCCAAATTATAGAATGATTTTAGTGTCAACAGAAAACACCACGGTTACTGTCAAATAATTATGAAAAATCTTCCTAGCGACTATTCAACTCTTTCTGGGATATAGCGCTCGTCATACTCTAATTCAAATCAGATGTGATTAGATTACAAAAGATAACTAACGCTTATTCCTCTTCTGTAACGGTCGCGTTTGTTTTAATCGAAACTGTCATATGCCTTAAGCTCAGAATTGAAAATATATGACACAACAAGTCCTCTTTTAACATCCGTTTAATTAGCTTGATAAATTCCTCTCCTCTTCATGAAAACCTGTTTTATCCACAGCAACCAAACTGAATATACCAATAGTACTTCTAGTTTCATCGAATCGTAAATATGTTTAGTACACAAATAGTCGGATACATTTCAGGTGAAAGAAGAAGCAATTAGGACTCTGAGCATGGCTTTTTAACTATAATCTTTATTCCTCACATTTAACTTATCTATTAAGGTACGTCTATCTGAGGATAATGTACACTTAGCAATTTTACGTGGATTTATTGAATGTTACTCACTCACACAATATTATCAATCCCTCTCAATCAAATCACTTATTAGAATATCGGCGGTTTGGGCTATTTGGTTTCATCGGCTTACAAATGGCAGTTGAATGTTTTCATCGTTTTCAAATAATCTTAAACTACTGCCATTACCGCACCGTAAATTTATAAACTTGCTTTTTATAAAAGAGTAATTGTGTTACTTAAAATGTGACTTTGAAATAGGGAATCTTCCTCCTCATTTGACATTTCTATAGAGGTCATCCAATTGCAAGGCACTATTACATTGGACAATTTGACAGAAAATGCCAGTTTAGAATCAGTAAAAGCTGAAAAAATCAGTCGATAGGCGTGATTGATTCTAATATTTAGTTTTAAAAGGAGCATATTGAAAAGCGGTGAGCATAGGAAGAGATGTATAGCTTGTTACATCTATTTGTATAAAATTGTTTTCATTCAACATAATTTATGAGTTAGCATTGTGATTAATTGCATGAATGTTACCGCCTGATGTTGAATTTTGTTCATGCAATGTAGCATTGTTTTCTAAGTTTTGCAGCTATGAAAGTTCGACTGTTGATCTTTTCGATTTTCCTTTAACTAAGTTATTTGCAACATTTGCAGTAAGGATCATTTAAAAAAATCTCCTACAATTACACAAATAAACTCATTATCAAACATAAAAAAAAGCTCATTTTATTGCAAGCAAGAAGCTGATGAATAATGAAGGTGATGAAAGGTTAAGTAATATCATCGCAGTATTTTTTATCAAAAAATAAATTGGAATAAATTACTTAGTATTTAGATTTCTTAATGATTAAATCAACCAGAAATTCATGTGTGGTTGATATTTGCTTACTTCTTTATGTTTTCATCGCTATAGCAGGTAGTTCTAGCAAGATGCAACGTAGACAATCTTACAAATATCAAGAAATAGTGCATGTTGGAAAAGTTAGAGATATCCTCAATAATTTTTTCGACTTTTGTAAAGAAAAATTTTTCACTGTTAATGAAAAATTTCATAAATATCTGAATCTAGAAAAATATCACAGACCAAAATGTGGTTAGATGAAAAAAATGAAACGACCAATATTTGTTTGTAAAAAGTCTTATCAGATAAATGATTTCGTGATAATGTTCGTTTGTTTGTTGTAACGATTAAAGTTGATGCTATAACTTGTACAAACCTGATAACAATTAATTAACTCTTGACACAGACGCAGAAAAGAGATGATATGATGATCTAATAATATAACCAATTACACATTGTTTCACACGTCGATTTTTTAATTTCCAGAATATTTAAAAGTAATGAAGTACATGGAAAAGATCGATGAGAGTGGATTGATGCACGAAAATGTTAACAAAAAAATCTGTCGTCATAGCATTACTGAATGCGCTGATAAAAGAACGCTACAACAATCATTTCATCAGTCAGTGTGATTACCTTCCTATCCTTTTCTTTCCTTTCTTTTATTCCTCTTCTTTAACTCATTGAAGAAAAATTTATACTCCACATTTTGAAAACCAAAAGTAAATGAATAAATTAATAGTTGACTCCTATAGATTAAAGTCTTAAAATTTCATCAAATTCAGGTTTGACACTCCTTTTAGAATCTTTTTTACCTGGATACGTGACAATATTGTAGAGTAGACGTGAAAACACCTGTCGGTTCATCGAATTCCATAAGTTCTTCCACCTTACGACTTTTCCAATAATTGAAATCCATCCACACCTTTTATACATGCTGAATTTTTATTTTTCAGCGATAATAAAATCTTCCGTTTGGAAGTGAATTTGTAAACGATTAATTTCACGTGGAATGAAATGGATTTCGTTAGAAAATGAGAACAAGATTACTTACCGCACTGAACTACTACACTTATTATGATGAACGTTATAAATTCCAAATTAAAACTTGTTCGATTGCAGGTAGTATCATAAAATCTACAATCATATTTCATCAATAACTCTGGTTTTTTGGTGAAATTCCCGAAACTAAGAAATATTTAACAGTGTTAGTTAAGCAAGGGGAATCTCTTGCATTACCCATATGCCACATTTTACTTAATTCTATTAAAAATATGAGAATAAAACAGCCAAGCATAGCACTATTTCATTGCAATAAAGATCGATAGTATCAGTAATAAAGCTATCAACAATTATGCTTCACCTAAAAAACAGGACAACGATTGATATAAACTTGGCTACAATTAAACTTCGTTCCACTTAGAAAAGCTATCATCGCACCATAAACTTCTAAAAATAGCTATAAATCAAATTCTAGAATATGTAAAATTAACTCAAGAATCTGGTTCAAAAATTAAAGCATATAGATGGTAAATAAGTGAAAGTTGAAATAAGCATTCTTTCTGAATGGATCAGTGATGAAGTAGTTTGAAATGATAAAATAAGTTCCAGATAGGAGTAAGTGACTCAAAATGAAGGTAAAAATAATTCCAATGGAAAGAAAAAGAGAGGAAGAAGACACTCTAAAATTTAGTTGCAAGACATAAAATGAGGCAGAAATTGTGATAAGGAAGAGAGCATCTTGTCAAGAGAGTGAAAAAAATGAACAAGAAGTGATAGAATCATTATGATGCAAATGATGTTGGTAATAGAAATTTATTAATTAGATAAAAATTGATATGCTTTCTTGTATTGTATCTCTGTTTGTTTGTCCCTCTGTTATGTGGTTGGCAACTGCAGGACTACTGTTCAAAACGATGGATAGGAGTGTATGTATCAGTTGTAGTCAATATGATTTAATATGTCAGTGATAAGGATTGTTTCTGTAGACTGAACCAACCGCAGCAATACAAATAAATTAGCCAAAGGCATCAACAATCAATTTATGATTCTACTCTGTTGTATAACGGGGAATGATTTATGAATCGTTTCGAAAATTATACACTGTATGATAAATGTTTAATTATCTGATCTATTATTACCCTGTTGAACTGGTTTATCGAAAGAATAACAATATTACATCCTCTGATTTGTGCTACTGTTTTGTCTGAGCTTAACTGTATGATAGTAATGAGTTACCGAGGTCGCTAAAATTACAGCCGAAATTTCCTAGTTTTCTAAAATTAACAACAAGAGTGGTCGATTTGGGACACCACTGGATATTGAGAATGAAAAGTAGGAAATGGAAAATGCACAACGTTGGATATTAATGCATGGTGCCGCTAACCACCATTATCATGGACAACTTTTGTAAATAATCGCCAAAAATGAATTCAGGGAAAATGAATTTCCCCTGCTGTAGATATGATGGTTAGTTGGACAAGTATAGAAAGAGAAACAGACGGAAATGTGTGCAAACAACCATGATATTCTCCATTTCGAACAAATAGTATGATTAGTTATATTAAGGAACTTGATCAAAGAGGTAAACTGTAGACGAGAGTGGAATGATTCGAGTATGATAATGATCTAAGTTTCAAGTATATGCTGCTTATAAATTGTCTCAAATTCGATGAAATGATGATCAAAATATTGGTTTAGCAATTGATCACTAATGCCAAATAAATAAATGGTAAATATTTGAAATCTTGTTGAATGTGCTTTTGTAGTAAAAAAGTGAAAG
This sequence comes from Dipetalonema caudispina, assembly GCA_013365325.1. NCBI lineage: Eukaryota > Metazoa > Nematoda > Chromadorea > Rhabditida > Onchocercidae > Dipetalonema > Dipetalonema caudispina. Next base: position 220,459 of record JABVXV010000021.1, on the reverse strand, counting down.
AGATTAAAAAATACATAACTACTTATTACTAACATCTAAGGTTAATCTCTGCTTCTAAACTGTCTAAAGCTTAGTATATCCAGAAGTGATAAGCATGGAAATATGTGGAAAATAGGAGCCATTTTTCTTAAAAGCATCGTTATTTCTCTCCAATAAAAAATTTTCATCACTTCATTTTTCTCAAACCCTAAATGTACCATCATGAAACTAAATGCTGTCGTTCAAGCATATCCATCATCATTTTTATTTGACATGAAATCTTAAACGATGTCACATTTGCTATTCAAAAAATTCCTTCATTTGTAGGAAATTCCCCTTTGGTGAGATAATTTTCAGATGTATTCTGTTGCGTTTTTCGTCTTAAGAGGTGCAACACAATATATGTTTAAGCATATAAATGATTATATTACCACCGTCTTTCCAATCAATAATAGGTTGTAGTAAAAAAAAAAAAAAAGGTGTCAAAATTTTTCGCTTTTTCTAATTATTTGTGGAATGAGTCAAAAATAAACGAAGTCTGCAGAGTCAGTACTTTTGACACTTACTTATTGAAAGCGTTTTTCTGTTTCTATAGATTGACAAAATCAAATCCTGATTTTCTATAATGTTAAAATAAAACCACTGCTCTTCACGCGGAGGAGAAAGATGAGGAAGCTAGCAAGGAAACAAAAATCTTGAAAAGAACAAACTTTGCGAAATGTTAGTCAATCTTAAATTTCGATAAAAAAAAAAAAATTATCATTAATGGATCTGGATCAAACTTCCTTTTTCTTTCTTTCACCTCTTCCACTCTTTTATTACATTATTGAAACTAAGCGTTATTCATCGAAATTGTTGTTTACCAAATATCTGTAAATAATGTTCAAATAATTTTAGCAACTAAGTTAGATTACTGATTTCAGTCTTCCTTATCAGCTAAAATTCATTGAAGCCACTTATTTCCCACCCACTAATAAATTGCTTCTATTGAACAATTTATAAATTTAGTTAGAGGTTACGAAAAGGATTGACTCAAAATTCTTCAATCAGTTGAGAAATATTGGAATTCAATTTCGCCAAGAAGAAAGAACTATTAACAAATTGAGCCGTTATTCCTGTACTCTCTTTTGAATGCATGAGACTGGTCAATGAATTCGTAATTCTTATCAAAAATATACAGGAAGATGTGGATAAGATAGAAAATAAAGGACAATAAAGCAAGACGATAACAGGTTTCATTTACATGATATCGCCAAAGAAATTAGCAATATGTTGAAATAATTTCTTCTGAAGTAAGATAAATGGTATGGAATTGAAATCGGATCAAAAGGAATCAAGATATTTGTTTGAATTTACTCTTATCAATATACAGCAGCAACGAATATCTCTTTTATTTTAGCGCGTACCAATCTGTTACTCTAATAATTGATTAATCAAATAATTAAGTGAATATATAAAGTAAAATGTTGTTTACTTATTGGGGACAAATAATTCGTGGCATCTTACATTTCTAATGTAGTCTTATGTGGAAAACATTATATTTTTTAGATGTATTAAAATTGTTCTGTAATCATCGATCACATTCTGCTATCCCTCCATATAATTTTAAATAGGTTAATTAAATAAATAGGTTAAGTAAATACATTGATAGAAACAAATAAGTGATTCAAAATACCTGAAATTCTGCTTTGTCCTGCTGCTGCTGCTACTGCTTCTATATAAGAAATGATTAAGTGATAACTTCTGTATGACATGCATTTCTAAAGAATGAATTGACTTCAATAAGTGTTTGCACGATATTGATGCAAGAATCGAATAAATATATTTTTTACACTCTGTCGCTGAAACATGTAATGATACCAGAAATAACATATTTTTTAAACAAGTCATTCTCAATAATATGACAATTCAAAAGTATAAATTGACTGTTTATAATCGTTTTCAACGACAGCGTAATGCAATCAAATCCGCCTAAAAAAGAAAAAAAAACCTCTATCTTCTCCAATTTGCTCTTACAACAACTTTCTACATGCTTCTTCACAAAATAGTGATATCGAATGATACAAATGCGCAAGGGTATTTTAATGATGCTATAAATCTTCACAGAGTAAATTTAATTATTAAAAAAGTAAGGTTAACTTCGTCAAACAGGATGATTGTACAAAAATTGCTACTATTGCTGCAGAAATTTCATTTGATCATGCCATAAAATTATGACTGCTAGGAATATTACATAGATGATATTTGAAATGAATAATAAACTAGTGATAGAAAGAAGTAAAGTAAACAAAGAATATAATCTTGCAAGCATTGCTTCAATACAGCAACAAAGACCATATTTATTGGCTACAAACAATTTCTCGAATAGCATTAAAAGTGATATTAAATATCTCAATTTCTTTTGTGACATCGATATATGAAATGTAATGTTATGTGCTTCATTGCTTTTGCAAAGGGAAATCGAACAATTAAAGTGAAAGGCATTCCCAAATTATATATTGGTACAGGCAAGTCCTTTCTCATTTCGAGTAATCTCGATAGTAATGGGAAGGTCAAAGGTAATTCATGAAATGCTAAGTAAATAAAGGGTATAGCCTAAGTTTTTGCAGCGTTTCATATATATATGAAAAGAAAAAAAAAAAGAAAGGGAAATCAATGGAGAGAAAAATATGATATTCATTAAGGTTAGTCAGGAAAGTAAGGGAATGATTTTAAGTATTGGCTAAGAAAACCACTCCTTGCACAGATTAGAGTTAAAAGTACTCTTCCTTCGTTTTTTTTCTTTCATTATTCACCTTTACGGATCCTCAAATTCTTTATCTTTCTGAATTTGATTAAGAAATAGTTGCGTATCCTGCGGTATCTTAAAAGTATTACTACGTTCTACTTGTTTGGCACAAATATGCATGCAGACAAAAATGGAAAACGGAAGCTGACGATGACAGATCTACATTGTACTGTATGTTGTGATCACCAATGATCTTTGAACCTTATTTGTTTATTTTTGATAATGCTGATTGCAGATCACTTTTTTCTTATTTAGTATGGTGTGAGAGAAGGATACTTTAATTTTAACTAAAAGACAGACATTTATTTTGAGCGAATAGAGGGAGTATTACTTCACAAATTATAAATTTCCAGAAAGAATTTTTACTTGCAATCAAAAATAGGAATAAAAGAATTTGAAGTTAAAATTCTAAAAAATTTATAGCAGGTCAGATCACAGAATTTTATTAAAGAACTTGGGTAAAGAGTGCATCTTTTCATGTATTAAATAATTTATCCATAAATTCTACAAATCTAGTATTAAATCACTTTGCAAAACAATTTCACTATAAAATTTTCAGGCTCTATTACTAATTGCAGATGACAAATCAGTTGTTGTTTCTGATGGCTGGATAATTATCTGACATATCAAATACTCTTTCATATTGAAACCAAGAAAGTGATGAATATTGTGAACACAATTCAGATCATGTCGTACTTCTGATCGGAATTACAAACACCCAATAAATGGCTAATTTATAGCAAGATTTTTAAAATTAATTATATGTTAGTTTCTAAAATTAATTAGACGTTGAGCAAAAATTGTCTACAGAAAAGAAAGAAAGTTACTACAAGCGTTATGGCGCTCCTGACTTTGCGGTATATGTTGAAAGCGCAAAAACATACAATACTTATCAACGGGATTCATTTCGCCTGAGCATTCATTATCACTCTGTCACTTCTGTATAATTTGTCTACATCATTGATAGTACTCGTAGTGCAAATGTTCGTGCGGGATACTTAACATTGAGTCATTTTAAGCTTCTTAAGCTCCATAATTCCTGAACAAAATTAACGATCACGTTTGTCATTCAATTCCTCTATCAGTCCAATCAGAAATGAAAGATCAATTTTTAGACTACATGCAAAGTAATATTATATTCCATCATCTCATTTGCATTATCCGTCTGATGAATGTTTTATTCGAGTATATATGGAGTTGACTTTTTAAATGTTCCATGTCAGAATTTTTTATTGCATTTACTTTTGTGAACTCAAATTTTTATGATGTGAAAACTGTTTGACTAATGAATTACAACTGATGATAGCTGCTTATCCGAAATCATGCAACAGTTAACAGTAAGTAAGTCGATGAGTTTTATGATTCTGCTTCACTCCACTTCAACTACAACTCATTAAGTAAGTTATGATCTGAAAATTTCAGACTATAAATTTATTTGAAGATGATACAGCTAGTGATAATTTTGAATTTGAAGATAAAATGAAAGGACCACATGGATATATTCCTAGAAATGCAAGCAATGTGTATAAAAAAAAAATGATGATGTTCTTTAGATAACCAGAAGGATTATTTGCCAATATTATTTCCGGTCTTCATCGTAAACCACACATTTCTTCTTAATTAGACAATTGATAACGATTGTTAGCAGAAATCAACAGCTGAAGACAAGTTTTCTCTTCCCAAACTTTCACTTTCTACTTCGACCTGACTACACAGTTGGCAAAACGGCAAAAAGAATAAAAAGATTAAAAAAAAAAGAAACAAAGAAAAAAAAAGGAAAAACGGAGGATATGTGACAGCTTAATAGTCGGAAAAAGTGATGGGTACGTAGCATGTGGTTTATCTGGACGAAAGTAAGTTGAAGATAAAAAACTTCTGAAGACTGAAAAAGACAAAGTTAAATGTCTGGGGCACTTCGTGTCTCAAGGCAGAAAGATTATTTATATTTGCAGCAAAATTTTTTTCATACTTGGAAAATTTTTGCAGTAAGACTTCGGTAAAGAGATTTTAATGATTCCCTGAAAGAAATGTAAAATTTTCGTCCTTCATATTTGTAACTGGATGGATTTTTTTTTTTTTTTTTTTCATTAAATATATTTCAGTTCAGTGGTCTCAACTATACTTCCATTAAGTTTTTTGTCTGAAAATACTTTGCAAAAATTAATTACGTCCCTCTTTTTTCTAAAAGTTTGTTTGAAACAATTTTATGGACTTCCGCTTTTTGCCTGTTTCATGAATTCCGAAGTCTCTAATTGGCATTTTGGCTGGGAGAGAATTTGGTGTGATTGGTAAGCCAGATCATTTTTCAATAGTAATGGTTTGCTACTGCAACTGTTTGGAATCGTGCCTTGTTTTTTCTTCCAGTATTTCATCAGGAGATTTGACTTCCCACTTCAGCATACAAGAATTTTTTTATTGTAAAACTATTCCCAAGTTGAATTCCAGTGGTTTCTGACAGTTTATAATTTACAAGAATATTTGATATGATCTAATTCCTACTTTAAACTCAAGGGAAGTATGGAAAAAAAAGTTTTTTTAAACTGAAGAAGCATTTGTTGTCTTTTTCATGGTTCGAGTGCTGAAAATTTTATGCCCATTGTTTGTATTAAGCCAAGAAGAGATTGGGAAAGATGAAGAAATCTTTAATTTTCTATTTATGAGAACTCAAATTTCATTTTATGTATGTTTATGTTTGCTTATTTTCTTGATGTTTGACCGAAATGTAATCGAATGTGGTGCAGAAACATGAAATATAGTAAGGAACAGGGAAATTAGTGTCAAGTCTGAGTAATTAAACTTCCTCGAAGAGAATAATCAGATTGATTATCACAATCGAAATAAAACAATTTGAAAATTTTTTAAAGGGATTTCTAAGTAAACTTAATGTTTTAAAAATTGGGAATAATTTCAGAAAACATTGACATATGTTGGCATTAAAATTATCGAGAACTCAGCTAACTGGTAGAATAGCTTTACTGCTGGTATTTTAGTCGTGTTGGATAATCATTGGCATGATCGTACTCTCATGTGGATACGTTTTAAGTAGCGTTTCGATATTGGTCATCATGATGACCAATATCGAAATATCATTTTACAAAACTGACTTTATCGTTATCACTTTGTGAAGCTGTTAGTTGAAAACCTGGTTTGGTGTCGCGAACTTGCCCGCATTAATCGGTGTTATCACTTTGTGATGCTCGTGTAACTTAATGTTTTGTGTTTGTTTGATTGAAATTCATTCCCTTTGATGTTAAGGAATGAAATAACCAGACATGCTCATGATTTCCCTTCCAACGATACAGTACAACTGTCGTGCAGAATAAATAGACTTTTGGTTCAATAATGCCGTAATACACTGTTTGTTTACTCATTTCGATGTTTTTATGTCTGTTGGTTGGTTTACCAACATTCTTTGGAGAAATATTTGTTGCGCTATAAATCAGTTTGATGAAAAATACCGAGATAGTGAAAAGTATTTGGTTCTGAGTAACTTTTTTATGATCAATGAAAAATATTTGCAGAATTCTTCATTAATAGACATTTATCAGAGACAACCGTATCACTGACAGGGCAACAATGCTAATCATATTGGTACTCAGCGCTATTTCCGTTGCTTTCTTGTTATCGATGGAAGATTACAAACTGATATTTGCAACACAAATTATGAAGCGGAATGTTTTGACGAATTCCTACCTGCTCTACAAGTTCATTAGTCTCTTTTTAATTTCTGATAAGTGTTTGAGAAAATACTTCAGGACAAGGGTCACTATTCATAGACAACCTGAAGACAGATATATGACTCTTCTAGAGGATGATTAATGGTTTCAATTTAATTTCACAAAAAAACTTGTCATAATTCCATATATTTTTAACAATGCATAGAAAAATTTGGAAATTTGTGATTTCATGCACATTTTTTGCTTCAGTCTTCATTGATTTGGCCGAATGAAATGAAATCTTAAGAAGTTTCTCTTCATAAGGGAGAAAAAATTTCATCAAATAAAGATATTTGAGTTTAAAAGTGAACTAGTTAATTGCATTCACGATGTTTTCCGCTTCGCTCTACCAAATAATTTAAATTTTGATATAAGTCGTTAGTGCTATTTACGCGAAGAATGTTTAGAACTTTGCCATGTTTTATTTGTATTTTAAATTCTATAAACAAATGATTTTTGTAGAATATCGGGAATCTGAGTTCGCATATATACCAAGGTGTTGATGATAACGATATACTAGTGAAAATATCAACAAATGGGTAATTAGTTCTTCTATTACAGTCTCGTCAAGTGAATGGAATGTAACAATTCGGTTCGGAATTTCTCCTTCAAGTTGCAAGATTTTGTCAGTTCAAATTATAAGCTTCTTTCATTAATTTGACTTATTAAGAAGATTACATCATCTCATCGAAGATTCGTATCACACATTTTTACGCTCATAGAGAATATTATCAATTTGTTGTCAATGTTATCAATTTTTCGCTCAGATTTACGTTTACCCTTCTACCTTCCACATACTTCCATTTGTTGCAAACTTACCTTGAATTTCATAGAAGGCCAGTAGTCAGTACTTTTAGTTACTGCATAGAATATCTTTTGTATTGCAACAACTTTTTACTCTGTCATTTTTAAAATAAAAAAATACGTTTTTCAGGATCTTTTAAAGCAATTCAAATGCAATATCTTGATTACTTTAGATAAATTGTTTTTCAATTTTAAATTGAAAAATCTGGTAAATGCTTCATTTTATGGTGAAATATTAATGATACCATTTGGAAAAGCGTTGAAAAGTATGTTTTAATTATCGTTTTACTATCCATCCATAAGTGCAACACATTCGTGACGGCTAAATATTTTGTTCATTTAGAAAAATATTTTTTATAATCACTTTCGTTATCCAGTTTTATGTTCCAGAATGATTATAATAACACTGCAGTCATTTACACAACGATTATAACCTTATTTAGGAAAAGTTTAGCAGTAACACTCTACAACTTCTTAGAAAAATTATAAACATTCCTTATCAGTTAATTAAAACATAACTATGCATCGCACAAAAGCAAAAATGTAAATGTGTGGTTATGATTAACAGTGATTATACCGCCAGATAAAAAAACCCTTTAATCTTTTCAATTAAACCACTTTAACAAGAAACTTCATTTCGTACAAAAATCCTTCCTAATTTTAATAATATTGATTATTTTACTTATTTTATACTCTTCAAACTACTGCCTCTTCATAGTTTAAAAAAAAAAAAAATCATAGCTTTTTTTTTCGCATACAATTCTTGCTAACTATAAATACTACATTTTTTTTTTTTTTTTTTTAAACAAATAAACAGCTTTGTTATTGTGCTATTCACCAATAATTATTAATAATAATTTAAAAGATTAATTTCTGAAGTGCGTAAAAGTGGAAAATAGATGGCATTAATAATCTGGACTTTTTTCCTTCTTTTTTTCATGTTCTTGCAAACTGACACAATTTTAAAGAACCATTTTCATGTTATCGATATTTACCATATAGCTTAAAATACGTAGTCTTCCTTCAACCATGCTTATTTCATCTTTATATTCGAGATTAAATTACTAGAAAAGATATTGAAGAATATTTGATTATTTCAAGCAGTCCTGATTTCGACGATTTATTTTTAATACCCGTTGATGCAGCAACAATATTATTTTCCTTTATACGTCAACATCTATATAATACCGCCCGAGCCATAAAAGAAAACTTTTCTTTTTCTGAAATATCAAGTGAATATTAATCATCAGTTTGTTTAGTTTGTTACTTATCTTTCAATTTTTCTGATAAAATTAGTCCAACTTTCTTTCTGGATCGATCTTCTCAACTGGTATTTTCTAGAATAAATTATAAAATACCAAGCTCATTAAGCTAATTAATAGTGAATAGTACGAATAAAACAGAAAGTGGTCCTATTCAGACTATAGTTTTGCAAATTATAATGGCTAAAAAACGGAACTGTTGGGATAACACATTTGACATTCTAAAAAAAAAAAAAAAAGAAAAAGAAAAAATCCTCAACTTCTGAGCTTACCTTCTTCATTTAACCTAAGGATTTATAAAGTGTAAGAAAACTTAGCATTATCATTTGTTATAACTTTTAACACTTATTCATAATGTACACTCAAAATATATAGCCAAGATGAAAGATATAAATTGTCGAGAGTAGATAAGCACACCTGTTTGCTTAGAGTCTAAAAATAAGCAAATATTATAGGTTTGTGTAATTTGTGTGTATGATGTATACATCAATGAATACAAGTAATGCTTTTGAACATTAAGGATAAGGTAATAAAATTTATTAATACTAATGAACAGCACATTCAGCACGAAATCAATTATATATCATGTATCAGCCATAAGTTACATTACTTTTTTTCTGCTATATTACTTTACGACGACTTCTTTTAACCTCATGTGTATTATGAAACGTTGTCCGATGCTATGTGTATTTAGGAAGAAATTCTAAAAACTGAATTTGCTCTTCCTTCCATTTTCTATTTCCATTACTTTATAACCGTAAATAAAAAAATTATCAACGACACTCTGATAGTTTTGCATACTGCTGATACCAGTTGGAAAATCCAATAACACAGTTGTCCTCAGTTTGTCCTTGTGCAATGCCGTTTTCTCTGCAAACTTATGATACCGATAATAATCAATGTTTGATGTTTTAAACAGTTTTTTATTCGATTTAGTCACTCAGTTGATTTAAAAATTATTTACTCTCTTTTAAATCCAAATTATTTATAGATTTAAATTCATAAATGAATCATTTTAGGAGATGCTGGATAACCATCTGATTATGCTCTGGATAACCTACAATTTTCATATTTATTTGTCTGAGAGTAAATAATTTTGATAATTTATCGGCTGATATTATTTCGTAAATAATATTGCAACAGTTTGCTTCATATTTGGAGTCAACAACCGTCCATTGGCTGGATAGTTTTTGGCAAAGATTCTGATTATTCATAGTACAACGATTCGCTTAAAGACTCCGCTTGATGCTTCATTCTATAAATCGAAACATTTCTAACAATTTTATCGTTTGGTACCAGTTTATTTGGAGAAAATACATCGATAAGTGCATACCAGTTCAAGATGCATTACCGGATAAAGTGGATTACTTATACATCAAAATAATATTTTCCGTATTATACCTCATTGTGTGAATTTGTGTCATGAACGGTAATTTTATTGTGCTATATATAATTATCGTCAAGCAGGTATTTCACTTACCTGAATTGAATTGTGTTTCAAGATAAAAGGAAGTTGATCTTAAGACTAACAATCGAGCATTTTCCACAGAACATGATTTTATTTGTTGCCTCATTCTGTTTGAAGATATTCATGAAATTTTTTTTGAATCCTTGCAAATGTTAGTGGTTGTAGGTGGATAAAGCGCTCCTTGTGTATCACATTTTTGGAGCAATAGCTTTAGGCCTAAACCAATCATCTGCTGATTCAAGCTCTACCGAAAATTAAAGTAAGGAACTCCAAAAAAATGAAATATTTGTAGTGCTTAACCTTTGCAGATTACCGTAGCTCACCACTAATGCCAGTGCTGTTTACTTCAGTTGAATTTTTTTCTTTTTGAAAAGTAGACCGGTAAAACTTTAGCAAAACGAATTCTATATTTTCAAAGTTAAACTGTTAAATGATCTGCACAAGAATATGGATTTTCTAATAGTTATAAAAGTGTTCCATAAGATAGGTTTTGATGTCTCGGATCACTCACCATAATCATCTTATTCTTGCCAGTTTCCTGTAAATTTATTGGAGTTTTCCAGGTAATAATAATTCTTCACGTTTCATCTTTTATTAAAATATTCTGCTGCAGTGAATTATATAATTGTCTAAGAAAAGTCCTTTTACTTAAGCATAGCATAACAATCTTTCTACCGTATTATCCATAAAGATTCATGGTACAGTTATTAACAACTTCAAGGAGACAGTATAGTTTTACATTTATTGCATTTGCAATCGACCGTTTACTGCTAATTTTATTTCCAAGCAGAAAGGTAAGTTATTTAATGTTAACTTCAAGTATAAATATTTATTGGATAATCCGTAAACATTGACAAGATAGTCTCATTACCGAAAAGTTAAAGTTGGAAAAGGATTTCGTTGAGAAAGATATAAGCATCTTTCGATATATTTGTTAGAAGTATCTTTAAACTATTCCAAAATTCAGAGGAAGAGAAAGTTTTGAATAAAATAGTTTTGATTCTGAAAATATTCTCCACAAGAAGTAGTCAGTTAAATGTAACTTAATTAAAATTAAGTGTAACTAGCGTAAAGAAAGGATGAGTATTCAGTAAGAAATAATAAATCAATTTGATCTGCAAAGTGTTCCACTGATATTAACTAAGTATATATCAGATAAGGTCATGTAATAAGATATCATATGTTATGATATCGTCTAGCCTGAATTAAATGAAATATTCTGTTTGACCATTTTGCTGTTCTCACAAAATGACCGCTCAAATTTCACTTTTTAGCGGGTTTCTTTTTTGAAAGAATGAGGAAGCAGCACTCATCATCGAAAAGTTTATTTTGTTCCGGTCGACTACCAACGAATCTGTCGATGTTGGAGGAAGAATGTTTCTGTTGATCCATCCCAACAATTCTGCTCAGTAATTTCCCCTTTTCTTGCTCAAATTTAAAATGAATAGTTGATTGGTGGTGCAGTTCCTAATTACGACGAGGGAGCATTTTGTAAAGCACTATCTGTTCTCATAAAGAATGAAATGTATCAAACGTTGCAGAAGATGTCATTAAGGTTTGTGACAACAATTCTTTGTGTTTCTACAGTGTGGGTGTCACAGCAAGTTGTCGGCTCACTCAAAGGATAATTATTCTCCGAAATGGTACAGGAATGTGAAATAGTTTGGATGGATAAGTGATGAGGAGGGGAGCAATGACACTTTAATCAATGTGAACCTGCCAACTATCTTAGCATTTTTTTTTACGGACTTCTCGGATACATATCACGAGTAGTTAAAGTACCGAAGCTGAGCAAAAACATAACGGCTAGGAAAATGTATATTGTGATCGAATTACTTAATTCATTCGATTTGATTCCTTTAGTAACATTTTGATAGTTTTTATAATCGATAAACTGCGTTTAATAAACAACTTGAATTTTTTAAACAATAACTCTTAAAAGTAAAGTTTTCTCATAGATTATCTAAATTCGTTTCATTTGGTTTTTGGAAGGACTCTATTAAAACTACTTGTGGTGACCTTACCACTTTTCGGAGATATATTGCTGAATTTACCATTTTGTTCTAATAACAAACACTATATGCAGCAGCTATTTTATATGAAAGAAGTCAAGAAATACCATTGTTTCGATACGGTAAATCTTACTGTATTTTGCAGTTTTAGTTTTATTGTCAATAAATTTAAGCACTTTCATATGCGTGTAATCTACACTACAATGTAGTAATTACTTTAAAAAAAGAGTATAACTAATCTTCTATATCTGTATTGCGATTTTGACTATTTAGTGTTATATTTCATTCTCTGCATTGTACATATGAGAGCATGAAATCTGCGTTCAGCTCACTTGAAGTCTTCTGTGCTGTGTTTGATCGTTGAATGGTTTTCTTTAAAATTTCGTGGACTAGAAGTTATTGATCTAAAAATTGCCATGGCTTCAAGACAAAATGGGGAGTAGCTGCAGGTCCAGAATAATAAACGATAATAGTAGCCATTTTCTCTTCCCCTTAATGTCCACTTTTCTCCAATAATTGTAGTATTTTTAGTGGATAAAAAAAATTAATAATAGTATTGATCGAGGAAACTGACATTGAAAATGAGCCAAATATATATATTTTTTCAATCATTCAGATGGAATGCTTTGTTCTTAAGCAGTGTCCATCTTGAATCCACCAGACTAAGTGTTACATTATTTAATTACCCGAAAATGGAACTGCAATCTTGAGACGAAGAAGGAGATATGTAAAGAGAGTAGCAGTAACACAGAAAATGATGATAAAAAAGCTTCACAGTCGCATACTGCAGTAAGTGGAAAAATATGAATTTTACTGATTAAGTGTTCTGTTGAAATAGGCACTTGGTGATAGAAAAGTAAAATAACTGACTAAAGAAATACGGAGTTTTTAAGGAAATTGAAAGTAATGATTTCATAATTCGTTGTTTCCTATTTTTTAAGGTGAAGTTTCTTTGTTTGCATTTTTCAAAGAAAAATTCTTGTTGGATTAAGAAGCTATGCTGCGATACTTTTTAGAATCAGAAATCAGGAACCAAATTAAAGCTGTACATCGAAGTATTCATTACAGCTACAGTAATATATGTATTATTTCTAAGCATAATTCATCACATGTCTAATTGGAGCTGTTATAGTATCAAAAATGCAACATAATTTTATAGGAATGGAAGACATCATCGAAAAGTCGCCATGGAACTGTCGATGCGATGTTCTATCGCCAATCTTCACTGACTGTTGACCTAATAGTTTATCCGCCCATTGGAAAATTCAAATATAAGGAATCATTTTTCGGAGGCAGTGGTGTATTTAGTAAGGATGTTCCGCGTCCATCCTCTAACTTTTACGGCTTCTGCATTGAGCGCTTTTGTGCTATTCGTATGCCTTATTGCAATGGTGTATATCAAAAGGGATGTTGAGGACGCTTACAGATCACTGGACACCGAAATGCATCATTTCAAAGTATTACCGTTTGCTCCGATGTTGCGCTTTTCGGCTGATTTTAATTACTTTAACATTATATCATATTATGAAGTCTTCAGTTTTTTTCTCTCTCTTCTTTTTCATATATGATCGATTGAGCGGTATTCGTCTTAAAAAAATGAGATTCTGAAGTTCATTATAGGTAATCACTGATGATTTATGGAATGATTTGATAATACTTGGACAAAATCCTCCAAAATTGCGCCGAAAAAGACACGATGGAAAGGATTCAGACAGTACTTATCAACATAAAGCGGGCTCGGATGGTATTTATCAGTCCACTGGTATGCCCCTAGCATAATTGTTTATCATTTATTTTAACTATTCTTCGAAAAATTCTTTTTTTCGCTATTTTAGCAGTACACGCTTCCAGTTAATGACTGTTCTTTGACTGAGAAATTTGGTGATTTCAAAAAGGAATCATAATTGTTCAAGAAGAGATTCGTCGCCAATAGCAAGATCTTCCACTATCTCCGTAACCAGACATTAAGACTGTATTGCATGATTCTGACATCTCAACCAAATAAAATAGCAGTAGTCTTATCCTTCTACAGTTTTGTTAGCTAATACCGGGACGAAAGAAACAACAGGGTAAAGAGTGATTTGAAATGAAAGTATATTTTTTACTTTCTGATTTCAAGCTGTCATGTTAAGACATAAAAAGCTAAGAATGGATATTTTTGGTTAAATCTCATTCAAATTTTCAGATTATTAAGTGCACATCATTTTCTAAGGCATAAATTGAAGGTTTTTTTTTTGTTTTTTCTTTAAAAGTGTTTCATATAAAATCGAAATGGACAACTATATGAAAAGGAAAGCTCTCTCTCTCTTTCTCTCTTTGAGTCTTTCAACTTCAACTGCTCATTATTTGCCCGCATAAATTTTCTTCTTTCTCTCATTTTGTTGCGAGGGAGCAGGGCAGAATGAATTTCGAACATTACTTTTATCACCATGGATATATCAGAAAATGTCTGTAGTACAACAGTCAATTTCTAGTTTTTGACTTTTAAACTTTTTTTTTTTGAATGCAAAAATTTTGCCATTCCATTTTCCAACCTTTGTTTATCTTTGAGTTACTATTCAAAAAAAATTATCCTCTTTTTTTCCCTTTCATTTTTTTTAAAAAATATTGCCTAAATGGTTATCTTTTTAGGCCTCTATGACTTCACAAATGATAAAAACAGTTTATATAATTACAGTTTCAATTCTACGTCATAAGCGCAAAGCACCAATCCCAATAGATAGAGATCATATAGTGTAGCACTTCTTAGCAATGATTTTCATTTTATTGTTTCAGGAATTGCACAGAACAAAGCATCATCAACTACTGGCAACAATGGCAATCGGAACGATTCTCTCCCATCCGATTCTTCTGCTTCATCCCTCAACACTGAAAGTAGCACTTTGTCTAACAGATTAAAATCCGATGGTGACAGAAACACAGGATTAAATCAGTTTTTCAAACCGCTCGCCAATTCACTCATTTCAAATATAGATGGCAAACAGGGAGCAAAAGGTTTTCCGCCAAGTGGTCCACAGTTAGCCGATATTTGCAGCAAGTTTACTTTCATAGATTGATGACAAAATATTTGTATTTAAATCCGATTTTCAGTTGTCTTCAAAGTTTTTGTAGACCAATTAGATGTTACGAAAACATTCAGAGAATCGAAAAGTTTATTAGATTTCTTCCGCATTTATGGAGAAAAATCACAGTTGCGCTTTATCTTTTAATTTTTCGTCCTGTAAGGTTATTGTGTATGATTTTGTAACCTGTAAGATAGCTGAAATTTTTGCCTATTTTCGACCTTAAACTTCACATGTTGTTGATCAGAAAACAACAGGAAGGAAAGGATGTGAACAGTTAACAAGTAGGATTACTAGTAATCCTGAAATATGAAAGATTTACTAGGATTGGTGAATTACTTGCCATTCTCAGGATATTAACCTTAAAATTATTCCACTATCGCATCCCGAATTTAACAACAAATCGTACTTGCTCGTAATATAATTTCTTCATCTGTTAATTACAGAATGTGCTAAAGAAAATTCATGCCCAGCTGGGCCACCAGGTCCGAAAGGTCCACAAGGACATGCTGGATTAAATGGTATACCTGGCATTGATGGACAACCCGGCAAGGACGCCGAAAATATATCCCCGCTTCACAATGAAGCTCCATGTTACCATTGTCCTCGAGGTCTGCCTGGTATTCCAGGAGCGGTTGGGAAACCTGGCTTAAGAGGAATCGCAGGTGCAAAGGGTCGAAGCGGTGTTCCTGGAAGGGATGGACAACCAGGACCACCTGGTGAACCTGGAACGGTAGGACCTGCAGGTAAATGCTGTCATCGTTTTATTGAAATTAGTTAATTAATCCTATACGCCAAAAACTTATGAAGTATTTGATTCAGTATTATAAACCAATAATTTTTCTTGGAGTATATTTCTCAATGGGTTTTGGGTATCTCATGCTTAGAAATTTAGTCGATAGTTGAATTCATTCACTTTTATGGCCAAAAATGGTTACACTACAATTTATAGCAATAGCAAACTGATTTCAGGTAAAGATGGTGAAATGGGTCTGCCAGGCTCTAAAGGTTCAGATATGCATCATTTCGTTGGTCGTCCTGGTTCGAAAGGGTCAAGAGGACCACCAGGACCAGCAGGACCACCCGGAGACAAAGGTGCTGAAGGACAAACTGGTAAAGCCGGTCCACAAGGTCTCTCAGGAAACCCTGGTCCTGCTGGACCATCTGGCCCTCAGGGACCAATAGGATCTGAAGGCGAAGAAGGAAGGCCTGGAAAAGATGCTGAGGTAACCTTTTTTGTTTTGAATTCTAATCTCAATGGCAGCATGCTTTGAGCTGCAATACTGCTTGAGAATCACTGTTCTTTCGAAAGTAACTCTCAAAAGAAACCTATTACTTGTTTTCAGTACTGTCCATGTCCACCTCGGCGATCTGATACCACGCATCATCGGAGCAAAGAACACAAAGCAACAGCTACGTTATATAACTACGGTGACAATGATGGGAAATCGGTTAGCGGTGGCTCTATTTACAAGAAACTATAAATGTTCTGTATCTGATCAATACGCCCACTTAGTTCCAACACTTTTTTTTTCGAAATTTATGATATTTTAATCACATGATACCTTTTCGTTTCACTGAACGAAAAAATTGTTGCATAAAATGTTGTCAGCAATGTAACGTATTCCAAAACAATATAAAATTTCTATTCAAAAAGAAATTGCAAAGTGGCAGACATAACAAAACCTATTTCTAAAAGAAGCAAAGACAGGTTTCATCCCACTCTTCACTTTCAATTAATTATTGTTCTTGTAATATACGCACTTCATTAAACATTGTTTTTAATCATTTCGTTGTCAAGTTTCAATACCGTAGTTATATTCTTAACTACTCTCGAGCTTTTATTCCATCCTTATCACTAACATTGCAGTTCAAAATTCTGCCTGAAACATGAATTTACCACTTCCAGTATATTTCCTGTCAACCATTGTAGATATCGCAAGCGTTACAGAACAGCATATTCTGCAGAATTTCCGCTACACAGATAAAATATAGTCAGGAAATTTCTTTTCCCATTGCCACTGTTGTAATGTTTCTGCGAGTTATGTTTAATAACGACATTGAAGAACTTGAATGGACTTTTAGACCATGACGGGCCATTTTTTTTTTTTTTAATTTAATGGGCCTTCTCTGTTATTTTGTCCCAAACAAAACTTAATTCTGTATTCGTTAGAAAACTCCTCACAAATTTTGACGGATTGAAGAGTTTTTTCGACTGTTACAAAAATAATTTTGCCTGCTATTTAATTTGAGTTGGAATTACAATGATTAGCATTTAGTTTTTTGGTGTTATGAATCAGATGGAGTTATAATCTTCAAAAATTTTTGCCTTTTGGGAATTTTTTTTTAATTAAAAAGAGCTTATTCAAACTTCAACTTTGAGAATCAGTAGTTTGTAATAATCATCAAGCTCTTTTGACAACAATAAATGCATACATAATGAGAATACAACGTATGGAATAAATTGACGGTTCCAGTCGTAGTTGCATGATAACGTGTTCCCTCATCAATTTTCCCTGGCAAATCTGGCTTGATAAATTGTTGTTGGCAGAAGACTTTTACAATCTACATACATATCAGTCTAGCTGATACGAGTACCAGGCTACTTGTTATTGCCTTTTCCATTAATTTGGATTTGTAAGAATCTGCAAGAAAAAAGCTATGACAAATCGAATTCTATTTCTGCTCAATTTTCGTATTTTCATCATTTGAACTAGCATTCCATCTCCTATTTTCACACTTCATTATACTATATCCATTGCTGGTTGCACCACCACTACCACCCCAGGAACCACACACATACATAAATTTTCCAGATCAGTAAGATTAGAAAGAAAAAACTGCTGGCAATCTATGAAACTGACCATATAAGTTTGTTGTGTAGTGATAAACTAAGTTGCATATTCTCTATACCTTTAAAGCTATTGGATAAACTATAAAGACATAGCCAAAAGCCTTTTTATAATATAAATAAAGTGACAATGAATGAGAACGCGAAGTTATGCCATTTCAAACGTACCACAGTACAATCAGAACACAAAAATTTTTATGACAATAAATTCACAATTTATCATTTGTTCATTTTTGATCAGCAAATGCTGGTAGAAAATTCAAGCCAAAAGCCAAAAACTTCTCCTGGTTGCGCCTTCAGTAGATGCCTTTTAGAATTAGTGTCAACATTCAAGTATATTACTAAGGAAAAACATAAATCCTTTAGAACTTCAAATCATTTTACATGTTCAGCAATAGTAACAGAATCAAACACTACCTACAATGTGGTGCAAAAAGCTCCAGAAGAATTGCTGTAAAAGGTACACCGTGCCCTTTGACTCTATAAATATTCTCTTTAACGATACTGTTCCAAGTTTTATTCACAGGAAAAGTATGATTCACAATTTATATTTAAGATGTCAAAGAAAATCTGCGCATAACTTAAGGAAGGATAGATGGATTAATATTTACCAATACTTTTATACAGTATCTCCTGAAGTAACAGAATGTTCCGAGGAATAGTTGTAATTGTCTGATGTGAATATGCTTCCTATATCTCAATTAGTAAAATTATTTTTTGAAACTGGGCAGATTTCGTCAAAAGCAACAACGGTAATGCAAATTTTTTGTTGTGTAATCGTGCTAAAAAAATAATTCATTACAAAGTACCTCGCGAAACACCAGTCTCGAATTTCATATTTTTATCACCTTAACAAATGCCTGCTAGTTGCACTGCCACTATAAGTACATGAATGCTTGGAATATTATTAATTGGAAGATTTAAAATTACAAAAATTTATTAAACTTAATTTCTTTCTCAACCCGATCACATACAGTTTAAACCTGTTAAAAACACGACATCAATTAATAAAGTTCTGTTTAAGAATAATATTGTCAATCTGACAGAAGCTGTTAAACGAGGAGTATCAAAAAAAGAGGAGAACAGCAAAGTTGTTTGAAAAAAAAGCAAAAATCACGGTGATAAACAAATAATCAGCTTGAATGCTGAGAAATCAACCACGATGAGTTGAATGCGAAGTACCTGCAACAAAATAATAAAATGATCAGAGAGTCACGAAGTTTCAAAACACATAAATGTTATTATTCCACGAAAAACTGCAGTATTCTCAGCTCTACAATCAAGTATTTTTTTGAAAAATAATGTTTGATGAAAAGCGACGAATTATTAACAGTTATAGTAGTTTCATCCTAATACTGTAAAACTGATATATCTTACAAGAGTGCTAACTTAATTTTGCAACACACCAAAAGACGGCGTTCTGAAAGTTTTGCTCATTTATTGATCTCAAAAATCCATATCTATGATTTGAACCTGGTTAGCGCTCAGAACAACAAAATCAATTGGACATGATGAGTAGAACTTTTAGATTTTAAGTGAGATTTTTGTTGTTTAAAAAATATGGGAAAGGTTGAATCTCCATCAAAAGCAATGGTCGTTACCTATAATTATCTTAAGTGAAGCAGTTCTTCAGAAGTTCAAGATAAGATAAGAGATGTAATTTCAGCTGGCTAGTTTAATGGATAGCGATAACCTAAACTTCAGCTAATCGTTTTATTACCTGATATAATATTGACAGCGATAGATTTATAACTTTGGTAGTAAAAGAATATGATGTGGTGGCTTTTTCAGTTACTGACGAAAACTATTCGATGAAACACATATGAAATTACCAAACTTTAGCAAATTGAAATCCATTTTTTACAGAATTTTAAATAAATTGATATAGCACAAAGCAAAAGAAAAACAAGTAATGTTTAAACTTTTATTAATTCGTATGTGAAATCATAACTTGGAGGTGGACTATGATGTAAACTGTTTTTAAGAGATAATCAGTTAGGTAGAGCGACAACTTTGATCATTGAAATGAAAATTACTAAAACTGTACTCAGCTCGTCGCTTGACGATTTCCGGTAAACAAATGCGATGCAATTTTCTATACAAATATTTTTAGTATTTTCCTGCATTCCAAACTTGGATCTATATTTTTCTAAGTATGATATTCACTATGAACACAATATTATAAAATTTTGTTAATACCCAGCAGGATTATGATTATATCTTTTCCACATTGCTTTAATTAACCTACTGTTAAATAGAAACACTAGTTTGGACAAAACATAATATTTACTGAAAAATAAACAAACTTTGACGATCCAAGACAATCCACAAGTTAAGCTTCTCTGTATTCCCTAATTTAAGGGTCTGTGATGAACTCCGATAACAGACATTATGCATGAATGTAAATGAACATGTGCATGTTTCAAACATTTGAGAAATGTGAAATATTAAGAATAAAATACCTGCAGGCAATGAAGGAGCACTGCGATGAAGCGTTGTTCGCGTAACGTTGCCTTCAACATCCACGGTTTCAAATTCTTCTTCACGTTCCAAATCACGTAAGCGGTGTTCATTTTCAGTTCCAGTAAACTGTACGTGACTAATAACTGGATCAGTGACACGGGTCAGAACCCTTCTTGAGATTATTTCTGTAGAACCATCTTCGTTGATTTGCATCGTTTCAAACGTTGTTAGCGTGGTCGGATAATCATGAAGCATCGTATCCATATCACCAGCTAATGAATCTTTCTCTTCTTCCTGATCTTCTTGATATATATTCATCGCATCATCACTCAGCAGTACTTGCCTGTCTTGGCTTATTTTTCGTAAGCTGGCCCCTTTTAGCATAGAATCCTTATCTTGAGGAATTACTTCAAGAGAATCATGCATCTCTTCATGTACTTTTTCAATGACTTCATATTCAGTTAAATAACTTTCACCACCTAAATCACTCTGTGCATGCACTAGTGGAACACTAATTTCTAATGAATCAATGCTCGTTCCCATTGCTTCCGGAACAAAATTTTCAAAATCCCTTTCAATGCTATCAGTTGGTGAAGCCAATGGTGTTGCCACTTGGGTGTCTTCCTCAACTGGTATTGCTTTTATATCCGAGATGGAATCGTGTTCTTCTTCGTCATCATCTCTTATACTCATTTCTTCAACCTCTGATTCTTCGCGTATGTCGGATAGGATCATTACTTCATCTTGTGGAGAACTTTCGGTTACGACCTCTTGCTCGAGTCGCTCAAATTCGGCTAAGGAACTTGTTGATCCGTCAGCTGTTTTCAACTTCCCGACCACGTACAGTTCCACTTCACTTCCACTAAGACTTGACTCACCTTTGTTTAATACATCCCTCTCGATTCGCTCAAATTCCTGCAAACTCGTTTCAGAGACATTGTCGCTTGAAATCGTTTTGTATTTCCCAACTGTTACGCTGATATCTGTTCCTTGGCCATTTGAAGATACGCTTCTTCCGTTTAACGAATCCGCTTCTTCTGGCTCTTCGTCCACTGTTTCAAGTTCTACTTCTACCGGGTTTACTTGCTCGCTTTCCGACACATATGTTGGATATTCCTCAGAGGATGACAATGAGGACTGCTTAGCCGATTCCACTTCCTGATCCTTTTCTACCCATGACATTTTCAACTCAGGTGTAAGTCGTTCAACAAATGTTTGTGGCTCATCGTGCGTACTTTTTCGAGAGCTGGTGCTGCTTCGACGTGACGTGCTATACTTCTTGCCACTGCTCCCGCTTTTGATTGATATCTTATCAAGAGAATCTAATGAATCAGATTCGGCACATAAAACTGCTTCAGAGGGCAACGCGACACCTGCAGCTTCATCTTCTTTTTCTATTGTATGAACAGTAGTCGTTTTATTTTCAGCAGATAGATCTGAGTACTGTGGGAAATATTCCTTTCCAAAATCCATTGCTTTTTCATGCATTGATTCCTGAAAAATTGTAGGATCAAGCACTCCTTGTTTCCAGGACGAAAATGTTTCGTCAGTGAGGACATCATCTCCTGGAGCTTCTACGATAGAGTCGAGAACTTTGATTTCTGCTTGGCGAGCTTGATCGACAGCTTTTCTGGAGGGATCAGATGCAGTAGCAACAGCGACAATACTTTCGTCTTCATCACTGAAACCTGGAGGAACTGGAGAAACAGGTCGCCCCGGATCCAAATCGGGAGCGAGGAGAATACCACTAGCAGTTGTTAGTAGAATGTCTTCTTCCATATTATCCTCGTCTTCAACAGATACAAGTTCAATATCAGGCATATCTGGGCTAGAACGTTTCGAATCAATAATTTCGTTTTCCTGTCTATTTGGTTCTTGTTCTTCATCCTGAGCTGCAGTAAAAAGACGATCAGACTGTACTGGTGAAAGAATAGCAACCGGTGTAGCACTTTCTCGACGTTCTTCATTCATTTCTGATAATCTACTGCTAGCTTCACTAGTTGCTGTAGTGTATTCAGATTCCTGAGAATGATAGCCAGGAGCTGTTTCGAAAGTATCCTCCTGGGATGTAAAGCATGTCTCATAGCCATCCCTTGATGTAGCCGTTGCCGTCCTATACGTGGATTCACTGCGCGATAAGCTTTCCACTGGTTTCATGATATCATCAACCATTTCTGTCACTTGTATATTAAGCTGTTCCTCATTCTTTTCGTCTTCATTCAGTAAACTTAATCCCTCTGGATGTCGTTTTAACTTCTTCGTTTTTTCTGCAAGCGTCTCCAACTTCTCCTTTAAATCGGATTCATAATCTTCTTCATGCTCATGTTGAACTTGGGATGAACTCTTCCCAGCAGCAACAGCAGCAGCTTTTTCCTCAATCGAGGAATCTATGCCATAACTGATGCTGCTTCTGCTCATTGTTTGATCCAGTTTTTCCATGCTTTCGCCAATTAAATGTTTTTCATTCGCTTCGAGATCCATGCCATGGGCAATTTTCGCTTTCTCATCTATTTCGGATGATCCTTTGCCAATCTTTTGCCTTGGTAATGGCGCTTCTGTCAAAGTCAGCAATCCTTCAGCAACAAGCTCTGAAGTAGGTTCAGCTACTGCTTCTAATTTTCCCCCTTTATCATCATTTCTTACCCTCTCCATTTCGCACACATCCTCTTTTGTTTCTCGATATTCTCCTTTTGCTGGATGACTAATCTCTTCTTCGATTCTTTGCTGTGGAACAACTGTAGTTATTTCTTGTGATTCAGTTCTTTTGTCTACCTTTCGCAGTGATTCAATTTGAGTATCTTTTCCATAGGTAGGGAACATCGATGAAACGGAAAGCGGAGATGCATCTTCTTCCATCTCTTTCTTCCTCAACAATGTAAACTCGTGGCACTCTTGTTGTTCAGCAGGATATCCATCCAAAATATTCGAAAGGGTTATATTTCGTCCACTTTCCACTTCAACAGTACTTTCTTCTTTCGCTGCTAATTCCAACTGTTTTCCTGAAACAGTCCCCTCCTTTTGGTTGTCTTCTGCTTGTTGCCAAAGCATATCACTTGCTTCGTCGTAAATTACTTTTGCATTATTTGGTTCCGCAAAAGCTCTCGCGCTCGAAGTAATTGGGATTTTTGATCCTTCTTCACAATAAGATATCTGTTCATCTCCTTTTCTTTTCTCGATACTGCTCTCGGAAGCATCAGATGAAGCGCTTCTGAGAAAACTTTTCTGATCTTCGATCATTCGAACTGTTTCTACAAGTCCGAAAGCTGCTACAGCTCCTGAAGTTGCAAGAACAGCTGCTGATCCACTTTCCATTGTTTTAGCAGGTGCAAAAAGATCTTCGTTAGCGGATTCTTTCCCTGTCGAGGTTATTTTTTGCACTGTAAAGGACGTGTCATGTTCTTCAGGGTAACTTAATGGTTTTCCTTCCTTTCGCACTTCATTTTCACCACTTAACGCAAATTCAGCAGATTGATGATCATCAGATCCCTTTTCCAAAACGAGAATACTTTCGCTTTGCTGAGGAATTGCTGGACAAATTTCGACCGTATCTAGAAATGCTTCTGATGCTACATTTCTCTGTTCCTTCATTGATAGCTCACACGGACTTGAAGTGATCATTTTATTACGATCATCTCCCCCCAATTTACCTTTTTCAAATGAGATCATTGGATGATGTTTAACAGTTAACTGCTCAGGAGATTCTTTCACTCGGAGCGACTTTTTGTCATCAATTTCAATACCAAAAGATTGTTGCGGCACCGTAATATCATCGTTATCGGAAATTTTTAGTTCTTCATGGTCCTGCATCGTTTGTGCCTCTTCAGTTAACTTCTGACCATCTTCCATGGTTATTAATCTCTTCTCATATTCCTTTTGATCACGATCCGTCAGTTCTAATGATACTACACCAACATTTTCTTCTAGTTTTTCGTCCCTGATGAGCTCTGATATTTGTTGCCCCTGAATGATGAGCTCTTCTTGACTTTCTCTTCCAGCTCCTGGCCATTCTTGTGGGACCGTTGACTCCATGGAAATATTTCTCTCAGGAGTGATTTCAGAAAACTTAATTTCATGTTTCCTTGGTTTAGAACGATGTATCGAAAATGATTCAGTTCCTTCTTTATCCATTTCAGACACTTTTATTATGAATTGCTCTTCGAATTCCTTATCGGGCTCAAATGTTATTTTTTCTGTTTTTATTGTTGATTCCCCCATCGATTCATTCGTTTGCAGTTTTTCTGAAGTCATTTCAGACCCGTCCGTTAACTCTTCCCATTTCATAGACTCAAACTTTAGAGATCTTTCATCCCCACTGCCACTTATTTCAGCGCTTGACTCTTTACCTTCTTTTGTTTCACTTCCAGCAGTTGCTCTCTCTTCCTTCGTTGCAATAATAATGGTATCGTCGCTCGGGTACGTTATTACCTGTTCCGTATAGGAAGATTTCTGCTTTTCCAGTTCTGTTTCTGCATCAGTGTCTTCTTTTTCTTCTGGAGTCCATGATATATCAACAGTTAATTCATAAGGATATTCAGCTTCTGCAGAGAAAGGTTTCATTTTTTTGTCAACACGTGCTTTGCGATCCAAGGGTAGATGACTTGTTTCATCCAAGTCAACTTCATACGATATTCCCTCTTCCGACATCGGTTCATCAAAACTTACCCCTTTAGTTCCTTCCGGTTTAACCCTCAGTGTAACTCTCTCTTCTACTTCTTCATTCAGTGCTACCATTGGTTGAACTTCATCGTTTTCTCGCACCTCTTCACCCACGTTTTCCTTAAAAAATGTCTTTGTCTTCATACTTTCGCAAAGGCTTTCTACCAAAACTTGGTCCCTGCAACCGTTCTCGGATACTTTGTGCAATTCTTCCGGAAGTGAAATATTCATTTGTACATCTGAAGAAATAAAAACAGCACTTCGATCAGCTGGAGATGGCAAATCCATGGCTAGATAACCCAGTTTGTCTTGTGCCTTCGTTGCGCTTACTGTTGATTCAGGTTCATCCAATTTGATCAGACCTTTCCGATCTAAATAATTTTCAACTGCAAAAGATTCAGCTATCCCCTTACTATCTACTCCCTCTTCTTCATCTTTTCGTACCGGTTCACTTAGATCCTTAGTTGGGTCGTAATCGGTTTCTTTTTTGAGAATTCGTTCTTCCGCCACCATTTCTTGTATCATACCAGTTCCATCACGTTGCTCAATAGTTTTTGACGGTGTAGGTTGTAGATAATCTGTGTCAGGAAGTTGCTCGGTTGGTGTCTCCCCTATATCATTTTTCATAGCGTGATCACAAACCTTTCCTATATCTAGGATCATCAATGCAGCAGGTGCCAAAATGATCTCTCTAGTAACTGTTTCAGTTTCCTCTGCAAACTTTTCATCTGTCCACTGTTGATCTTTCAGTTGGTTTTCCTCCATACTTAATTTTTTTCTAGCCTGTACATCGCTATCTGTCTTAGTACGCTCCACATCTGTAATAATATTCTTGTATTCTTGGATTTGATCCGAAAACTGACTAGGTCCCATCTCTCGTCCTCCTTCAAATTCCTTCTCCTTCGGCGACATTGATCTAAATTGCTCGAACACAGTCACTGAATGGAGCCTGGATGGACTCCATCCTTCCACCTTTTCAGTTTCTGCAATTGGTGTCACTTCCTCGCAAATGATGCTTTGTTTTAATTGATATTCTGGTTGTTTTTCTACATCTTCTTGTATTTTTCTTGAAGATTCCTCCATGTGTTGTGGTCTGATTTCTTCCTCGTTTAGCCTCATAGCTTCCTTTTCTTTTATCGGCAGCCGTTCTGTTGTCAAACTAGATATTGACTTATCCATTTTCTGCAAATCTCTATCTCCCGTTCTCGATTGCTTCATCTCAGTTCCAGTCAGATCATCTGTTCCATATGCCGGATGACCAACTACCAAATCTGCAAACGAAACTTCATTTGAAATCAGCTCATCTCTTAGAAATACTTCCGTGTCTAAATATTCCTCCTTCCCTTTCGCCGACGCAAGCTCAGTAGTCCGTTGTCTATCTTCTACTTCAGATTGTATTTTCGGTGAACGGAAAAATGCTCCTTCATTCCTAGCACTTTCTTTCACACCATCTATATCACTAGAAGCTTCTCCGGAAAATCCAATCTTCTTAAAGCTCCAGGAACCAATAATATCTGTTATAGAGCCCTCTACGATCTGTCTTTTGATAACTTCCTCAGCAAACCCAAACGCATTCTGCTTATCGCCTTCCATAGTTGCATGTTCCTCAACTATTCCCACCTCTTCTACAAATTTCTGAGGTATCACTCTCTCAAATTCTATTTCTTCAGATTTTACTTCTTCAGAGTCCCCCAATTCCGATTGCTGATCCTCAATTTTCTTTTGTAGCATGCAAGCATTTTTCTCAGATCCTGAACTTCCATGCGCATTTAACAGAGTTATAATGGATTCCCTTCTTTCAAGAGGTATGTGCTTCTTTTCTTCCGTTTGTGATACCGAATATTTCTGTTCGAAAAATGTTTTTTGCTCCGTTTCGTGAAGTACCATAAGTTCTTCTTTCATCTCTAATTCTTCAAGTAGTGAAGCATCACATTTCTGCTTTAAAATATCTCCGAATTTTTGAGCTTCGGTCCCTTCCGAATCTTCGCTAAACATCTCCTTTATCAAACCCTCTTTTTCAGGATATCTGCTTCCCCTTTTTAAGGATTCTCCGTCTTCTCTTGTAATTATTTCTTTAGCTATTGAGATGTCGTTATTCTGAAGAACATGACACTCTGGCATCACATCGTCGAATGGTTTCGTTTCTACTTTCCTTGTATCTTTTTTTGTAAAAGGTTGGTGTTGAACTTCTGCTTGTGGTTCAAGTAACGACCTTTTGTATATCTCGGGATGTCCATTTTCTTCCGAAGTTAATTCGACTTTATCTTCAGCATATTCTTGTATCAAACGCTTTATTGCGGGTGCTTCAGCAGCAGGTGTAATTTGGTGCTTTTTTATTGCAACACCTCCATTTGTTAATAATTCTAAATACGCGTTCTCTCCAACGCTACCATCGCTTTGTACTGAAGTCTTTTCATCCACAGCTTCAGCCTCAGATTGCATCCATTCTAGCTTGTCCCATTCAATCTCAGAGGAGATTGTTTCGCTACCCATTTGCATATCTCCATCATGAGAACTTTCATCACCTTCTATAGAAACACTATCACCCTCCTTTGATACTCGCAATTTCGCAAGAACAATAGGCGCTGCTATTATACCTCCTGCTACTACTGTTGCATCCTTCGCAAATTTGACTAATTTTCTTTTGAAACGTTCACTTTCTGAGTCAACAATGTGCATGTTTCCATATTGCTTCATGAGTTCATCAGGTTCTACTGAAACTTCACATTTCACATCTTGAGGTGAAACACGCCTTTCTTTAACCGATGCAAATTCAGATACTGAAATATCGTGTTCCCCCGGAACCCATCTATCCGGAATAATATGTTCGAAAGGTTTTGGCTCAGTTTCTTCCAAATCTTCCGTTCTACTTAACTGATCCAAAACTTCCTTTGACTCTGTCCAACTTTCGGTTTCAATATGTTCTCCCTTTATGGATGGTTCTTTAGATATCATTACACCGTACTCCTCGAGAATTTCTCTATCCGGCAAAATATCTTCGAACGGTTTTACTGCAGTTTCTTCCAAATCTTCCATTTTACTTAACTGATCCACAACTTCCTCTGGTTCTGCTAGAGCTTTTTTATCGGTTACATGTTCTAATTCTGTAGTTGCTTTTTCGGATATTATTGTACTGTATTCCTCTCTATCCGGCGTAATATCTTCGAATGGTTTTACTACAGCTTCTTCCAAATATTCCGTTCTACTTAACTGATCCACAACTTCCTCTGATTCTGCCAGAGTTTTTTCATCGGTTATATGTTCTAACTCTGTACTTGGTTTTTTAGATATCATTACACCGTACTCCTCGAGAATCTCTCTATCCGGCACAATATCTTCGAACGGTTTTATTACAGTTTCTTCTAAATCTTCCGTTTTACTTAAATGATCCAAAGCTTCCTCTGATTCTGCCAGAATTTTTTTATCTGTTACATGTTCTAACTCTGTAGTTGGTTTTTTAGATATCATTACACCGTACTCCTCGAGAATTTCTCCATCCGGCAAAATATCTTCGAACGGTTTTACTGCAGTTTCTTCCAAATCTACCGTTTTACTTAACTGATCCACAACTTCCTCTGGTTCTGCTAGAGCTTTTTTATCGGTTACATGTTCTAACTCTGTAGTTGGTTCTTTGGATATCATCACACCGTACTCCTCGAGAATCTCTCTATCCGATATAATATCTTCGAGCGGTCTTGCTTTTTTGGCCTCAATTCCAAGATTGCTTGCTGATATTTCTGATTCTATCGATTCTGTTTTATATGTTATCGCAGGCTTTTTTATGCTGAACATTTGATCTTCTAGTTCAGAATCTACTATCCTTTGCTGATGTTCTTTCATTATGTATTCATAAGCAACTTCAGTTCCTAGTGTTGCGAGGGCGGCAGAAGCGGCAATCACACTTGCTGAAACTATGCCTGACTTTTTGCCGAGGCGGGAAAATTCGTCTTGAAATGTTTCGGAGCTTTCATGGTTGTCGTTGATCACAGTTCCACCCTGTTTCAAATTTTCTTGCCCTGCCATTTCAGATGTTGTCAGATCTGAATGAATATCTGACGTCTCGCGATGTACTGCCTTTGCTGTTTGTTCATATTCCGTTGAAACATCATTTCCTAATACCACCTCCTCATGTGGTTTTAACCCAACTTCTTTCAGATTTTGTGACCTAAGAGGCTCAACCTGAATTTTTTCAGTAATTCTTGTTTCGCAGCCATCATTTTCAGATTTCATCGGCTTTTCTTCCCTACTCTCTCTCTCTGAGAAAATCCCTACAGCTTCTATCCTTTTAACATATCTTTCTTGACTTTCCTTCGTGGCTTCTACTGATAACATATCTAAAGGCTTCTCCTGTTTGACAAATATTTCACGTTGAAAGGTTGTTAACTTTTTTGACGCAAAATCCTTTTGTCCTAAAATGTTGTATTCCTGAAAATACTTTGATACCGGTTTTTCACCTGATGTGTATATATGCTCACTTAGTATTTCCTTTGTTTGCATTCTCATCATGTCCTCATCAGATGCTTCCAGAACACCCCTTGCTCTGCTACCTGTTTTTCCGTCTTCTAGCCGTATTACTATATCTTCAACATCTTCCCTAGAGGATTCGCCTTCCTTCCCTTTTTCAGGCCACATCTGATCTTCTGTTTGATGACTAGGTTGAAAGTATTTATGGGTACCGTCTTTTTTCTTCGCACTGCTCGTTAATTCCCAAGAAATTATGCGCTTTTCCATTGTCTCGACCTCGGTGTCTTTCGGATAATTCCCATCCATTTCATGTTGTTCACCTGCAACGCTTTCTATAGCTCTGTCATATTTCGTTACTTTTCTTCCACTACTTTCATCGGATCTTTTACAAGGTATATCCACGTTCTCAATATCAAGATCCAATTCGGAACTTGCTTCTTTTGTATGTTTAATGTCTATAGCGATATCCCTTATTTTACCTACTTCTTCCCACTCCCTTTTTTCATCTTCCATATCTTCGTTTTGCTTCAATTCTCCTAAGCCAGGCTGGTCTAAAAATATCTGCTGATACTTTTCATCATCCTCCTTTACGATAGCGTCTTGTATTTCTTCTGAAGTAAATGTAGCACTCACCTCTATACTTGATCTTTTTCCTATGGATTCAATTTGCTCTAAAAATTTTTCACTTGCCGGTTTTTCTACAGCAGATATTAAAATTCCCTGCACCGGTTTTCCCAACTCTGCCCATTTTGCGTGAAGCACCGGAGACTCTTCCAATTCAGTTTGCCGCTCCGATATGGTTTCCGCGCTTTCACTGTTCCATTTTTCTTCTGTTTTAACTGTCCATTCGGGATATTCCAGTGTGTGCTTGTGCTCTACTTTTACTGAATCATAAAGCGAACTACCAAAATGTAATCTTTCTTTGCAAATTTTTTCCTCTACTGCTTCGACTTCTCGTTCTTCCTCCGTCATTCTTGGGATTTTCATGTCCACTTCTTTATACGGAAATCCAGATAATTCCCTTTTTTCAATCAGAATTTCTGGTCTGTCTAAAACACTTCCTCTAAATTTTTCAGAATGAGGTCGAGCCATGCAAATCTCATTACTTCTTTTCATACTTTCATCGCCTCCATCTTCTTTATATTCCATTAAACGTCCGTCCATTTTCTCATTACACCAAAATCCATTATTTACAGTTTCTGAGAGTCCTTCCACAATTTCGTCAGTTTTCGAAGATTTTTCTTCTGCTTCAGGCAATATCGTGGAAACTACCATCTTTTCTGACTCTATAGATTCTGCTCTTGTTCGAACTACCGTTTTAAGTTGTGAAGATTCAGTTGGGATTTCCTCCGTCTTTTCTATCTCATTTTTTGAGCACTCTACTATGATTTGCTGCAACTTCACATCATGTACCTCTTCTTCCTCTTTATCTTCTTTACTTGGACTTTTATAGGACTCATTCCAACTTCCTTGCTCTAACTTCTCACCTTCCCTGCTCATTTCATCATAATTAAGTATAGACGGGGATGTTGTGTTCGATTCTTCCATTCTCTTTTCCTGTTTTTGAAACCAATCTATCGACGGTATACTGCCTGGAGAAATGTACGGTTGCATACCATCTACTTTCCCAGAACGATGATCCGAAAATAGCTTTAGAGAGGTTAATTCAACGATGTCTTTGATAGAATCTTTTATCTGAGGAAGTCTCCTTTCCAGCCGATCTTGCCTTTCATCATTTTTTAAAATGTTTTCATATTTTTTGCATTCGTCCTTATCTTTGTGACCTGCAATTAACTGCGACTCTTCCTGCCGGTTTACATGAATTGTTACTTCTTTTTCATTCTTGAAATCAGTATCGATGTCTGACAAATATTCAGAAACTGCCTCTTTCTGCATTAGTGATGTCTCTTTTTCTGTTTTACTTTTTTCCTCTTCACCCGTAGAGATTTTCAGAATGTGATTATAAGCATCAGTAGTAATAGTAAAGGGGGATACTGTTGGTGGGGTGGCTACTACAGAGACGTTGTCCTCTTTCTTACCAGGCTTTGTAAGTTTTTGTACGAATAAAATCTCTTCCTCTTCAAACTGCAAATTCTTACTGCGAATTTGATCTCCTTTTTGGCCATTATATATCAATTCTTCCGCTGGAGCTAACGTACATAATTGGGGCATTGGTTCTTCAGGTTTTAATTCTAGTGTCTCTTTGAGTGCAGAGGTTCCTCTATCCTCAGCTTCTTGATTCGTAAGCATTTCTTCTTGAATAGAGGTTTCCATATTCTCAGGCTCGTGATATGCTCGTATTTCCTGTTGTAC
Source organism: Dipetalonema caudispina (assembly GCA_013365325.1). Lineage (NCBI taxonomy): Eukaryota > Metazoa > Nematoda > Chromadorea > Rhabditida > Onchocercidae > Dipetalonema > Dipetalonema caudispina. The sequence continues at coordinate 188,621 of JABVXV010000021.1, read as the reverse complement.
AGTAATCTCTATATCTTCAGTTATAGGAGATTTTATATCCTCTACTTCTCGATGTATGAGTGCTTCAGTATCCTCAAGCTTATACTTTTGCATTTGTGATGTTTTTGTAAGTGGACAGTAATGGTCCTTCCTTTCATGCCTCGTTTCATCTTGCATTTCATCAAACTGTTTTTCCCTTCGCAAACTGATCATTTCCGGCTCATCCATTTCACTTTCCTCTTGAAATTGAGGTGTCTTATCTTTAAGCAATTGTTCTAACTGAGTGGCTTTTGTGTAATACATCTCTTCTTGCCCTTTCGTTTCCGTCCACCGATAATCTACTATTCTTTCTGCATCTGCAGTGGATGTTACTTTTTCTGAAACAATTTCATCTTCTCTTTCCAGTAGTACAGGTTCAAAACCAACCTTCTCACTTTCTTCTGAATATCCTTGTTGTTCCTCGTGACAACAGACCTTTGTCTTTGGAAAATGTATTGTTGGCTTTTGTGATGATGTTTCGATAAGGAACTGATTTTCTGATAAATATATTTTTTTGAAATAATTGCTTTTAAGAGCTCTTTCTGCTTCATCGGCAATTGCATTTTTTATCATTCTTCTGGTTTCATTATCAAGGCTTTTGTCATCTTTCCCGGTTACATCGACAATATTCTTAATCTGTTCACTCGTTGCTTCTCTACTCTTCCAACGCTCATCGCTACCAGAATCATCTTTTTCAAGTAACTCAATTTTGACCTCATGTAGCTCTTCGGTTTTTGTCGACCCCCTTTCATCTTCTTCCATTTCTAATTGTATTACAATATCAAAGTTAGTGCCATTCTTTTTTCCCTTTTTCTCGAAAGCTTCTGCTGGTAAAAGTTCCTCGACTTTTTCTACTTGTCTCAAAAATGACTCTGAAGTGGCCATTAGTTCTTTCTTAGGTTTACAAGTTAGTTTACTCAGCAATAATCTTTCGTCCTTATCATACAAAGTTTTATGAGGAATGTCTTCATGTCTTACAAACATTTCTCGGTTATTCTCTACATGGAAATGTTCACTGGGCAAGTCATACATATCTTGAACTGTTATTGTCTGTGACCGTATAGGTGATTTCTTCTGTTGCTCAGTGAAATCTTCCTCTCGAGTCATACTTATCATGTCTCCTTCCGCTTTTAATTTTTCTGGTTGTAAAATCTCTTTGCTTATTTCAGCCCTTTCTATAGATATTTCCCTTCGCTTCACTTTTCCTTTGACAGGTGATATCTCCAATATATTTGCTTCTTTAAGCAAGCCATTTTCTGTGACAGTAAACTTCTGCTCTAATAAGAATGGCTCTTTTGATTCACTGATTTCGTACGGGATTCCACTTTCCCTGACGATGCTAACTTTATTGTCTCTCTCTTCATTATTTTCAATTAATTCATGAGAAAAAGCTGTAGATTCCTTAGTACGTTCCAGCAATACACCAGTGATACCAAATTCATCAGGAAGTAATACTTTATATTTGCTCATTTCTTTATAAGGCGATAGAACAATCACTTCAGGTTCACCAGTCCTATTCTTCAAGAAATCTAGTTCCGGTCTTTCAGTAGCAAATGTTGCTATAGATATATCACCACAAACATCCTTAGTTAGGTATTCTTCACCTTTCACCACCTTGGTAGATACATCGTCTTTCTCAGTTAATTCTTCAGAAAACATGCGTTCTTTCTTGAGTTTTTCCACAGGAAGTTCTTCGGTATATTGCAGTATAAGTGTTTTATCCTTCACAGTGTCGTTCTCTACTCCGAATTCTTCTTCAGTTGGGATTCTTTCGGAATCTGATTTGATTTCTTTCCCCATGACTTCAGCTTGCTTTGCAAAATATTCATTAGTAACGGTATCTATTTCATCCGTATCAATGACTTCCCATTCTTCAACTGCATACATTTCAGAACATGTTTCCTGGTTCCCTCTCTCTGTTTGTACTTCTTGCAAATCTTTTAATTTGCTGAATTTAGCTAACTGCGTTACTGTTTGTTGCAAATCAATTCCCAGAGGAATAGGAGATTTCGTCATCTGTTCCTCTTCTGTTTTATCTTCCAATTCCTTAACTTTTTTTGCCGCTTCCGCCTCAGCTATTTTTTGGAATCGTCTTTGCATAATCACTTCCAACTCATTAGGAAAACCAAAGCTTTGTTCTTGTTTCCATTTAGCCGATTTTTGCCTTTCTATATTCCTTACATTTTTATTCTCATTTTTCTGTCTCCTCCGTTCTGCACTCACTATTTCCAGTGTACCACTATGTTCACTAGGTATATGTTTTTGTACTTCATAAGTTCTGGAATCCCGACCTGATTCTTGTGCAGCTAAATGATCAGATTCATAACTGTATTTTTGGACATCATACCCGTTTTTATGAGCTTCATTATACCCGCAGTAAGTTTTGCTTTGTGCTTCTGTCACCCCGTCTAAGCGACCGGTTGTCTCTTCAATTTGAGCGAATAAAAATAACTTGCCAGTCTCCTTTGCATCGGATTGATCACTTTCCGGCTTGTAAGGTACTGTTTTCGGTTCATCATGAGATTCAGTGGGTCCTTCCCGAAAAGGACTGTGCCCCTCATGCTTTGGAATTTCCGCTAACTTTTGTGGACTATCTGATTTACGAGTTGACGCAAACTGATTATCCGTTGATAGTGTTTCAAATATAGCAATACGTTCCCTGACTGACCCTATCGTATCAAGAACATTCGGAACTCGCCCTGAAAATTTTATACTTGAATATTGCGCTACTTCTCTCACTATGCAGTAAAAACAATGCATCACTTAGTTCAAATAAAAAATCTGTAAAATACAGCAAATATAGTGAATAAAAAATCCGGTGAACAACGTACTTCAACTAACTAACATGATAGATGTACCCTGAAATGATATCGATAAAGTTCTGAACACAATGAAAATCGCTAATTAGAAGCTCCCAACACTGGATGCATAAATTTGGGCAAAATAAAAAAAGCACTACACTGCATCACGAACGTATTTATACTTTTCGTGATTCAAACGGGTAGTATAATATTCTCAGGCATGTACATATTGCACCAAATATAGTAGGAGCAAATAATTCCGAACCCTTGCACAGATTTTCATCAAATCTGTCCGTTTAAAGCTTTTCAAAGTGTCCTAATCTCAAACAGAATGAATGTCCTCACCCTTCATTCAAATGCGTTGCATACGACAGCATTGATGGGTAGATCTACATGTTTTGTGTCAGTGATTACACAGTTAAATCCATGTTTTGTGTTCGCCTGTTGTAAGTATAAATACCATTTGTAATGTTTCAAATTTATCAAATCGAAAAAGCGGCTTTAAAAGATTACTTAAAACGCATGTATTTTTTGGTGGTGCTATTAGTGTCGTCACTATGAAATCCCAATAGGGCGGCTTGTGTTGTAGAAGTAATAATGTTCTGGTAATATCAATGTACAGTGAGTCATATTCCCGAAAGCTTCCTCAGACATGTTAAGAAAAGAGCAAGACAAAGCGGGGCAATTTAACCAGCAGGTAGATGAAACGCTAGGAGCGGGACATTGATACAGCTTGGAAGTGAAGAAGGGTATTAAGTGCAGGGAAGTGGAATGCAAGGATAATAAGTTTAATAAGGAAGAAAACTACAACACGTGGTTCTGATAAAGAACCTCCTCTTTACTAAATGGTTTAGTTTATGTTTTTTAGAGGCTTCGACTATGCAACAGGAAATTTAAAATTGGGAGGTTCTGATTAATGATATAATATTGATAACTTCCCCTCTGCAGTATAAAAAACTACTTAACTGATAATGAAAATTGCAGTGCCTTTCCCCACTGTTCCTCTCTCCTCTTTCTTCTTCATCAATTTGCAAAAAAAAGGACTTGATTTAAAACTCAAATATCTACAAACTTTGAGGCACCATTTACTTATCGAGAAAAAAAGAAACTATTCAAAGTCTATTTCAAATATTTATCACTGTGTTGATAATTTATAGCCCAATCATTTAGACATTAGATGTTAGCTTCACTTGGAAGTAACAGTGACCGGACCTTTTGTAACTCAACCTATTTCTAATGTTTATCTCGAACCAATGAAGAGTTCCAACCTCATATTGTGATCAGAACTAAGAGATCCTATATTTTAAGTACTATACCCCTACTCTGAAAGTCCTTATAACATGCGGCCACCAAAAAGCAGGTGCTTTTTGCACAACTCCCACACTTTTTTTTAGTAACCTCGTTTCCAAAACCATTGAAAAGTTCCTCTTCCTACTCAAACTTATGCTTTTTGATGGAATGATGAGATGCATTTACATTTCAGGAATATCCGGATCTACAGTTTTAATGAGAATGTAGATTTTAGATTCTTTTTCTGTATTGAAAAGTAAACCCCCATATAAACGCATCAACTTCCAAAGCAATTTGCCGGTTTTAAATGTAATATACGGACTGACTAGGGGTCATGCACTGGAGCAGATGTGGCCGAAGTATTGACGGCCAAGTGCTCCAATTCCTACTCCTTAATCTTTACTCAAGTAAATAAAGCTTGTCTTAACACAGTAAAGAGCACAACTTTCTAATACCATACGGTTCAATAATAAGATGTTTCATTTCAACCTCCAGACGAAATTTAGCTAACAACCAAAAATACGTGGTGACAGGAGCAGGCGCAGTAGCAACAGCAACGTGATGTTTGTGAAGATTGGAATGAAAAGGAAAATAAATGACAGGAAGAGCACAGTAAAATTTCTGTTCCCGAAAATCAAAAAATGACAAAAAAGCGCTGGCCGCATCAGCAATTGCCAAATGATAAACATGCGCTTGAATAATAATAACTACAAAGAAGGTAGATAAGAAATATTTTCCATATAGATCCTAGGGTGAATTCACGACTCACGCAATTTGCTTCAAAAAACCGCTCCGGAAATGCGAAATGGGCCTGAGGAATGCGGAACTAGGAACAACACTCCTCCCCTACAATTTGTTTCTTTGTCTCTTTTTGTCACCACTTTTTGTTGCTTACCTTCCGTTTGCCTACTAGGAAAAATCCTCATACTCGTGGGTTCCAGCTCCAAATTTGAGCAGTGGAGTTTCACAACACCGGTCTATAACTTCTAATGGGTCGTGCAAACAATACGATTTACCGTGATAACAATTAACGGACTATAAAAAGTAGTGCTAAGACAAGCAAACAAACAAGAAGAAAACGGAAAATAATTGCAATGTGTACAAGTAATGCTCGTTCAAAGGCTATGGTTCTACTGCTGTTCTTGTTGCTGTTGCTGCTCGCTTGAATCCAACTTTTGTTGCTGCTTGGTAATTGGTACCAAATGTATGTGTTGGTCACCGGGATCCACACTGCCCGAGTACACCTGCTCGTTCACTTTCAATCGTATCAAATCTCCTGAATGAAGACCAAAAAAGTGTGAAAGAAGCATCGAGTGAAAAGGACATAACACCAACCAATTAACCAGTAACACCAACACGTACCCAAAGTAAATGCATTCTTAAGTAAAATGAAAATGTAAGCGATAAATGAACAGCTGTTGTGATGAATCTCACCGATTCACTGTAATAATAATAGAAATTCAAAAATGAAACAAAAGCAAGTCAGATCGATCGGCCAGAAGGCTACGGCCTAAACAACGCTGGAAATAAACATAACCAAGCAAAATGACTACAACGATAAACATCACAAAAACAAACAAACGAAAGTAAGTCCACTTTGAATGAACACTCAATTTTGCATAACGAAAAGGGTGCACTCCGCGTACATGCAGCAGTAGTAAAAGTTATATCACTATAAAGCTGGCAGATTGCAAGACGTTCCACATAAATTTTTTCATCTTTTACTCACCCACATTCGACTCCATCTTCTCTCCTGCAACACATTTTCAACAATTCAATAGAAAACTCATAAATACCAGCAATACCAATAACACTGCACCGTTAACGAGCAGCTTGGTTATACTTTGGCTTATATCTAAATTTCTCACTATCAATAATTTATGCTACTACAAATTCCAAACCAAAAAAATTTCATCTATTTAAAAGAAACAAGTCTGCTAACGGCTAAATCCAAAAGTTATTTGATTAGAACTAGCTCTACTTCTGTAATTAATGACAAACTATTTGTGCCCTTAGATATTTATAAACTAGCGATACTACTAAAAACTATGGGAATAACAGAAACATCGAATTTACCAAAATCCCTAAGTTTTGAGCAAAGTTTTGGTGAAGACGCTAGGTAGATGGTACTAACAATTACTGCCCTTTCTTTACATTCAAACGTGCAGGATATGCATCACTTCTTCACGGATGAGCCAAACTTTACGAGAGAAGCAAAAATCTGTAGCAACTAGTTATGAATGAAAGAAATCGAAATTAAAGCATAAAATTTTGTCAACATAGAGATACACTAGCAGTACGCAATTAGCATTTACGATTCTAGTCAGACAACGAATTGATGAAATTTCCTTGTGTTAAGGGAGTTGCAATAGCTAGCGGCATTTTCGAGTGCACATTTACGCATTCAGTTGGGAAGAAAATGTGAGAACTGATGCATTGAAAAGCCTTGAATGAACCTGGTAGTGTTGCCCGTGTCGTAGTTACAACGCGTGTCATCTTCTTTGATACAACCACAGAGCCGTCTTCACTCGTGAAGCCTTCCGCCACGGTTTCATGCTTTTGATCGGTTACTTAAAATTGAAGATTTATTACTCAACAATCTCGGATATCAATTTAACTTCATCCAAGAGACTATGTTGAAGATATTCCTTTCACAGTTCTTATTAGCACTTTCTTTTCCCGGCTTAGGAAATTTATTCCAAATGATAATTTCTGATGCAAAAAAGAATTCATGAGAAATAATATCTCTTCTGAATTCATATACAGCATTATAGCTTTTTTTCAATCAATTAATTTTGGCTGAAATAAAGCAGAAAACTTCCGTACTAAAAGAAAAGAATAAAACAAGTGTATGATAAACCCTACACAAAACACCAAACTAAAGGGAGAGTATATCGTCAACAACGTATGGCCTTATCAGGAATAAAGCAATGAAAAAAGTCTTACCTGTTGGGGCATTCGGTTCTGTGGAAGATAAAGGAGTTTCTGGTACACCTGAAATGCTACCAGTGATAAGTGGATAAGGAAGATATGAGTTAGAGAATGAAGCATTAGCTAGGTGAAGTAAACATGAGGGAAGTATTAACTGAGTGAACATGTCACACTAAGAGCAAATCTGACTCATATTTGATATAAGCTGTTGCTGCAAGTGCTGCACTGTTGCTGCATCGAGACCTTCCATGCCAGGAGTCTCCGTTTCAAAAACAGATTTCGTGGTAGTGATATGCTGAGAAGAATTAACACGAATCTGAATATCAGAAGTGGGTGATGCTGAAGCAAGCATCTTGGAGACAGCATTTGAAGCAGTCGTATCTGGAGGGCAAACAGCCCCAGCAGCGCGTAATTCCTCCTCAAGATCCTGCAAGCGACGAACTGCAGCTGTGTGCCGATCAGGATTGCTCATTTTCAGCGAACTCAAAGTGAAGAGCAAACGGCCAATAACTGACTCAACAGATTGCTCCATCCCATCGACCTCCTCATTTTCACAGGTTTCGATCACTTGTGTTACACCACTAGGGCTCACAAATTGCACATATGCTTTATATCCGGGTTCGCGATCTCCGGAAAGGAGTGCAGCAGCAAGCGATGCAGTTCGTCTGCGCTCAAACAGATCGCTAGAAGCAACTGGCTTCATCATATCAGTATCTTGTTCATGCTTCGGTTCTGGCTCAGCCTGGATCTGTGGGTCAACTCCTGTAGTCATTGTGTGGCTCTCCCAGTGCTGTACTGCAGAAATAGTTTCTTCATTCATACTTTCACCGTGAATTTCAGGGGTCACTGCTGAAGCTCCAGCAGTACCACCTGATTCGTCGGTGGTTTGTTCATGTTCGGGTGATATCTCTTCTTCAGCAGTGAATTTTGTAACAGATTCTATACGATGAAAAGACGAGCTAGTGCTTAAGCGATAATAATCCAGCATGATACCGTTAACAATAACAGTACCGGAATCAGTTATCCCGGCGAGGATTAGGCTATGTGTGGCAACCTCTGAAGCGGACATTGTTCAGCACTAAAAGGGTAGGGATAAAACAGAGGTTAAGGGGAGGAGAAGAGTAGACAAGAGTCAGCTGTTGTGCTTGATGTGTCCCTGTCAGATACTGGAGCAAATTTATCAAGAGTAGCAGTTACAGACTACAGCAGCAACAAAAAGTGAATGGATGATGGAAAATGCTTTAACAATATGGGAAGCCCAAAGAGCACTCAAAATATGATTCTTTGCAAAATTTCATTAAATACTAGCAACATAGGCATGTGCGAGATTGCGATTTAAATCAATTTGTGGATCCAAATTATTCATGAACGCTCTGTCCTTTGGCCTCTTCACCAGTTCGCCTTTCCTCCATCACGTCTGAAAAATCAACGGCATCATGTGCTACTGCTACTGCTGCTGCACTGATGTTTGTGTTCTGCTGCACACTTTGTTCTCCATCCCTGTTTCCGAACGAATTCAAAACAACTCTCTCTTCCAATGCCTCATTGATCACAATCTCGCAAGTGATTATCTCAAATGATAGAGAAATGATATGCAAAACAGCTGACTCAATTTGATCTTCCAGAACTCTTCGTCCCTCATCCTCTTATTACTACAGAACAGATACATAAGCAGCTATCACAACAGGATTGTTTAAAGCACGAAGAGCAACGCTGCCATTAACAACAGCGTTAACAGATTAACTCCGATAGTATCACAGGAAATGTTTAGTTAGCAATAGAGCAAGCAATGGAAGAAAGAGCTGTACAGATAACTATCAGTACTCCCCTCCATTTCCTATCAACCTCCGCACCCTCCTCTCCAACACATACGAAAGCGGTGTGTGCAGCAGGCAGAAGTGCAGACTCATATCAAATATATTAGAATAAAGGATATCTAAAAGCCCGTCAAGGATTTATGCGTTTCCTGCAAGCTCCGTGACAAAGGATATCAAAATACTAGTTTATTTGATTGCTCCAGGATAAAAACTTCCCTTTTTACTGAATAATTTTTTTTTACGTTCTAGCAGTAATTAGCAGCGCAGAAAAATGCGCAAGGAGACCTTTCAAGCATACACGTTTAATTGTGCTTGACACCTATTACCCATCTTAACACATCACAGCAAACCTCCAATCAGTGTACCTTACTAGAGTCATTTTTCAAAGTAGACAAGTGTCTGTGTTATCAATCAAAAAGTGAAACCCACTAGACGGTTCAATTTCTCTATATGGGACAGCAAACCGATTAAAAGATTGATTCCTATACCGCATTAGAACAGTCATGATGGAGGGAGAAGTACAAATATGTGGACAGACCGAGATAACTCATCTACAATACAATTTTCGCGTACTGCTGACAATAAAACTACCTCAAATGTGAATGACACCAAAATAACTACTAATCTCGGCCTTCCTAATCAAATCATAATCACATCAATGAAACTGTCAAAGTAAATCACTGTGAAATGATCTAAAATTATATAGCTAGGCACCGTAAGTTACAGCTTATTCTACATCCCGTTTTTTTAAATATAATGTTCCAAGTCAAAGGACCATTTTTCGATTTGAAAGCAAGTTGAAATTATAAAAAAAAATTACAAACCTGTAATGTGATCGTCCTCCTTCCCCACCGAAGTCATAACAACACTTGCATCCCCGCTATTTAACCCTGTTTCATTAACGAATGTTTTAGCTTCATCGGGTAAAACCTGCATTATGTGACTATTCTCCATCCTTGTCATCTTCAAGGCGACATCATCGTCTTTTTTCTCCTTATGTATTACTTGGTGGTCAAGCATTCCTTCTTTTGGTGCTTCCTTTAAATAATGATTTTGTACTTGAGCAAACATTTCATATGATGAAATGATCCATAACTGTTTATAGAATATCACTGACAGTAGAACAATATCTTCGTGATTTTTAAAATCAGTAGATAAATCCGAGTCAAAAAATGTTCTAACACTGTTGTTACAAATCCTATAAAACAATATGCCGTATAGTGGAAAAAATTATCTTAAATCAAGACTGATTTAAAAAAGCCAAGCACCACAAGGTTCTATCTACTATATGGCAAAATCACGGTGAGGAATTAGAGTTGACTGAAGAAGCTTTTACTTGCTGCTCCAAATTCATCTCCACTTCTCGAACCATTCGATCCCACTTTTCTTGCTCTTCTTCGTTGAGTGGCACTATCCTGTCAACAATTTCTTCATTTACGGCAACATCATCTTCATATGTAGTTGTTATTGTGCGTTCTTCCACAATAGGACCTGCAATAACATTTGTCTACTTTCAACTACAAACTTCATGAAGCTTTATACCACCAAAACAGGCTCGAACCCACCAGTATCAAAATTTCGCTCACCATTTTCCGAATCATGCACATGTCGCTCAGTGCGCACAACTGTTCGAATTTCTGAAACTGCAACCTCCTCTTCCTCTTCTGCAAAAAAAAAAACTTCCTTTAATATCTCTACCGCTGCACATCACGAATGAAACCAGTTATATTTCAAGAGTCTACATTTCTCATCATCCATTAAAAGAAGTGAACTACCGCGGAATGGCTGCTCTTTCGGTTCTCCTGTATCTTCATCTGCCCCATAATATCCCGCCTGTTGAAAGAATGGTTCCTGCGCCATTAGCTGTTGTGTCGCTGTCATCTTCAAAGATTTCAGATATTTTTTAACTTGTACGTTATTAACCAGAGAAATCAATTCCAAAGAAACTATAATTCAAGAAAAACATTGTACATCGGGATAACGACGTCTGTCATTTGCTGCCTCTAGTGAAGTGGTTGATATAGTTATTGAAGGTCCAGAAATATGCGATACAGGTGTTCCTTCTAAATCATCTTGCTTTTCCGCTCGATGCATTTCTCGTACAACATCATCACGCCCTATCCGCTGTAGTGCTGATCGCAAAGCAGCAGCTGAAATTTTAAGCGAGTATTTCAGAAACTACCACGAAATACAATTCCATTATTCTGAATACAACTTTTAACCATTAACAGGTCCGTTCTTCTAACACTTCATATCGCTGGAGCAAAACTTACGCGTAGCTTGTTCTTTCTTCAAAAATATCCAAATGCGTAGAATAGTAATTGCTTCAAGGCCAACTAGCTGATGCCGAACTTGTCGTATATCAATATCAGGTACCTCAAGCGCTCGAGCTAATCGATGCCAATCAGCACCAATTAATCGTGCAACATGCGGCAATGACAAGTCATCGGGTTCAGCACTTTCATGGAAAGCTCCAGTGTATTTCTCCGTTAAAGGAACTTCGGAATAGAAGGGTTTTTTGGGAACTTTCGTCTCCTAAAGAATTGATTTCAAGAGGAAGGATTACTTTTGACTTATCGTAAATACGTAAACATGTTAAAATCTGTAGTTAACTTCTTCACCAAAACAATCTCTACAACTTTTTCATTGCATTAACAATCGTTTTCATCTATAAATTTACATCCTTGTACATATTCTAAATGCTGTTCTAGTATTACCGGTCCGGTGTACTCCGGAAGAGTGATTGCAAGAGTGCACAACGGTGTCTGAGGAGGCAAATTTTCGGCCCTCATTTTTGGCTCTTTCATAAATGCTATCCGGCCATCAGCAGCAGCTTCGTTATCCGTGTGAGCGCGTGTCTTAAATTTAAACAGTTGAAAATATCAGAATTAAAGAAATCAAAAACCATATCATCAAATAAAAATATTGAAATACATAAGTAAACATATACATATATATATATATATATATAAAATCTGGTGATACCTTTATCATGAAAGCAAGACGATTTTCTTGGAATGGTAGAAAATAAAGTGAAAGCTGATCGCCGCTTTTGGTTATTGGAAGAATATTTCCAGAGAATTCCAAAAACTGATGCCGCCCACTCAAAACTTCGACATCTTTCGATTTAGCAATTTCAATAAAATGCTCCTGTTTTTCCAGGGTTTTATCCTCCCGATCATCAGTCATACAAAACAATCTAAAATCCTCATATGCAATATTATTTTTGTTCATCAATAAAGCCTTGAAAAAACAAATAACAGAAAGTCAATTATAAAATATTCATGAACAAATGAAAACGAACCTCAACTGTCCCTCGGTAGGAAAAGTTCGTCGGGCAAAAATAAGAAATTTAGCCATGTAAGGAACTGCAATTGCTTCGTTGTAAACTTCTTGTGCCATTCGTGCTGCATCTCGCGGAGTCTGACAATCCATCAACCAAAATCGAGCAGAAACCGTAGTTGTGAATGAAATGTCCTCGCCTAGATCAACAAAAAAATGAATGCGACAGTATCAGAAAGTTAAACTAAATTAATGGAATTAATCATCTATTTTCATCTCATTAGGAAATAATTCTTTAATTTCAACAAAAAGAAGGACTGAAAAGACAAAGGGCTGTTCAACAGGCTAACCAGTAAACGTTAACTGTGTAGTTCCAGTAATATCTTCCCACTGAGCAGGAGCAGATCCTCCGGTTATACTACAGAGTAAACGAAGCGTCGGTGGTTCCTGTCCTGGTTGACCGCTAGAATTTATAAAATGCTTTTAAATGTTGAAATATAATGTAAAAGTTCGACACAGCAATACAGTTTTATTTCTTGGTGCATAAAGTGACTTAACAATTGCAGTAAAGCAATACCTATATTGTGTTAACATTCCTTTATTTGAGCTTTGTGGCAATGGTATGCATAGCGTTATGGGCTTATGAAATTTGCGACGACGCGGTTCAACAGTTACAATTGGGGATACTGCAACTCTGTTCCCGTGTAGACGAGTAACAATCTCTTGTGGAACTGGCTGGGCTTGCACAGATACTTTGATCATCTTGGTCAAAGAACCATCCGGAAATATAGCCTGGAAGATGATCCAATAAAACATCTACCGTGGAAATAGAGGAACTTATAGCAAATGAAACCAGATAAAAATAAAATGAAATAAACATTGATGTAGAGGGTTAAAAAAGCTCTAAATAGACAAAATTTCTGAAATGAATCCCTATGAATAACCTGCACACGAGGAACAACTGAAGAGAGTATTACGCCGCCTTCTGGACCAACACAGTGCACTTCCTGCCGCACACGAGTAACGACCGCGAAATACATTGGGAAATCATTGGTGAGGATACGCGTAATTCGTGATGTATGCAAATCATCAAGCTGCGACAACTCTTCTGCATCAAATGATTCATTCAGTACCTGAAAAAGGTGGTCAAATCTCTCATATTTATAAGAAATATAGTTAGGATTTAGAACACTTTGGTAAAAAAAAAAACAGTTGCACAAACTTCTTGTACAGCGTCTTCTGTTGCCTCTAGTTGATGCTCTTTCCAATGTTGTCCATCATCGGAACGCAAAATGACAATCTCTCGCTCCCGCCCACGAAGTGATGCAAAATGTGGTACTTCCAATATAACAGGACCCAAGAATTTTGCTCCATGTGGTGCCATTTCAAGTATACGCGAAGCAAGCGCTTCACCTTCACTTAGCGGTGGTGGATGCGCTAACTTATCCTATAAATAAAGCATGGGATAAAAAACTCTCTAAAATTATATCCAGCTAATGCATTTCGGAGAAAAGTTAAAAACAGTTACCTTCCGAAGATATCTGCATGTGATACGTGTAGGCTGTGGTGCTTTTCTTGGCGGTATAATGATTCTGACACCAGAATGCCGACAACCACGCATTGCTCCACCACGAGCGTCCACCATAAACGAAATTAAAAAGCTGAAATAGTGCTTATTTTAATGATGAAACCACAAACATATGCTCAGGTTAGTGCTGCCATTCCTTCAGTTCTAGAAGCTTGAAATTCATGAGATAGGCGAACTTCCACCATCAAAAACAAAGAGATGTTACACCAGCAAAAGCGGAGCTGATTTTTAGCAAGCACTGTTTAAAGAGAAGTAACAAATACAAGTAAATGAAGCCCATTTCGTATACAATTCAAATTCCACTAGTTTTCGTAAAGTTCACAAATATGTATTTGAAGTTTGAAAATTCCTTAAAATAAAAACTGAAAACGAATGTCTATGCAGGGTAGTTCGAAGAGTTTCAATAAGCAGTAAAAAGTGCAGGAAACGTGTTTAATTCAAAGAGCGTAGTAAGAGAGGTGGACTGCAGGCAGCACGTCAGTTCGAGAGGTCAGGGAATCCAGAAGTTTTAAACTAATCTAGAAAATGCTTTGAGAACAGATTTTCGATTTCCAAAAATGAACGACAACAACAACTTCATGGTGTCTTTCACTTTCAGCTCGCCAAGACAGAAAATAACAAACATTCTTCTATTTCTACTTGAAAAGATTATTTTACAAAGTTGAGAACTAAATTTGGACAATTTCCCGCCTTCAGACGGAAGAAATAAAAGAAACAGAACATGCCGTACGGTGCAGCACCAAAACTACAAAAACTAATATTAACTCACGTTTTGTGGAGAAGTTTGCTGAAATTAAAAATTATAAATTCAACATTATCTAGTTCCATAGATCGCATTTCATCGAAAAGAGAGAACATCTTATGATGATAAGAATCAGCAAGATGGATTTTTCCAAGAAGGAAAACTGGTGTATTAAATGAACCACTACGCGTTATAGATATTCAACCAAAATAATTCAACATTACCTAGGTTGCACAGTGGTCCTCGCTATTGCAACATTGTCAGGAAGCGAGGCATCCAAAGAAGGGTCAGCCATCGCTGTAGTAACGGGTTCGTGCTGGAAAGAATTTTGTTACAACCGCTAGCAGAAGCTTACAAATAAAAGATAAAATTGTCTACTTTATGAGTCATATAATATAAAATGAAGGACCCATATGTTTCACACTGACTAAAGACATTCAAAACTAGAACTGGGTATGGTTGTCCTCAGTTTGTCTTAATCTATTTATAAATAGAGCACAGCCAAATAATTCTTTTATAAATAGAGCACAGCCAAATAATTATTAATCAAATGACAAGAGATAGAACGCATTACTTGTGCTTTCCGAATTAAAGCGTCCAGATCGCCATCCGTACCTTCCACTTCCGGGCTTCGTGATAGCATCTACAAATGCACACAACTTATTCGATACAATACAGCGCAATCGATAAGACACTTCATGTCCACTTCAAGCATGGAAAGTCTTTTGTTTCACCCAAAGTGGAGGATAGAGTATAATGGAATAGTAACCATTAGGAAATCTGAATTTCTATAAGTCATTTGAAAATTTTCCCTGTCATGGAACGGATTACCTTCTGCTCTTCCTTAAGTATGCTTAAAGCTTTGGACAACATGACTGCGGTCTATGAAAACCTTGTGAATCAGAGAAATGAAATCAACAAAATGGACCATGGCAGTTTTTAAAAGGTAGTCATATTTATAACACATTGAGTATTAACACAAACTGTTCTCGCAGTATGCAAAAAAATACCGGTTCTGTAGCATGGATTAGATGCACACCAGTTGAGTCGTGCAAACCTTTCGTGAGGCTTTCTGAGAAATCATGAGCATGAGCATTGGCTGTGATCTGATTATCTTCACCTGCAACAAACCTTTAGAGTATGTACATTAAAGCTACTTCAGCAGTTCTATTAGAGAATATCTTGGAGCTATTATTTCAGTCTTTCCCGCAACATATCACAAACCTCTCTTACTATGTCAACTATGCCAAGGTCATATCTCATAACAATATTTTACTTCATACGACATTTATTTGAACAGTGCATCACGCACGGAAATGAATTCGTAGAATGCAAAAAAAATATGAAGTTATCCGATGCATTGACAAAATGCAATCACAGTTTTTGAAAACTAAACAACTTTAACGACAGCTGTGCTAATTGTCAAGGATGAACGGTGAAGAAGCCGTTCCTGAGCACAGTATCAACGGTCACTGATCTCATATCCAGCAGCTTTTCAATGAACTGACCTATTCTAAGCGAGAATGGCGTGCATGCGATGTGTACACAGACGTGAAGGCAGAGAAAGGAGGAGGATAGGAAAGAGGAATGCATATGGATAGAAGGGAACAAACCAAATGAAAATCAGAGGCATAGGTATTCCTATATCACCTTTCAGAACCTCCTATCTGTCATAAAAAAAAAAAAAGAAAAAAAAGGCATAAATTCAAAACCTTCAATCTAGAAAAGAATGAAAGGGATAAAAATTCCGAAAGAGCATCACAACCCCTGGAACGGAATGACCACTATCATGCAAAAATTAACAACAGCAATCCTAACGTCTGGCGGTAAATTGTTAAACATATTGTCATTTATAAAAAGCATGTTACAGAAAGGCTCAACTAAGTC
Organism: Dipetalonema caudispina; assembly: GCA_013365325.1. Taxonomy (NCBI): domain Eukaryota; kingdom Metazoa; phylum Nematoda; class Chromadorea; order Rhabditida; family Onchocercidae; genus Dipetalonema; species Dipetalonema caudispina. The sequence continues at coordinate 172,265 of JABVXV010000021.1, read as the reverse complement.
AAACTAGTATAGAGAGCTGATCCGGCTGTAACAGGGATAATTATTTTTGCATACAAAACTAAGCTGTACAAAGGCCACTTCAGCAGCACTGCACTGACGGAGCTGTATATATATGCAACAGATCTATGCAATACATAACAGCTGTTCAGGAACCTCAAGGAGGTATTAGTATTTACAGTGTAAACATCGTCACCACTATTCTTACCACCGTCATCAACAGCACCAAACATATTAACTAGCCACAAGAACAGAAACGAACGTGTTGTATTCCCATTCAATTAACGCATTAATAACTAATATTTATGGACAGTAATCCACGAAGAAACTGTCAAATATTTTGAGAGTAACCTGTGGAAAGTGATATTTCTACATTAATTTGAAATCAAAAGTACAAATAAAAAGTGGATAAAAAAAGAAGTATTGAAATGCGAAAAGCAAGAAATAAAAAAATCATACGTGATAAATAAATCAGAGTAGCTCCAGGTGAAGGATAGGGGCTTGAAGTGTGATTGGGAAAGAAGCTCAGGTCATGGTCATCTGATGTTGACAAGCGCAACGGCGAATGTGCCAGGGCACGAAGATGTGACGCGTCCTCCTCCAACGTATTCGGTGCTGAATCGACGAACAAACGCTCAACAACAACAACAGCAACAACAACAACAACAATAGCAAGAGCACTCAGCAACACAACCACAACAACTGCTAATCCAACCTTTGTGAGTAATGTTACTGAACTACCACTCAGTACTACATTTATAACATTAATACATTAATAGCAAGCAAGAGAATCGCGACACCCCCAAAGAGAGCACTGATCTGCATTCAGTTGTTGTTTGTAGCAAAAATCGGCAGCTAGTTTTCAAACTTTAATACCCATGTTGGCACTGAACACATTTTCTTGCTAACAAATTTCCATATGAAGTAAATAGAATCTGTGCATTCAGACAGAAACCCTGTTGATGTCAAAAATTACCTTATAATTAGTTGAACTAATCGTAGAAAACACAAAAACCTAGAATCTCTTCTCATCAAATTTGTGCAGTACGATAGGGAACTCACCCCCCCCCGTGATTGAAGGCTACGCAAGTCTTTGTACTTTTTCTAGTTTTTATTGTTTTTTTTTAAGTCACCCTTCAGAAAAATTTTTAGATCTAGTACAACAGGAATTACGGAAGGAAAAAAAAAGAAAGAACTAAAAAACTGTGTTGGGAGAAATGTGAGAATCTTATTTGATTTACCAAGAAAATATGTTGTAGATTTATTCTTAATACTGCACATTTCAACACTTCACAAACTATACTGAACTCCGATTAACACATTGTTTTCTTCAGAGCTAACATTAAAAAAAAATTGATCAGCAAATAACTTATTATTTGATTCGAGTAAAGAATATAAATACCTTCATCCTCTGAATCAGAAAACATGGTTTCATTCATTGCTTCGGGATTCTGAGGTTTATACCTTTCTTCGGTAACAGTTGTGGTCTCCGTAATCACGGTAGTCTCGGTAATTGTTTTAAGTGCTTCAACCACAGACACATAGCCCAAACGTTCGGCAATCGACAACGGTGTCTGTCCTGTCTGCAAAACGAAAATATCCAATTACCAAAGCGCAATTTTCACACCTTAAAGATACAGTTTCCCTTTACCTATGAAACCCTGCATCGCAACAGCCGCACTCTTATTTTCTTAAATGACAACCTCAACGATCTTATTACTCAAGAGCCTTCCTACATAATAAGAAAATGTCACTTTTATCCAGCAACTTAATTATTACCGATGTATGGACATTTGGACTAGCACCGTGCTCCAACAAGTAACGCACAACATTATTATGTCCCTGCTGGGCAGCTTGGTGCAGAGGAGTATAGGAAGCACGAGTAGTAGCCGAAACCGGTGCGCCATGCTCAATCAGGAAACGGACCATGTTTATTTGTCCTGCAAAGTTCTCAACATTATAATTAGTACAATGAGCATAAATTAAAAATTATTACAGATGTAATCGAACCGAAATGGCAAGCAACATGTAACGGCGTATATCCTGCTTTTGTTTTGGGATCAATGGCTGCGTTGTCTTTCACCAGTTCTTCTGCTACAGTGACACGATCCTCCTGTGCACATAGATGCATTGGTGTCAAACCGTTCCTAGCCTGAGCTCCGACCTAAAGTGTGCAACAAGAATTACAACTAACTTTATTGAACTTTCCAATCTGCGAAGCTCATATGTCAATAAAGTAATATGAACACTACATATTTTAACTGTGAAATCTATTGCTCTTATTTTCCTAATTTTTCTAAAAGCTTACCTTTGCTCCATTTTCAATTAGTAAAGCAGCCATTTCACGATGACCCTCTTGGGCAGCAAGGTGAAGTGGTGTAAAGCCAGCTTTACTTTCAGCATTCGCATTTGCCTTAAAAAAAAAACAAATATATCAAAAATTACAACGACCTGCTTTTACACAAAATCTAACTTCAACCAATGTAATCCCTGGTAAGAAGATGTACTATTCAGACAAAACAAAAGGAAATTATAAATCCACGCAATTAGATATGCCTAAAATGCAAAAAGATAGATGGCAAAGTGGTACCCTGTAATGAAGAAGAGTGCTAGCAATATCCATCTGATTCTTCTTCGCAGCAATATGTAAAGGAGTATATCCATTCTTGGCAGCAGCATGTGCAGAAGCACCACTTTCAAGAAGTAGCAACGCCACCTTATCGTTGTTGTAATGTGCCGCTACATGCAAAGGTGTCACCTAAAATGGTCACTAATATTTAGAAATTATTCGTACATCAATAATTCTTCCTAAGCATACTGCATACATTTGCAGTGGAAGACAGGAACAAAAACTGAAAATAAATAAACCCTAAATAAGAATGTTACTGGTACCATAATGCTATAACGCCATGAATGCTTATAATTTAGCAATATATTATGATTTAGTACCTGCCACTTTTGGAAGTTTTTCTACAGGACTTAAAAAGGTAAATTGCTTTACTAGTGTCATTTCGGCAATACACCTAACAATAATATAAAATCGAAGTGCAGTGGCACCTCAGCAATCTCTCAAGCTACCTGGTTCTTGCCTTCAATGTCAACCGGTGTTCCTCGTTCCAGCAATAATTTTGCCACCGGCAGATTTCCGTATTTTGCAGCTAAATGCAATGGCGTGAAACCCTTCTTAGTGAGCAATGCCTTGTCGGTTCCATGATCCATCAATATTGCCGCTACCTCCTCTTGACCCTCCTGTAATATTTGAAAACTGAATAATCTACAGATTTTAGATTAACAAAGAACAAACACACCCTTTTTCATTAAGCTTACTTTGGCAGCAATATGAAGAGGGGTGTAGAGATCCCGTGTAGCAGCATTTGGTGATGCACCAGCTTGCAGCAACAAGACGACAATGTCGGTATTACCAAGACGTGATGCAATGTGTAATGGAGTTTGTAGCTCACGTGCCGCAGCATCCACCTTAAAAAAAAACATCAAGATACGAAATTAATTATGATAAAGGTACTACAACATTACACGATTTCATAGAGAACAAACAATATACAAGTAAACAAGTTTTATTTAAGAAACTCGAAACTGAAGAATGCTCTGGGATAAAGCGATAAAAATGTTAGGTCCTACAATAAATATTTATCAATGATGATAGTGTTTAAATATAGAACGTCGACTAACCTGAGCTCCATTACGCACCAAAACACGAACAATATCTGTTTGATTTGCTCGTGCGGCTAAATGGAGAGGTGTTTCACCACGTACTGTAGCCACATCTGCATTAGCACCCTGAAATGGTGAAAGGTTATTGATATATCATTTCCTTCTTAGCGAAATTTCTGTATAACTTCATTACCAGCGTATATCCTTGGTTAGACTATGTTAGCTTTGTGCACTGATTATTGCAAAATAAATCTTGCAAGAAAAGGAATAGATAAAACATAAAGATTACCGGGAAGGAAATCAAACTCATTTACTCTTACGGATAAATATAACGCAAGGAAAGATCAGATGACATATGAAATAAAAGATGAGTAAAACAAAAAATCACATGGAAAATGAAAGGGAAAAATATTCATCCTAGTTCCAAGCCCTCAACTGTGGGAAAGTCCACAACATCAATACCAAAAACGTGCAACAATTTAATCTAAAAAAAGTTAAACAACGATCATCACCTGCTGCAGCAAATAGATGACGATGTTTATAGCACCCATGAAAGCAGCGACGTGAAGAGGTGAGAGACCGGACTCTGTGGTTGCCTCGATGGCAGCATGGTATTTCAACAACAGTTCAACAACCTAAACGATACAAATGATAAATAACAGGAAATGAACATAAATATAATGCTCAACACTAACCTGCTGTATAAAAATACCTTAATGCGATTTTTTTTACAAGCAATATGCAGCGGTGTGAAGCCATTGAGGGCACGAGCATTTGAGTCGGCATTACGATCCAGCAGAAGCTTAGCGACACGAACATGCCCGCAATGAGCAGCCACATGAAGAGGAGTGAGATAATCAACGGTAACATCATCAACCGGAGCTCGATGGTACAGCAGAATTCGAGCACTGTCCACATGGTCACCCTGTGCTGCCATATGTAAAGGAGCCAAACCATTCTGCAACGTTTACATCCAATTATTCTGATATTTGCTACAAACTGTCAGAAAAGCAACAGAAAGAGTATGCTGGAACTTCATCAAAACAGTGCTTACTTTTGTCTTAGCATTGATTGGAGCTCCTTTTTCAAGTAATAAATCAACTACTTGATCATGGCCCGAACGAGAAGCACAGTGTAATGGTGTTAATAAATCACGCGTGCGACAGTCGATTACGGCCCCATGAGCCAATAACAACGAAACCATGTTCGCGCGTCCCCATTTTGTTGCGACATGTAAGGGACTGAAGAAAAAGTAAATCAAATGGGATCTTTTTTTTAACTAGATGTTGTTCGCAACAGTGGACTCAATGTAAGGCATAATCTTGAAAGGTTTATCCGTGTTTAATCATTTCCCTGCACTTTCCTGTTGACATTAGAAAGGGAATTCGAGATAGCTAGCTCTAATATCGCCACCCTTTACGACCTAGTTTCCTTCCTTCTGCATTTCATTCATTATGATGATTTTTTTAAGATTATTTCATAAATGTCTCAGCATTTACATACCTTATGTTATGTCTCGCTTGGTAATTCACATTGGCCCCTTTTTCGAGCAGCAGCTGCGCTACATTCTCATTTCCGTAGTGAGCGGCGATATGAAGCGGGGTGAAACCGCTTTTAGAAGTTACATCCGAATTGTGCTCATTCTGAAATCGATTTCTCTGAGCCTCCATGAAACACGCATAATGCATCCCGAAAATCCCTGCATCTTCGAAGTCAATTCCTATTTCAACGTGGCTCCTTTCGCATCACCCTTTTTACCAGTGATATGTAACGCCCGTAAGCGTACATATCTAATTATATTTTTCCATTACCATCAGCAAATGAAGAATCATCACTTCACCATGCATCTTAATTTTGTTATGAATGAACTTACGATACAGGTAACTTTCTTCTCCCAGGCAAGCATCTATGAAGATGTCAAAATATCTAATTGCTATTTGTAAAATGAGACTAACTTGAAGTAATAACGTGGCTGCTTTCGTATCATCCTTTTTAGCGGCGATATGTAAAGCCGGTAAGCGCACTTTCCCGCGTGTATCATTCTCAAGTAAAAGAGCTACAACGCGATCGTGACCCTGTTGCAGGGCAACTGCCAGTGGCGTAAAGCCATCCTTTAAATAGAAAGCTTAAATATAATATCGTGTGTGAAGTTTTCCTTTATAAAAATAAAACCGTTAAAAAATTGTCAGGAAAAAGGTTTAATTCACGGAATGTGAAGAAATATGGATGCAATTTTTTTAATAATTTCTTTTAACATTTCATGTTTACACGTAATCACGAAAATACGATATCTTTGAAGTATCACACATTGCCTGAGATATATTCTTAGTCCCTCATTCCAAAACAAGGCAATAGATGACCTAAACCATCATCTCTTTTCTTGAACGTAAAGTCCTGGATCTTTGATCTAAATCCATCATGGTGCAAATATGCAAAAATGGGTAATGTTGCAAATAAGCGAATACAAGTAATTCATGGGTTTCCGGTCTACTAACTTATTTGGGCTCCAGATTCTCCAACGATCGTTATTTGACTCTAATTAAGTCGAAAGTTCAGAAAAAAAAAAAAAAAAACACTCGCTGTATACCAAACGTATTGAATCACAACTAATTGAAAACGGTGGAACAAATCATGGTTTTCAAACACGTCAGAAAATTGTTTTCTATGATAACTACCTCAGTTATAGAGGAACACAAAACAGCTTTGAATCAACTTTGGATAAAACTGGCTGAACAAATATGATATAATGTTCATTTTGCTTCATGGTTTATGAATAAAGGCAAACACAGAAGATTGGAAACAGTGAAGAGAACAAACCTCTGTAGCTAAAGCTTGATTAGCATTGTGCGCAAGAAGATAGCGTACAACAGATTCGTGATTTTCCTGCGCAGCCATATAGAGTGGTGTGAAACCGTTCAATGATTGTACGTTAACATTAGCACCGTTTTCAACAAGTATTGTGACGATTAGTTCCTGTCCTGCTAATGACGCTATATGTAACGCCGTGTTACCCTTCTGAAAGCATTACTGATTACGACAAGGTCAAATATATCCTGTAGCAAAAGCGATAATAAGAAAAGCAAACCATTAATAACAGAACGGAAAGGACAAACGGATTCATATGTATAACCTTAGTAGCAGCATCAACATCTGCTTTCCGTTTCAAAAGTTCGCGAACCACTTCATGATGACCTTCTTTAGAGGCCAAATGTAATGCATTGAGTCCATTCGCATTGCACGTATTGATATCAGTGCCCGAACGCAGTAGTTCAAGTACACGATCTAGATTTCCGGCGCGCGCTGCTCGCAAAAAACTTGCACTGCTCTCACCCTGTAAAATCCCTCATCTCACTTCAATTCCTCCTCACAGTCGAAGTGCTTAATATCTATGCAGTTTCCTTTGAAGGAGTAAAATCATAAAGCAATACTTTGTTGGAATGTTGACTATTATCAGAAGGAACTTGTTGCTGCTGTGATTCTGGCGGTTCTGCGTGCCAGCCACCTGTTTCAACTACGGACTTGCTCATCAATAATTAAGTTGTCTTAGTCACCCGCCTGCAAAAACTTTAGTTATATTCACATTTCCCTTCGCTTTTGTTTAAAACGTGAAAAAACATATACTTGCCGTAGCGAAATAAACGGACAACAAATGGTTACAGTTACAGACGACAACTATCTGTACTGGCCACAAAACACAGAAAAGAGTGACAACTGAAACAACCAAATGCATATTAAAGATATTTCTGGTAGGTTGATAATGCTATAGAATGCGATGCTAATCAGAACAGCATCAATGGAAACACTGGCAGTGCAGTACAACTAGTATCAATACTATACATTACAACAATGGAAAATCATCACATTGGCTAACACGATGATTTTAGGGGAAAATAATTTCGGAGAAAATAGTAAAATTAATCGACAGGATAAGCAACCCGTACCAGATGCTGAATCACTCACCAGCAGCAATGGAATAGAAACAAAGGCAAAAGGAAATCACAAACGTATAATTAAATCAAACTGAAGATAAAAAACTCCCTTAAAAGTTGTTCCATCAAAAGATAGAAGCTAGCAACAACTGAGGAGAAAATACTGCATACGATATCTTACCCTTTTCATATCCAACATGGCAATTCGGTGATGTAAGACTTCCAATAAGTGGACATTTAAAGAAATGGAGTTCAGTAATAAAGTCTGACTGGAAATCTTCCTATATACATGGAAAGCCCGTCATAGAAATTTGGCTGAGAGTAAGAATCATTTATGATTATAACATGGTTATGTTGGAGTTAAAAATCTTATCCAACATGGCTATGAGCCAAAAAAATCGGAGTGAAAGCGTTGTGGTTGGTTCTTATTATTACAACACTATTCTTCTAGCGGATGCATTTTAATGATACAATTAAGTACGATACGTTTCCACGAAATTTGTCATACCCTATTTATCGAGCTATGGAGAGTACCAACAACTTCACAACAGAACGTACTTCCTGAATCTAAACAGCTAATCTTGACTAACGACACCTTAACTGTACTAGAAGAGCACCGATATTCCTCCAATACAACAACGTTAGCATAGATTGAGCTACACTGTGCAATGGAATAGTTCTGATGACTACTGTAAAAATGAGTGGAACGTTAATGACATCGAATTCAAGAGTATCTGCTTCCATCTCCTCATATAATTGAATATATCCAGTCACTATGTAAATCTTACATACAGTGTACAAATCTTTTCGTTATAGATAAATAGCAATTTTTGTTCATCGAATACTGAATGAAAATACTATCGAATCACATCTGAAATGTCACTCTCACGTCATATTAATAAAATATACATTTTCGGCAAAACATCTGACGGACAGACGTAGTGCAGAAGTACTCAATGAAACATCAAGTAGTGCTATGTTCAACCGTTATTACACAATACAAGATTGATGATATAAAAAACGAAACTTTACTAGTTCGTAATTTTACAAGTACTGTCTAAATTATGTTTGTAATCTCTCATTTACCATCCACAAATCTAATAACAATAAAACACGGCCATAGTCTAAGATTACTTACTGTACGTAAAGTGAATGAGCTAAACTATCCACAAAATTTCCATTTTTTGCAAACTGTAACAACATCATTGTTTCAGACCATATTGAGAACTCCTTTTGCGGATAGCATATTTCAAGTGCACCGGTAGAGAACGTACAAACCGAATTACTGAACAGTTCTGATGTATAATGATATTTTATAAGTGAGATACATTCTTTCCTTTACTAAAGAAAGAGATTAGGAATTTCGCACTGACAGTAAGATACAGGAGTAACAGAATACCATGTAAATAAGACACACTTTTACAATGACATGTGACAGGGTGCTAGGTCACTTTGTACGCAGTAATAAGCCAACACCCTTCGAATTACACCTGAAAAGTAATTTTAAACTGAGTCTTGACTGTCCTTTCAAGGTCACTATTCATCCTCATTATTCTAACAAGATCATACAGTTTGGAAATAATGATGCAATCGTATCCCGTACCTTCTCATTCCATTCGACAGCTTCACTTGCATCAATGCTGCATTCATTCAGCCGTTCCTTACTGCTAATTGAAGTCAGTTCACAGTGCTCACTATCACTTATGATAAGTAACAACGAGTAATGGAAATAATGATTAATATGTGAAGGAATAGTGAAAAAAATGAAATTATAAGTGTCAAATGTTGGTCATCGCTATGATAAGTGAAAAAAATAGGTTGTTTGACTCAATGCTCGACACTTTCCGCAACAAAAAGTATTCCCGTGACTGCAGTGCATATGTAAGTCAATTGTAGATGACCACCAAATGCTACCTTTAACCTCGAAGGGTAGCATTCGTATCCCATTTGCACTTCACTTATGTATAAGTGAAGATCAATAACTTCAAAGTAACAAGATCTTGGCAGGCAGTAATCCATCCTTACTACCTTCTTATCGTTCATTTTTGTTCATTCGAAATCACGGTAGAAAAATGAAAGGAAGAATGCGGTAATATGAGTGGAGAATTTATGAAAGGGGATTAGTCAGGGATCACTTGTGAACCACAAAAAGAAAGTACGTATGATATAGAGGGAAATGGGAATTCCATCAGTATCGTCATGTTCTGATGACAGTAAAAGGAGGTAAATGGGTTAAACCAAATATGAGGAATTGAATAGCTTCTGAATCCACCGTAAACAACCAAATGTTTCATAATCATCATGAGCATTGTAAAATATACTTGGTAAAGAGTTCCAGGAAACGAACCACTATCCAATTCAATAAAACAATGACTGTTCCCTAGTTCGTCGCAATCTTCTCTCATAAAATTAATTTACATAGCAGCATTCATGGCACGTTTATATTCAAGTTTTCCAAAGCTCTTTGCAAAGACAGTATGCTTGCCGGGTGTAAGCATACTTGTATAACCGCTTAACAAACTTCTAAGGTCATTGCTAAATGCACAATTGTCGAGAATTCGTAACAATTACTACCTACAAGGCGTGACCATGACGATGTCAGATCATACCTTCAAATTGACCTCTGATTAGGCTTGTGGTACTATACTGTTAAGAAATATTAAATAGGAGCTCGCATAATTTGGCTTTTTATCGATGATTGTCCACATTGAGAACGCTTTGCCAGTAAGTATCGAACTACTTAAGAGAATTACCAGTAATCACTAGATAAGTTCGTAACCGGTTGCTAATCTCTTGTCACCATAATAAACCAACTGGTAGACGGTTAAAGTGACGTGTAAATGAAGAAAAAGGAAAATGAGTGTATTTAAAAGTGAAAATGGATGTGATATGGAAAGCAAAAGCGTACGGAAGTGAGCGCTATTTGATGACCCTTCTGATAAAAAAAAAAAAAAGTAATCTTAAAATGCAGCAATACAATGGGTAAATCAGCTAATTTTAGCCATAAAAGAGGAGAGACAAATGAGAGGAACATATAATATGGCCCTATTAATTCATATTTCGGGATCAGAAAATATAAAAACGTGTAAGCAGTATATATCGGGAACAGTCTTGGACAGTTTCCAATGCGGTAACAACAAGCAGCATCAACTGCCCACATCCAGCACCATCCTCAGTACCCATCCTGATCCAACAACAATCGCGCTCCATCGTACGATTAGAGGAGAGTAGGAGAGAGATAGATAGATAGATAGATAGGAGGTGCAACGACGGACGGACAGAAAAGCGGTATATGTCTCTTTCTGTTCGCTCTATGAAATGGCGTGAAGTGAAGTGAAGTGGTGCTAGTGCTGTTTGTGATGTGGTTGAATCGATTCGGTAGAATTATGGATGCAGGCCTTCTCTCCATCCATCCATCTAACTATCCTAACAAAATTGATCCAAATTTTAAATATGCAAGGGTGAAGAGTTCAGTTGGAGGCATATCGATGAGAGAAGTGTCCTCCTCACTAAAAAGAGGCATCATCTCACGGGCCTCCTCTACACTATCACTAATCCTGCCGAATTTCCTTTCACATGATGAGAAACCCTTTCATTGTGATCCTTTTAAAAGACCACTAAAGAAAAAAAGCACATTTTTCATTGGAAGAGGAGATGTTTTCCTTGGCCGAAATTGCGAAGGATGCAGATTGTCCTCTCCTCTTTCTACAGTAATGAAATCGCTTTCTAGTAATTGCGGTAAACTGAAACTCCGTCTGGTCTTACTTTTCACTCCATTTAAAAGCAGACATAGAAAATGATGAGCGATAGACTATCATCGAGAACAGAAAAAACCGCCCGATGTTGTGGATCAATTTAGTGCTCGTTTGTTTGAATATGGGAATTGAATTTCGATTTGTCCCTTAAACTGTGCTGAGGAAGAGATGTCGAGTGAATTGACTACTATACTATAGTGTGTTACTTTCATTCTTTCCACTTCATTGAAAATGTTGACATTAATTAACTCTTTTTTCTTTCTTTTTAATAATAATATATCAGGTACTTACTCTATATTACCGCATTCTTTAGTCTTCAACTTAATACTACATCTATCTTTTGTGGCTTTTCTCATCGCTTGATGTAAATTTTTATTTGTTCATTGTGATAACTTTACAGTCTACAGAATAGCCATTTTTAAAGACGATCCATTTGTCATCCTGGAATTCGAGATGATCTAAGAAAAAAGAGTAAAATGTGACATCACTATACTGTTAATCGTGAGCAGAGTAAAAGACACTTTTGAATACCTATGATAACTTTGTTTTCATAAATATGTTGTCGTTTGTGTTGAAAAAAAAAGACATTGAGATTGATTACTACCATCTAAATTCAAGTATATTTTGTGTTCATAACTTCACAAATCTGGAAAAATAAATCACTTTCAAGCGATAAGGATCTTTCATGAATCAAGACGTTTCTCCCGATCGTGAACGATTGATAGTTTCAGTAGCATGCTTTAAATATGAACAGTTACATTTAACTCCATCATTAGTTTGATTCTTACGGCCTAGTCATTGCACGAGCGAATCTGTTTGCAATCTCTGAAAGAGTGCCTCATAGACTTCTTTTCCTCACCACTAAAAAAAAAAAAGGTTAATCGATGAGTTTGAGTGATTTTTTTCCACTGAAATGAATGGGATAAAAGATACATGCATGAATATTATTCATTGATTGGCTTTTTTTCAACGATGTCTTAAAAGGCGAATTGAAATCCGTTTTCCACATTTCACACTGAGCATTCTGATATTATTCATGGGATATTACTAGCATACGCGGGAATCTTGCTTCGAAAATCAAACGATAACATTTCTTCAAGTGATAAAGTTTTGATCATGAAAAGCTCCTTATGAAAACACTCCAAAATTGACTCATGCATGCACTACTGCCCCAGAAGTGGCTTCTAAGTTGATCAGTACCTTAAAAATATAGCAGAAATAACCGTTCGATTCTATTCAGCACACTCTAAATCAGGGTCAAAAACAACAATAAACTGTTTCTGAATCCTTAATCCGCTTTTATATACTATCACAGCATCGACATAAATGCAGGAGCTCACTCATGCGAAAACAGTACTGAGCTATTCTACGTCTCGCCTAATTTGACGACCTCGGAGGAATCTGAAAGTGTGTTGTACTTTTCATTTTGGCCTACTTACAGCTTGCGAAGATGCCGGAAGAATTTCAACTAAAATCTGCTACCATTACGATTACACAGGAAATTATATGAGGTTTGACAGCAGCGCTGTAATCAGATACTCGAGATTACTGTCATAATGCACTGGAAACACTTCTCCAAGCTTTATTTGTTCAAGAAAGACATATAAAACTATATAACGGCATAAAAGAACATCAGACACTCAGGCTATCATTTACAAGAATTATAGTGTTCAGATGACAGAGGCAGATATAGCTTTTTAAGTGTCATCGGGATTTTATTCATATTAGAGATTTCTGTTATCCAAATAACTTCAAAACAAATGGTTTCCTTTCCAGTCCCAACGTTCGTGCTTGCAAGAAAAAATCATATCCAGATCAATGCAAGCTGATGCACTTAAAAAGTCATGGTCAACCAGGTGTTATTGAGCGTGCTCTATACTTTATGTTTGGTTACTTTGCAGGCGAGATCGCATGCTTCCCCATAAAACGAGGAATATAGAGTGGCTGAAGAGATATATCGTAGGTATTCGAAAATTGGCTTAACCAATTCAACTTGTCATCAGTAAACTATCTTAATGATACGCTTACACACGTCATATTGAAAAGTAATGATAACTTCTAATCTCTTCGTTACTCATGAAAATATCAAAAATGAAAATACAATGGAATAACAGGAATAATTGGAGCATATATTAACTGTTACTTTCAATTGCCAACCTGAAAACACTGCTGATCAATTTAATTTCAAAGAATTAGAACATAGAGAACAGATCTAGTAAAAAGGAACAACACTGTTGATGTGTTCACTCCGTCAGTGTGAGGGGTTCAGTAATTAGTGAAATGGAATGGGTGCAGTGACCTCTTAAATTGCGATTTTTTAGATGGTTTCATTGATGATGAAACTGTTTTTTTGATGATACTGAAATTTGAAATTATTAGATTTATATAACACAAACTTACCACTTTTAGTCGCTGACATCCTGCAGTTTACGAACACGGGTACAAGTGTGCATTCCAGCGGTGCGATGTCGAGCGCACAAAGTTTTCCCGCATCTGAAAGCACAATAGAAACAACAGATGTGATGCTAATAAAAACAAATTGTTGTTCGAAATATTGCTCACCTGCACTGAAATGCAACTGAAAAATTGTTTAATTTGACAGCACATGCACTGCAACGCTGCTGCGATTGGTACCCAATTAGAACTTTCTGCGCTCGTGAAACAGCTGAAGGACGACGAAATGCCGAACATGAAAAGTTTGTTTCGGTTATACGTCGACGTGGAAGCTCATCATCGCTTGAAGTCACATCTGAACCCTTCAAGTGAAAATTTCTCTTAATTCAGTGTTATTATTCTTCCATTTTGCTTGCAACTTGCACTGACCAGCACTGAAGTGTTGGAACTGACACTTGTCACCAAAAGGATGAGAGCATCAATATAAACAACGCATTTATCCGTTAGCAGCCCAGCAACAGATCTGTTTAATTGAAAACGTTGACATAAAAACAAGTTATTCTAATACTGTAATCTATAACCACTAACATGCACTACTTAGATGAAGAGAGCTTTCCTGAAACGTATGTCGAAAATTGGAGATTAGGAAATACTGATTCTTTGATAGACACAAATTTAGCTCTCTGGAAATTTCTATAAGCAAAGCGAAGATTATATTAACTGAAATAACATGGAAGCAATAAGGAATACCATACTGTATGGTGATGAGAAAGAGCTGCAAGCGGTATTCTTGGCTTGCTTCTGGCTCGAGTTCTTTGAATAGCTGCAGATCCGTTACCCATTCCATGATGCTTACGACGTACACGTAATCTAGAAACGGCTGGTTGAAGAATTAGACTCTTCTGAATGGAACTGCTGATGATCACGCCTTTGAACTGAAATGGAAGGAGAGAGGGACGCTGGTGGAAAGCAAGAATAGAGTGGTAGCAGTCAACCTGAATTCCTTATGCATTAAGAGAGAGGAATGAGTATACAATGCAGTATAAAGGATACCTTCTGAATTCGTTACTGAGATCACAAACCACCATTCCAGAGGAGAACTCGGAGCCATCCTCAGAATGAGTATTCAAGTCTGTTGTGGGTGAAGCGTCACGCGAATTCATCATAATAAGCAGTCGGTCACGAGCAGAATTATTCACTGGTTCGGTCTGGCAAAGATTTGGCGTCTCTTCTAAAGAAAAGCAGTCTCAATAATAAGCTGACTACTCTGGACCCCTTTAAACCTTTGAAAACACAACCTTTGTTAGGATTCTGGCGAATTCTCCTATCTCCATTCTTTGCTCCAGACAAAGCTGCAGCTTCGGAAACCTAAAGTAACTTATATGTTCATGCGTACACTGTAAAAATTCCTTAACAACTGGCAACAAGTCAGTTGAACTTCAATAAATGCTTTTTAAGATAAAACCTTCATAGAAGAGCTGATACCACTGCAAGAACAGCTTTTATCGTCGTCACATTCCGTATCACCAGCAGAACTTTCTTTAGCACTCGTATCTTCTGGAGCCGAAAACACTTGCTTTTCCTGGAATTTGATTTGCAAATCTAAGCAACAGTAGCGCTTTGTCAATATTTATTCGTTGTAGATTTAAAAAATGGAAAAGAAATGAAAAAATGAAAAAGAGGTAAAATACAGATTAATTCAATGAGTCAGCACTTTAGGAATTTGTAGTAAACATTCCCTTCCTGATTTATATTTATATTCGAAAGTGAATATTCTAAAGACTGCTTGAGATAGCAACTTTGCAGTTCCATTAGTGGAAAGAACAAACTTATTTGAATGGGAAAAAACAGTTTCAATCCCCAAAAATGTCAATTGGCAATAATACCGTCCATAATACTTGGGAAAAAAAATTGTAGGAGATGAAAAATATTACTTATGAAAAAATATCGGACTAAGAGTTTCATGGCTTCGTTACCAATCAGTGCCATACTTATTAGATGCATATTGCACGCAACTCTTACCTATGTAATAACTACATCCACACTACCAATTGCCCATTTCACTGTATCGATGATGTGAAACCTACGCTAGCACTTAAAATCGGTTTCGATGAAGCATTCTGTTTTATCTGCCGTCGCAATTCGCACATTCGGAATAAGGTTCGGCGATTTTCATCTAAATTCTGTTCATCGAAGAAACGTAATCCTTCCCAACAATCTCCTTTATTCCTGCAATCATTAGGATCTTGGGATTTCGAATCTTTGAAAATGCTCAAACACATCGTTGGCAAGATTTTTTACATAACATATGAATTATACAAAAAGAGGCTTTTGAGAAGTTTAAACGCTTTCGAGCGGTTTAAACTCTCACACGATCTACTACTAACTATCACATCATATAACTGCTATGAGTACAATACGAAAAATACTAAGGAATAGAAAGAACTAACTGTTCAGCTTGTATAGAACGTGGAACTGGTGAAATTTTTTCAGGAACTGCTATTGCCAGAGGTCCGGATCGTGTGATGACTACTAGACGCACCAGTGAGTTATGTCGAATACCAAGTTCATAAAGCAATGTTTGCCCACAAAATTCCGACAACGATAAATCGTCGAAAATTAGACCTTGATGATACGGAAAAAGGCCTGTGCGATGCCAGATTTTTACCTAGAATTCGCGGATTTCGAGTTTTATGTAGAACAATTTTGACTCGTTATACAATGTAACGTACAACATACAACGACTTTGGTAGTAAAGGATTATAAACAAGGAGTTTATAAACTGCCAGCAAAATGCGTATTACCAAGTAAATGCTTTACATGCCAAATAAAACGTTGGAGATAAGTTGTATGGGGGAGGAAGACCAGACATGGTTTTATTCCACGAGTGATAATAGCTTAATAATATCAGGATAACTAGCATCTTTTCTCCACGCGAAGCAAAACTGATCCATCATAAACAAATTCCGAAATCCCATGTTGGCTTTAGTTGACATGGAAGCATTGACTCAAACCGTCGTAACTTTAGAATATGGGGAAGGATCAGTTACCTTTAAACTATCAACAGTCTCGCATATTGTAACACTCTGTTCCCATTTATGTCCCGTTACTGATGAAATTGATATTGTGAAGTTTTTTGTACTATTGTAATCTGCCGGTGAATTAGTATGCTTGGTAACAAAGCGCTCATCATTCGATGACATTTTTAATGCCCTGAAAATCATTAGTGATGTTGTACTTTGTCAGCTTAACATAATAAAAATATAACAATAGCTTTCAAACAATATATCAAAAAATTGCATCACATCTCATTCATCCTTTTCTCGTTTTTATTCAGCATTTCTCAACGAAATTCCTCTACTACTACTACTATCACAGAAAGTTTTGAGTCACTGTCTTTTACTAACAGTTCAAAATATATCATTAAAAAGAAAAATAAGGAGTGTTTAACAGTACAGTATTATCCAAAACTCAACCTGCTCAAGAAACAACCGCCCAACACCCTGCAATCTTCCAACACAAATGAAATGCGCATATTGACACACTTTACATTCTCATTTATCGGCCAACCGTGAAATACTGACCGATCTCCTTGTTGGATATTTAAAACCGAAATTAGAATTGATGGAATGGGTTAACGAGCGTTTTTTCAAATGGATTCCGTTTTTCTTCTTCCTAATGTTGGATAGTATGAATTGAGGGGGTCAGGAAAACTTCTTCTCTCTTCCAGAAATTGGGATCTGTGCGGTCAATTGTCATTTTATCGGTTCGACAAGTTCTTCTTTGAAATTGTTGATTCTACTAGAATTTCTCTTTTTCAATCATATCACTGTTTTACAGTTTCATTATAATATGTTAAGATAATCCAATTAAAAAGAATTTTCGCTCTTCCTATGCAGCATATCTCTTGAGTCTTTGGTCATATCACATCCTTATGATAATACAATACCAGAAATGAATGAATAAATTTGTATGCTTGCTGAATATTATATATGAAGAAAAGTTCATCGATTCCTGTTTATGTTTTCTCTCTAGAAGTTTTAATTGAACTTAAAATGTTATGGTAGGTATACTTTTAATTACAATGGAAGTTCTTATCATTGAAGTATTATTAAGTGTTATAATAATATGTTTCAAAGATGTTCATCACATATATATGCTCAGGTACCTTTTGCTTTTTACCTTTTCTAATACATTCATTCACTCTTGTAATAAATTAATTTATATTTTCGGAATTGAAGTGGGACATGTATTGTCGTTCGTTATTTTTTATTAGAATTATAATTTTAAAAGTGCTTGCTATTAAGAAAGCTTTCTCCCATTAAAATTGATTTGGGTTCATTGTTTTTAATAGCTTCCAAATAAATATTACACGGCAGGCCTGGGAAAGGTTATTATACAGCAAATTAAATATTTCTTTTAAATTGCTCACGGGAACATGTATTTGTACAATAAACATACGAAGAACACAATTTGCGGATCACATGCAACAAGTGTGCTTACTAGATGAGGAAATGCGATCTATCCGGGGTCGACAAGGACTCTATTTCATCTTTAGTTTCATACTGCGAAATGTTCCGGATGGGATCATTATGAAGCATAGAACTAGTGGGAGTGCTAAATTTCTGCACTGTTCCTTTCATTTTGCGGCGAAACGGCGATATGAGAATATTATGTTTACCTACATGTACGATGAAAATGAGTACGAGCGAAAAAATATTTTTGCACAGGTTGGTTTCATGGATGATAAAAGAATCGTAGGCATAAGATGGCATAGGCTTTGCGATATATCCTGCGGTTATAGAAACAACACAACAATGTTCAATGACCTTTACGGTGAAGGCTTCGGCGATAGGCACTTTCCCTTATTTCCCTTCCTAGGGATTGACAATTCAATTTACGGAAGCTTCGAATGGCTCTCTTGAAAGGCTGAAAATGAGCAATTAAATTATTCTGGAATATCATACTATCGACTTTAAGTTCCTAAGATACTGCACCTTTCAAGACCTCCAGCATGAATAACTTGCAAATTACAACAGTTACGGCTAAGATAGTCATTTGTACTGTCTTCAAACTTTCTACTATTAACTTAAACATGACTCATCCACTAGGAGGCTGCTGACCTTGTCGGTATTTCTCCAGGGCAGTATCAAATTTGCAATAAAATCGCCTCTATCATTCTGATCAGCCATGATGAGGAAACGTAAATCTCCTGTTCCGCTGAAATGGCATGGGCACCCGCTATTGGCAGAAAAATGGATGACCGTATCTCGACCTATCGATCTGAAAAATGATTTGCTGAATAAGTGTCGGCATTTCTCCGCAGATTACACCCTGTATAGGATTGCAAAAAAAAGCAGGTCTATATGTTCAAATTATTTGGTATGAAAAGGTTGCGAATTCAGAATAGTCTGCTCGATTCATTCTTACCACATTTTCAAGCTTGATTTTGAATAAATCTGACATTATAAATTTGCAGTATCAATTCGACCAAAATTCTAGAAAGTCACTTCATTTACTACTTGATATGCCTTGTACACCGTTTCATAGCGTACTCTAATCACTTTTGCCATAATTTTGTTTTCTTGATTCCGGTAATTAATTCCAATTATCTCTCCGGATTCCATATTACTTCTGTTGTATAAATGTCCCTTCCAATTACTGAACTTCTGATTTACATGTGAGCAGTTTTTTTTTTTCTCTTTCTAATGTGGTTTAGCATTGCGCACTGTTAAATTAATTGGTGGCTACATGTTGCCCAGTTTCATCGATTAATAACTGTTGTTTTTGCATTCTTTACCTGAGAAGTGCCTCGTTCTTAAACGCTTGGAAAGTAGACATCGAGTGGACGAAAAAAGTTTTAGAAATGAGGAAATGATAATAACACTTTTAAGTGCAGAAACTGTAGAAATTGTTTCTGAAAACAAAAAGGGACCTGCGCCGATCAGATCTCTTGAGCGATCGTGCCTTTCGCACACTCACGTATGATTTATTGATGCCTCCGATTCGTGCTTTCACTACTGTAACATCTTGTCTTTTTCAAATTGTTAACAAATAATTGAGGTTGAACTTTTCATAAGACCAACTAATTCTGATATTATTTGATCTAAACATGCACTGTATCTTTAAGCCAGGTCCCCAACCACCATTTGTAACTTGAAACATTTCAATTGCATTATGCTAGAAGCGCATATTTCAAATGGCTAGACATTCTTTTAAGATGTATGCTGCAACAGGATTGAACTGCATTTAGAAATTGAACATAATCATATAATAGGAGGGAAGTGAAAACGAGGCTTACAAAGAGGATGAAATGAAACTAAAGAAGAGAAGGTTTTTCAAAAAGCAGAAAAATGTGAAATGGAAACCTATTTGAGATCGACAATAATGATCGAGTATATTCTCGTATGTGCTGACCTGACTGCACGATGAACACGTATCACTGAGGTCTGAAAATATGACGAGCTGAGATATCAATCGGTGAACGATGAAAGAATGCCGCCTGACAGCTCGTCGACACGCGGCACCCTTAGTAATATTGCGCCTGCCTTTGCTGCCTACCCTGTCACTAGCAGCCCCAATTCTAACCCTTAATTCCAAGTCTGAGCTCTTATAACAAATCCCCAAAGGCAACTATTCGTTACACATTACCCATTTTCATAATCTCATTTGAAATAAGCGATGGATGGGTCTGCTAAGGACATGCAATGTATGCACTAAAAGTAGCCAAGCGAAAACAGACTTGTTGCCTTCTCCGAGACAGCACCGATGCACATATCGTTATCCTTCGGGTATTTATTACAGGATAGCATTTCTGGCCATGGAAAACCGTACTGCCTCATTCTGCTTTCACATCCCTGAAATTCCATTTTGGTGCTTCAATTTTCGCCTCCTATTTTCCCCACGAATCTTACAATTCAATAACGTTAAAACAAATTAGACCTGTTGGACAGCAGTACATAAGGACTGACATGGCAATATTTCGCGGTCCATTGTTGCCAGACAAACTGGTGCAAACAGTGAACATAGGAATAGCTGAAACGCAGTTAATTAAAAGCAATTTGCAATGAATACCGAACCAAATTGCCCAGTATGCCGCGATCTATTTCATATACATTAAATGGATAAGGACCTGTGTATCTGGATGACAGTTTAGCCGATGTAATGGTATCCATGGGGCTGCTTGCTCAATTACTTCATCCACTGTTTCATGTTCCAGCAAATTTGGTAAACGCATTGTTGAGTACTGAAAATTATTGATTAACCTATTAACAATGTAGTAAGAAAATGTTAGAGATGAGTCAACGGTTATGAAGATTTTTATTTTGTACTGGAAATGGTGACTGTATAGTTCGGAATAATGAAATTCATGAAAGAATGAGAGTGATGGAAGGATGAGAAGGGTATGGTTTTCTGTGCTGCTTACTTACTTGTATACCGTAACAAAGCGTCAAGTTTCTGGGTATATCCACACATTTTGGTGAGGAGGGTCGATCAGACGTAAGCATTGCCCATGACTCGGAAATATAAGCGTAAGTCCCAATAGGAAGGAAAAGCAGAAGCAACTCGTTCAGTGCCATCAGTCCGGATAAGACTAGTCTATTGGTGCATCATCTTTCAATCACTGCCGTACCGCCCACTTCGACAAACGTTTGTCCAATCACAGTTTGTTGATGGTGCTTTTCAACAATATCCTTTTCAACCATCATCAAATCACTTCATCAATGATACTTTTCAAAATTCCTCAATAACGGGACATGCGCATCCCGTGTTGACAAATATTCACCCGAGGGAATATATGCAATACTACTGATTATTCTGTGTCTTACTGATTTCATTTTTATCAATGTATGAAACAATAAAGCATAAAGCACATATGTTACGGTGATAAAAAGAAACTGATTAATTGTCATGATGTGCTGTATATTTCAATGGACACTTCCGCACTAATCATTTACACACCACTGATCACATCCATAATCCAATAATTCATATTCAATTCATTGACAATATCTATAGTTGACAGCAACCTGTACTACAGGCAATATCCATTATACCACTTCGTCTACATATTCGCATGTATATCATATCCACATCACTAAGATTAATATGTCACAAAAGTTATATTTCAATAACAGTCAGTTTGAATGGTTATTTTATGCTTACGTTGATTTCACTTGTCTATTCAAATCTATAGCCGCATCATACCCATTTAACAAAACTTATACCGTTTCTGATATCCACATGTCAACAAGATCAATAATTATTCATCAGTTAATAGTTACTGTTTTTGACTATTAATTTATGCTACATTCACTTTCATTGCACATATTTATCACATAATTGGAATTTGTATTGCTTGACTCAGTTGTTGAATTATTTAGTCGAACTACAATGTTCATATTCTGATATACAAGATAAAAATCATTATTTCGAAAAATGTATTGTTGAAATTTCTTCAAAGATATATATATATATCTTCCGACAATACAACTTTTCTTTACACTAATACCTAATAATTTATATCTATCCAGAAAAATATATTGCCGAAGTTTCTGCACAAATGTACTCAAGTAAAATATAAGATGATCTCATGTTAAGCTTCATAGCTTTCCTTTTTTTTAATTTGCAAAAAAAACTTCCTTCGTCATATCCATTTCTCCAATGATAATCCAGACACTTTTTTTTTAACATTAATAGTTAATAAATTCAATTCTTGGGAAAGTCACCACATCAAAAGACAACTTTTCTTCCCAGATTTTAGTACGATACTGTAGAAGCTATTGAAAAATTTTACACAACGTTAAAGCGAGGTTGTTTCGCCTGCCTGACTAACGTCCTAATTTTATCATTTATGCATAAAGGTCTTTATAGATATAAGCCGAACGATTCCCTTCTTTTCACATCTGTAATTTCATTGACAGTTCTTTAGATTTTTGAAACAATTACCAAATGAGTTTCTACAAGTTATAGTTTTACACTGGTAATAATTTAGTTTCTTTTACTACTTTCTATTATGAGATTTGGTGTGTTGAAAATAAGATAAGCTTGTCACTTGCTGTTTCTCTTTACAGCATCATTCCATTTAATCAACTCTCTCTGTAAAATACTGTATCAACTAACTACAATAGGCACATCGTTATTTCATTAAGGCCCCATCAGCGTTGCACAAAAGCACTTAATCACTGAGCGGAATCTTGGCATTTTTTTTGAATGCTCACTTTCCGACTGGAGGTGGTAGGGATTATTATGATTGGAAGTTGACTGGATCCGGAAGGGAGATGGCTATGGGGTGAGTAAGGATGAGTGTCAGGTATGGAGGGGGAAATGTTGAATTTTCTTATTTGAGTTTGAAATCACCAAATCCATCTTACTTGTAAAGTATGCACGAACAGCACCACTGACTGGTTTCCAGTACTGTATACGTTAACTTTGTATCAAATGAATCAAAATTTTACATAACTGCTATTGATAAAGTCTTAGATAATTTCCAGATATCATCCTTCCTGTATACTTCAATTTATCACTGATGTGAATTTGGATTCATTGTGGCCGATGAATTGTATATTGTTTAGTACACAGCGGAGTAGTTAGTACTCCATTGTTTACTGTTTGTTTCCTATCAAACAATAAATTAGTGTTTATAGTACATATAAATGGTAAGAATAGATACAGAATGTCCATTTGAGACTTTTGGAAGAAGAGGATCAGTTATTTGTAGTAGTTTAGCAGCGAGTACAACTATAGATGTAAATATAGTGATCAGTAACCTACACAATTATCTTTCCGAGCTTTATCCAAATTACTTTTACGGGAATGAATTTTGCTCCTAATTTTACACGTTGTACAGTTCGCGTCAAAGTTTTCACGACATTCGTGGGATTTTATGACCAGATGCTTTCGAGATTATTTATCACTATACCGTATTATTTTTTTGTATAGTAATTTATTGTGTCGTTTAATGTCATATTGCATGTTGTACGTTTGGAATCTGGTCACTTTCACTTCTTTTTGGAAACAAGAACTAATGTGCATTATTGTTTGTTGGTGCATTCCAACTGCTACGGCTCGAATATTTCGAGACAACCGAAATACCATTCTCGATAGCCAGTTTCAACAAACAGTGACGCCCGTTTTATGCTAGCATGTTTATGCGTGCTGTGAAGATTGACTTGCTGTTTGTCCGAAAATAATAAATAAATAGTACGTTTTGACTGTCCGGTTTTACATTAGGCAATATAAGATAAAGCAGGATGAGATGCAATATGAAAATGCCCATAATGATTTGGTGAAATTGGGGTATCTCAAGAAACTGATGTGAAAGATTATTTAGAACTTCGTTAATTGATTTCAACTTGCAATGTTTTCAAATTTCGTGTATTGCGAGAGCCACGTGATTGCAGTCGAATGTCGAAACCAATTTTTAGTGTTGTTCGTGGCATGCTTGGTAATATTTGGATGGAAAATAAATTGGCATTTGTGACGCTATTGGTAGTTAGTCCGCACCGTTTGAGAATAACATATAGTGCTTCTTCGTTGTTGTAGATTCCCGGGACAAACCGTATGACCGACATTTGCTAACTATTTGTGTTTACATTGTTGCTACTTTTCTACTTTTCTTTTAATCCAGCCAACTAACCAGTGTTTCATCGGTATTAGTGAAAGTTTCGAATCTTTTAGCTCCTGGCGATCTTGTGCGGTAACGGTGTGAGAGCTAAACAGTTCCCAGACCCTATGTTTTCGCTGATATGCAACTTACGTCATATATCTTTGGCTAATGTGACCCCAGTCATCAGGTATTTAATCGTCTTTCAAAAACAAAGGAGTGGTGTCGACTGAAATCAAGTATAGGGAATTAATAGTTATGGAATATAGGTGATGGTGTACTTATTGTAGATATTATGCTGCAGTGGAAACCGCAGGATCTCATAGAAAGTTTGAGCGTCTTCCTCCGGGATTCGGTAAAACGACACCGTTCAGTTTATTCATCAAGAAGAATTTCGCGTCAAGAGAAAATGAAAAACCTACAGAAGTTTTCAGTAACCTTACCAAGCAATGGAAAAATTTGGACGAGGCTGCCAAAAAGGTTTGTTTTATCGTTTTCCTTTTAATCTAGAGAGCAGAATTTGGCTAAATTATTTTTCATAAATTAGCGGTCTTGATCCTGTGTCCAAGTAATATATGTAAGGTAATCTCTTCCAATTGCTGCAATAAACTGACGTATTATCAGGTTAAAGTTACTGGGAAGTTGTTGTCCCTGCTTGTTTGTGGTCCTAGCTTACACCGGAGCGTGATTCATTTCTGGCTTCCGGTGAAGTTTACTTCAACATTTATGCCTACGTAGCATTTTTGCATGGAAAATAGACGATATCCAAGTTAAAATTACGCATGTACAGCATCGTCTTATGGACCAGGCGAAGTGGTGGTGAGAGATATTTCATTGGTAAATAATAATGGAACTAATTTGTGAGTTATAGAAATATATTGATGAAGCATTACGAATAAACGAAGAAAAAAGATCAAAATTCGAATCAATGAGTGAAACTGAGAAAGAGGAGCTTCGTAAACAAGCTAAGAATTTGAGAGAGGCTCGCTTAAAACGACGAATACGTTTGGAAAGGAGGAAAGTGCGTTCAGTCGTATCTTTTTTTTAAACTTCTGGAGGAATAAGTACTGAATTTATGTAGTTTTTCTTTTTCTTTTTTAATGAAAAGTAGACGAAATTCGAGATAAAATTCACCAGGAGAGAGCTGAATTTTGACATTTGTAATGTGGTTTCATTGTAGGAACGAGAGAGTGACGGTCAACGGCCAATGTCAGGATGGATGCTTTTTGTGAAGGAGAAGGCTGTAAAAGGGGTTGCTGATATTGATAAAAAGCAACAGGATATCATCAGGGAATTGGCAATTGTCTGGAAGTCACTTCCCCAGTCTGATAAAGATGTAAGTTTTTTGGAGTTTTTCGGACAGATTCAAGGCATAATTGTGGGTATTCCAAAAATCAGTGTTTAATGAAGAACTGATTATTTACGCAATTATTTTTGTCAAATGGTAGACATTACTAACTCATGATTAATTTTGAAATCGGCTTAGACTTATTTGCAGGCATACAATGAACGAGCCAAAGCTCTTTCAAAAAGTGGAGAAATATGTGGCTGAGTGTGTGAGGTTTTGCAATAGTTTCTTCACCGGTAAGCTATGATCTCGACTGATGTGAATAGTACATCTACTTTCTTCATCTTAGTCCACTGTAGTTCTATTCATTGTTATTTCTGCAACTCATAGCAAAGAGAATTTTAAAGCTTACCAATTTTACGCACGTATTCATGACCTTTTACACTAAATTGGAAGAATGAAACCCACTAGATGAAGATTTGTCATTGTTGTAAAGTTTTCTCGGGATTCCTTATTAATCTTTATATTGAAGTATATCATTTTAAGTGTCTGTTAAAATGAGACAAATTTTATGGATGTGCTTTGTTTCTGTTGAAGTATATGTTATAGGAAGCATCCACAGCGTCTTGTTTGAAATAAAAAAGACGACTAAAATGAACAACTAGAGTAGAGGAAAGGAAGGAAAATAATGTAAATAAGTAATCTGTGACATAGAAATGTGCATTTTATCTGTTCAACACTTTTGATTTTTTTTCTCACTACTGTTCTTTTTCTTGGTTTTCATATATGTAAGATCTGCAAGCATGCCACGTTTTTAAATGGTCTGATTCTAGTACTACCGGCTTTTAGTGTTCGGAAAGTGCTATAAATGCAGTTGGTTATGCACACTGCATGGCTCCGTTCTATATTAAAAATCTTTTAAGATCGTAGAAAAAAGTTTTCAAAATAACTAGCACATTTTGTGAGCACATGGTACATACACTATGTGTGAGTCTGCATGCTTTGCTGAACATCGTACGATTTTTCATATACATGATAACATTGCTTTGTTATCAGGCAAACAACAGCGAAATGAAGAGTAGAAATGCTTTCATAGATTTATTTCGAAACCAGATGAAATACTTGATGTGCCGCTAGTGCTTTCAAAGACTGAATAATTGACTTACATGTTTTTGGACTGTAATGAGTTATGGTGCCGTTATTTTTTGTGTCAGCATTCCTTTACTATAATATGATGATGCATAAATGGAATTGTTTGTCACTTGTTTCACCAATTATATTGCTTTGTTCCTGTCGACTTCGTATTGAATTACTTTGGACATACTTAACAGACTTAAACATTGTTATATTCTGTTCTTATCGGTGTTCTGATGTTCAACTTCACTTGTAGCTTTCGTTTGTATGAAATTACCTTCTTTTTTTCCAACTTATATAATTTCAGAGTCTTCAGTTTCAATATGTTATGATCGTTTATTGATCTGCTTAAAGTATTCAGCAGCAGCAGCTTATAATTTTCTGCTTCAGGGAAAATGTAATTAATATTTTAACTTTACCTTTCAAGGTGGTTCAACTAAGAGTGTAGCACATGAAATGTTGAAGTGTAGCATTATCCCCATGCTGTTGGTTTTGGTCGTGGTTTGTTGTGATGACAGGGAATTGGCTCGTTTGCAAATAGGAGTCAAGAAGCGTGTCGACAATTGTGAAATGAGATCAAGGAAGGGAGATACTCTTAACGTACATTATGTGGTAAGTTTGCTTCCTTGCTGTTGGGTTTCTCAGGTATGTTTCGCTTAGCGGGGTGTTTCTTTCTGCTGTAATCTGTTCAGTGATTCAGGGGATGTTAGAGGATGGTACCGAGTTCGATAATAGCCGGTCTCGTAATAAGCCATTCATATTTACGCTCGGCATGGGACAAGTCATTAAGGTAGGTGTTTTCTGTCCATGCTGTTTATGAATTGGCCTGATTCCTCATCGATAATATCAAACGGTTAAAAATACCAACTTCCCACTTTGTCCGTTACAAGAAGGTCTTTTTCCAACATGGCTCTTATGTATTGTTATATCTTCTTGCAAAAATTTTTTCACTTCTATGTTAGCATCCTTGAACATTCTCATTGGATGTCCATGCTAATGATAGCATGTCGTGGTAATATCAAGAGTTCTTGCTTCTCTGCACCGCTAGATTACATTTCATCTTGCTCGAACTGCTTCGATTTAATGATGTTAGCTGCCTTGGTAAGGTACTATCTGAAAATAAAGGAGGACATATCCGAAATGCACTTAGTCTACTAACTAAGAGCATTTCGGATATGTCCTTCTTTATTCGAATATACTAGAGTGGAAATCCCAAGAATTTGAGTAAAATAGATACGACAAAGTATTAGAGATCTCTGAGTACTCACTGAAAACCTGTGGAGTCGAAACCCGCTTTTTGAATCTTACAAGTCTCATTAGAGCTTGAAATACAGCAGTGCAACTCTGTTTAATCTGAAAAAAGTGCTTTAAGGGATGGGATCAGGGATTGTTGAATATGTGTGAGGGGGAACAACGGCGCCTTGCAATCCCATCTGATCTAGCGTACGGCAGTTCCGGTTCTCCGCCGAAAATCCCACGTAAGTATACTTACGTCTGCATGCGGTGATGTAAATTTGGAAATTGTAACGTGCATTTCAATTCATCAGTCTTTGTATATTGTGCTGGCGTAAGCGATCTGCTGCTATTTATTTAGGATTTTATTACTTTTAGCCGATGCCAGTTTGAAATTCGATATCGAGTTGCTCAAGATTGAACGCGAAGGAGATTTATAGAATTATTTTTTGTCGATGTATTATTTTTTATAATAGAATGTTTTGTATATGCAATGAAATTTCACTGCTTCGATGCTAATTGAAGATAGATAACGGGTCAGTGTACAACAATACTTCAAGTTAATCTCTCTCATATATGAGAATTAGCATATACATTCAAAAAGAAAGTATTGTCGAATAGGAATGAATATACGTTAAATAAGAAGTGCTTAAACGAGGTGTATTTTTGAAGCTACAGAAACAATTTTTACGTCTTCAGCAATAATAGCGCCACGTGAACCACTGACGACATCGCCCACAAGCCATACTGGGAATCCATCAAGTTGTTCCAGTTCGGTGCGTAAGTGTTCCGCCTGAATATTAGTTCACTTAGTTACACTTTATAACAAATGCATCAAAAGAAATAACAACCTTCTCTTTCCCGACAGCAATTAAGAGGCCGCCTGATGTCTCTGCAGATGTTCCGCTAAACAGATTGAAACCATTGCCCATTGTTTTTGAGATTTCGGCCATATAATCGATTATGGGTAGAGTATGAATAACAAATTGCACTTCCGCTTTCTGCGCTTTCGCCAAATTGTCAGCATGTCCTGTAAAGGAAACAAATTTCTCGCCGTTTGCGAACAACTTCAGGACTTTGGTTCCAGGCAAATTCTGCGCTTAAAAAGTTCAATAAGGCAAGAAATCATATCAAAACAAACCTAGAATCCCAAAACCAGTTACATCTGTTGAAGCATGAGTACCATATTTTAAAGTCATGCGTGCAGCGTTTCTATTTAGTCGACACATTTGTTCAACGACTTGCTGATATGCGCGCACAACTCTCGCTTCATCTAATTTCAGTTCTTTCACACGGGGATTTCCTCTCTTTAGCCATTCATATGAATTTACTGCTACCTGGCCACCAAGTGGCTAGAAAATTACTAGTGAACAGGTGATGCATTACAACTTTCTCAGATTATTCAGTTCGTCTTCGTAAGGTCCTTCATCAGGCCTAGTACTTCTACTTGACAGGTCTTTAGTATGGATTACCATGGCAAATATGAAGTACAATATCTTTACACTAATATTTTCAGAACTGTCGAGCAATTAAACAGAATATAAAACTTTAACAATTCATTACAGTCAGCACTTAGTTCAAACTGAGAAGTGTGGTCGTGCGCTTGTCACACTAGTATCGCAACGTGGGAAGAAAATATATCACACACTACAGTACTAGGTTACGGGTCAAAGCTTTTATTGTAGGAGTTATCCTCTGGAGCGATGCACCTGAATAGGACACTAAGGCAGGACTTTACAGTATCTGATTAATTCGTATTGAAAAACTCCAAATGGTATTATCGACCGAGCGTACACAACATCACTGTTTTAAAAATGTTCAACCTTAACATGAAATTAATAAAAATGGAAGTAAACAATAAGATTACTTTGGTGAGCAAAAGAACATCACCAGGGCATGCTCCGTCAACTGTCGCCATTTCATCAGTACTGCAAACACTTGTAGCTACTCCACCTAGCAGCAACCAAGGACAACGCACCGTCTGACCACCTCTGATGGCAGTACCAGCTTCTGTTGCAGTATCCTAACGAAAATTTAACGTTGCTTCCCGATCTTATATTTTTACTTCAGCTTTTTAGATACTCCTTTACGATGAATTCAAGGTTGGAGAAGTTTTGCACAGCAAATGAAAAGTACCTTGAAACCATTGAAGAAATTGGTGGCAACAACATCCCGCTCTTTGTCACTGATATCTTTGGGTATACCAAGCAAAATCAACATATTGTCACAGTCAACCACTCCCATCGCATACAAATCGCTCAAGACATTTGCACAGGTAATCCTGCCCTACAACAGATTTTCACGCTAGCATTTCGTGGCAGAATAAAAAAAAAGAAAAAGAAAAATACAAAGGAAAAATGGCACAAGATTTAAAAACACGTGCCATTAGGTACGGATCATCAACTAGAGGGTAGAAAAAATCTGTTGTCTGGATGAGAAACAAGCCTTGATGTCGCAAAGGGACCACACAACTATCCAATCCGATACCTACAAATAGTTTATAAATAGTTCAACATAAAATTAGAGGTGAACTAAATGGTGAGGAATGGCAGAAATGAATATTGGAACTAATCTCTCTCATCGTCTTTGTCATCTGTTTTTAAGTCTTTCAAAAGTTCCAACAAAACCTGAAAAAAAATACGTTGGTTCGCCAATAAAACGAGTAACGAAAAATTCATAGAAATAAACTCTTTCGTCTTGGTACCTGATATATCAAAGACGAAAAAATAAAAGTCAATAACAATTTCGACTCGAAATGTTTTCGTTACGAATGCAATTTTAACAATTCTATCCGTTTAACAACGTGAAAGCTTGTATGATCATTGTAAAATGTACATATTATTGATTTAATCACATTCATTATTCCAAACCGGATAAATCTCACGGTTTCTGACCAACAGAAAACCAAATTGCAATATATTGACGTTTTCACACACTATTTTGGGTTGCTTCTTACAGAAAGCATATAGTTAACAAGTGCAGCTGATATCAGAACAAAAAATGGAGAACCTACCGCTCTCGGAACCTTACATCCACAACCTTTCATTTGTGTTAGCTTTGTTAGCAAAAAGTCGGCAGGCAAGCCATAGTCAGCTGAATTGAACCCAGATTGAATGCGATTAATTATACTATCCATTCTTAAAATGTAAATAAATAATCTATCGGAACAAAACAGGAAGTCAATAGTAACGAGTTTCAACATCAGAAGCAATTCTCTGAACAGATGTTAATAAAGCAGAATTAAATGAAATGGTTTTTTGCATCATATTAAACTCTACATACTCATTGAAAGTTCCCCGTAACATAATTGAGGGAACACTAGTATCGTATGCACCTACCTGAGAATTCCTGATTTCGTTTAGATTGTCAATTCAGTTTGCTAACAATCCCTTTGAAAAATACTGCCTTTTGAGTTTAAATTTCGCAATGTACGGTGATACGGCAATGTTAATGCCTCTTTACTAACTACTCATCTGTCGAATGTACTGTGAAAGGTCCACACAATCCTTTTATTACAGATGATAGTTGGAAATCAAATTTATGCAATGAGAAGGCATGGCTACAAAAATACGTGACAAGCGACATTCATGAGCTCATTGCAGTTACGTTTATAAGGACATGCTACAGTGTGCATCCTCCAAATATTTTACACACATGTAAAAACCAATATTTTAGCGTACATTTAGTTGCGCCATGACACTTAGATTGTGATTCAATGATGCGGAAATGTTCAGACAGCTCATATCATTTCTTGATGGACAGTGAGACCATATAAAATAAAATTAGTTCTGTGTAACGTTCACAGAAATAAGTACACTTGTAATCGACTCGACCAGAATAACCCTACCATAATTTATGATTTAAACTCGTTTACCAACCTCCAGATCCTGACTTCTATTAATGCATATTTTAAACGGACCTCTTTCATAAATTCCATAACTTTTCGGCATGAAAATGAACCTCCCAATTTTCTAGTACACACTAGGATATTTCAAACTAATGACAAATCTAATAAGTTATGTGACACTTACTGTCCCAACCAACAAAAATTTTGGATCCTTCAGTTAGTGTTACAAAACTGATTACATTGGCTCTTAAGTGATACTGATCTATTAATGAGAGATGGAATGTAGTGTAAATAATTACATCACACGCAAGGTTTGTAAGACACTTTCGTATGCACTGAATGTACAGCCGTTGAGAAGGAGCGGAATTGTACTTGTTCGCCATCATTAATTAAACATGCACTACTTTCTGTCCAGTTCTCCGGTGTATCCGTCTCCTTACCTGTATAAATGAGCACGTCAAACGAACACGGTCCTTCAAGCAACGGTAGGAATGTCACCGAAGCTGTTATTTGTCTGGAAATGCAACTGAAGTATATCACAAGCAAACTGTTGAAATATTTCAAAAGAATCACAGGAAGAATTCTTTTTTGAAATGCGGAATTGATCAAAATCCAATCCTATTATTACCTGATCACATCAGCCATTTCTTGTTTGATTTTCTTTTCATCCTTTTGTCTGGTCGAATTTTCACTGAAAAAAAAAAAAATCTGATGGCCAAATCAGGTTTCTGGCTTAAGCCATTCCCTTTCTAACACTGCATCCTCCTCCTCATCCCGATCCAATTTATGAGGATGAAGCAATGTCATCATTGATCTTGATGATTTAGTTTTTTTTTTTTTTTTTTTTTAAAGAAAATTCCTTTTTAGCAAAGAAACGCAACAAATAATATCAAAATACCCGTCTTGCTCAATAGTTGAATCTGTTTCAATGTCAAACTGCCATCGTTCCAATACATCTTTAGTCGGTATATCTGAGATCACAACAACAAGTTTTCTTAACTGCTTGTTTTCCAACCAATCTGAAAGAAAACGGTTTAGCAGAATCACGATGAATTTAAAACGTTTAATGCTGTTGGTGACAAACTCACAAAGAAAACAGAAGAACTGCAGTCAATCACAGTAACCAGTCGTGATGGTTAAGAATACGAACACTTCCTGTGATACATTCTGTTAAAATTAAGACTTTAACACTTTATTTCCTTGAATATCAGCTAACTTAATCTAGAAAATCATTGTACTGAGAATGACGCTTAAAATGTTTCTTATCTGGTACAGCTTACGATAGTTTGCTCTCACCAGTAACTTAAAGACTATATCCCGTATTCAAAAGTATGTCAATAAATACCTATCGCTTATTCACTATGAAGTATATTCGGCGGGACCAAATAATATCCCACGCCCTAAGTACCAAAAGCTGTACACAAGCTGATAATATCTGACAGCATCGCCAAATGTAATAGGCATCAGTGCTTAGAAAATGAAGTGATTAAGTAAAAAAAGAGAACACTCTTTGCTGGGCAACGGTTCCAAAAATAGGATGTGAAGTTTTTAAAAAATTTTTTTAATATAATAGAGTAAACGGGATGTGAATGCAGAAATCAGAAACTTAGATTGGTCATGCAAGAAACGAAAATATCTTAGCTACACGCAAAACCTAGATATTACCCAACAATCTTTCGTTTTTAAAAGAAACTGCAGAGAATTAACTTTACATTAAATGAAGGAGAATGGTATTGCGACTTGATTGACCCATAAGTGGAAGCTCCTGTCAGAACTTGGAAACAAAAGAAAAGAACCTACACTTTACTTGTTGAAGGAGTGGCGCCAAATATTGCTGCAGTTCCGGATTATTAGTAACGAGCATGGTGAGTCCATACTTTTTTTCTCGTTTGAAAGAATCTGCCGGATATATACCTCGCAGATAAAGGATGGTATTAAGGCCAAAATCTATAAAATCATTTTGTTTAGAGTGGTTTAATTTTATTAAATTGGTATTAGTAGTAAATTAAGGCCTGAGAAATGAACGTTTTAAATAAAATTCCGCCTTCAGAATTTGCTTTGTCGCGAAATATGTTGAAAGACAGAGCTGAAAGGTAGGAGGCATAAATGACATTCCTGATTTTAATGATGAAGAACACAATGGAGAGGGTGACAGGACATATCCCGGCGTCATTTTAATCGTTCCAAGTCAGTTTTTGACAAAACTACGGTTTCACAGATTTCAAGAAAGTTTAACAAATACGGTAGACTCTTAGTCTGAAACTATTTCAGTCTTCTAAAATTTCTTAAACTACTTGAAATGCCAGTCAGCTTGAGCAATATTAGAACTGTTAAACCGAAATAGGAAGAAGAAGAGGTGGTACTCATGAGTAAGTTATTTAACTTCAAGATAACTACATTTTTAAGAAGCTTACGAAAGAATTCTTGAACAAGTTGTGCTGATCCTTTCAGACATATGACATCACGAGTTTTAGTATCGGTTGTCATTGCTTTGTCTTCTGAAACTGAAATACATCACAAAACAAACTACACGTAAGACGTGAGAGGTCATCCAATGTTTCAATCATCTTGTTATCTCATTATAAAACACGAAAACCTCTATAAAGGATAACTCTACAACAAACTGAGGTGGGATGAAGCAAAACAACCGCAAGAACCGACCGGCGAACAACGTCCAACCGTGCGATAAGAATGATATGAAGTGCTATGAGGTTTCATTTATATAACATTTGTGGATGGATAATGAGGATGCGGGGATGAGGGGTCGAGGAGTGCTCAGTTATCGGGTTCATTATTCTGGGAAGGATGATGCTCAGAATGGCGGGTTTATTCAAAGATGGGATAGATTACAATTCCTTCCCATAAATTTCTTTCACTTCATCACAGTTGCATTCGTTCGCGTCGATAGCTGACAGTTTTTCGGATTAAATTTTAAATAGTGTAACGAAACCTTCATTTCTCTGCGTTGTAGATATTTTTATATTTGACCTATCATTTCTGTGGCAAATGGTAGAATATGACCCTTCAAGATTAGATGATAGATGATCAGATTAGTTATTAATTTGCAGTGGTTTAATTGTGTGTTGATATTATTGGTCGCTTATCGGTTGGAACTAATTGCTGCTGGCTGAACAAAATGAGAGCTATGATCTCGAAGACAATTTGTATGAGTAGCGCTAATGTTCACTTCTCTTCCTCGTTGTTTCATTAAGGATGGAAGGCGCTTCAGCTGGTTAAAGAGGCAACTGTAAGTTCCAGCATTCTAGAGAAGACTTTTGAAGGTTATAGCATTTCATATAAGAAATTGATACAAACACATGAATGTTTTCAAAGTTCGACGCGAAGGAGTGATAATTGTGAGTAGAGAAGAGATTGATTTCTTGCTAGGTGATCTGTTGACAAGATATTATGCTTCTGTTCGCTTGAGCTTTCTTACACTAGTGGCCCATTCTTGAAAGCGATTTCATCCTTTCTTCAGTAGGGAGAGGATTGATTCAGTCATCTTCCCTCTTGCATTTCATAAATGGGTATGATACCAATGTAGTGTGCGCCACCTTCTCTCTGATAGCTGATTTCTAATTAATCACTTATAAGAAAGTGAACTAACGGTTTTGCTTAATTTTGCAGTTCATGCTGCTGCTAGGTTACCTGGTTTGTCGCCTTTGTGGCTCACATATGCCAGTTGTTAGTTGGAAGCGCAGCACGGCAGCACTACCAAAGGTTTGCACAGGAGCAGAAAAGATTGTTCCTTTGGGCTTTGCGAGGGCCGAAGAGCCAAGAAGTTATGAACGCAGGCTAAAACTGGTGATCAGACCAACACCGGAAGATGGCTGGTATGTTATACAACAGAATGGTCTGCTGAAGTCGTACTTACAGGTCTGCTTGATCCGTATCATCGTGTTGTGCACCTCATAATTTACTTTCCACATTTCGATACCGTGGTTAGATGTTTATTAGCAGTGACTATTATCAGTAATACTTCCAGTGAAAGGTCGCTGCACTCACTTCTATTTCTTTTTGTACAAACGATATTTTCGGAAGATTGCAGAGAGGGAAATAGGTTTATCTGTTCAAAATCAAGTTTATCTGTTCAAAATCAATTTTTCCTCGTTAGTAATATATCTCTCTGATATAAGTGCTGCTTCAATTTAATAGGCCACTTTCAATCGTCAGTAGATCTTTACAGCTTTCCAAGGCAAGACTTACGGCGATGGTAACTGCAACAACTGTTAGTGGTTTTATCATGGCTCCAGTTAGTTTGTCGCTAGGCCCACTAGCAGCATGCACTGCCGGTACTGCACTTTTAAGTGCATCTGCAAATACTTTTAATCATTTGTTGGAGACACCTTATGATGCGCAAATGAGAAGGACGCAAAGTCGACTGCTTGTCGTGCACAGGTTGATTATTATAGTATTGGTGGCAAGTTGTTTGTTAGTAGGTGGAGGTGAAGTATGTCTCACTACTCGAGACAATCTTTAATATGTTTTTTTTTTTTCTTTTTTTTGAATATAAGCGATAAACCTGACAGTGGAGAATGTGCAATTTTTTTAAATGTTTTGAACTACTAATCGATACTTTACAATTGCACACTTAGCTACATATAATCTTCATTTTCAACCTCATGGGGATTGAATTTTATAGAGTAGAAGATTGACTCTTCACATATTCAGATTGATAAGATTCCATTCAGATTTTCGCCTTTCCATGCGGTTAGTTTTGCGCTCTCAACAGCAGTGGTTGGAATGGTAACATTATGGATTGGTTGTAATCCATTAACCGCAGCACTTGGTTTACTCAATGCATTTTTATATGCAGGTTCAGTTATTCCTTTTATTTCTTGCAACATATATTCCTTTCATTCCTAAAATCATTTTATTTGGAAGAGATCATTTTTAGTTCAGCCGAAAGGAGGGTTTTTATAGGTGTATATACGCCAATGAAACGTTATAGTATTATGTGCACGTGGATTGGAGCTGTTGTGGGTGCCATGCCACCTTTAATGGGTTATGCTGCTGCTACGGGATCCATTCAGCCTGCTTCTTTAGTGCTGGCTGCCATATTATATTGCTGGCAGTTCCCTCATTTCAATGCACTCAGTTGGAATTTACGTGCCGACTACACTCGTGCCGGTTATCGGGTCATGTGTGCAGTTAATCAAAGGCTTTGTCGATTCACTTCGCTCAGGTAGTATTCCTTATTAATTCCACCACGTTTATTATCATTTCGTTATAACCTTCTCCTTCATTCTGTTGTTAGAATCATTATCAAATATTCTTGTTAAGATTTCATGGCCTGTTTCAGGTATTCAGTGGTAATTTTATTGCTTTGCTCGCTGGGAGCACCCTCAGCAAATCTGACGAAATGGTTTTTTGCTGTCGAATCACTTCCATTCAATGGTTTACTGCTTTACCTTTCCTATAAATTTTATCGGCACCCAGATGCAAAAACATCAAGGACACTTTTTCATTACACTCTCCTCCATCTACCGTTAATCATGATGTTAATGACAGTAAGCAAGTTTGGCGATAGTCAAGATGGTTTTGAATGATGGCTCTGCTTTATTGCTTTTTTTTACGGATGCAGTAACGATCACTTTATTTAATCTTATTAGTTGATAGAAAGTCGTGTTAACAGATCGCTTTAGTTTCTTATTCTATCCTCACTTCTAGTATAGTAGTAGTTCCATTTCATTACTAGTAAATTAATAAATAAAAACTAACAAAGTCTTCAGTTTGATAGCATCAGCAAGGCTGGTTGATACGGGAGGCTTCTCTGTCACCTAACAACTGTGGGTAAATCTGGCAACACTCATTGTTTCATATAAAAATACCGTGAGGTATTTCTTGTTGGTGGGCATAAAATATAAGGGAGGCTCATAATCTTCGTTTGAATATCTGTCTTATATATGACTTAGCTCAGTTTCATCTCTCATTACACCTACTCTCCTTTTTTTAATGTTCTGAATTTCATTTGTGTTATTGCATCATCTTGTGTATTGAACATGTGATAGAAAATGCCATTGTTAGATATAGAGTCGTTTTTTCAACATGATTTTTTCTACTCACTATGATAGCCTATCTAGTTACAAAATCGCTTTAGCCGTGATATTATAGAACATGGATGATCTGGTTTTAGCGTTTTAGTTTTCTCTTTATGATTTCCATTGAAATCCTTTGTAGCAGGTATTAATAAATATTGCGGCGACAATAAAAAAAAGTTTTGAACCACTCTGCAAGTAAGCTACCCGTATTTTGATCAGCTGTAGCGCAAAGATTACCCATTAACCATCTCTAGAGTTCAAGAGGCCATGAAGCATTACTTTAAACATCGTTATAAACTATAATTGAAAACAGTAAACTTGCAAGCTTGTCAAGCACTTTGGAAACACAGTGTCATTGAGAAGATGAGATAGAGATGGTCCAAGGAAGTACCTGGTCATGTACTGCGTTTTCTTGTTTTGGACAAGAAATCTTATATGGAAATTTCGTGGCCAACTTGGAAAAGTTTATATGTGGCATTTGAGTGTTTTAACTATTCATGTATATCGTTTTTTCGATGGTCTTTTGAGATAGATTATCAGCACCTGGTCTAATTCGCGAAGATCCCAAATAAATAATAGAGATGCTTCCTGAAGTGCAGAACAGCTGAGTCAACAGGAGCCTTGTGCTCGTTACAAAACTGCAGTCAGTTCTTAACGTAGATCTTTAACAGAAAAGACCTTTGATGACGCCAACAGCAAGGTCAATGATAGATGTGAGTATTAACTCCTCTTTCTATCCATCCTCATGTAAAGGAAGCCCAAAAAAAAAATCACTACACTAATGACGATAAATTTCTGCAGTGCAACATTCAACATCATTCAATACTACAAAGAACATGATGGAAGAGGAATGTAACGGAATGGTGAACTGCAAATTAGTGAAGCAACTGTTGCAGAAGGTGGTTAATTCCACCCCTCCTCTCCATGTCGGTCCCAACTAAGCGTGGTATTTTTTTGGGTCTCATACAATGACATCTGCTCCAACATTTGGCAATTCTTTGATCGATGAAAACATTTGGTA
This sequence comes from Dipetalonema caudispina, assembly GCA_013365325.1. Taxonomy (NCBI): domain Eukaryota; kingdom Metazoa; phylum Nematoda; class Chromadorea; order Rhabditida; family Onchocercidae; genus Dipetalonema; species Dipetalonema caudispina. The sequence goes on along the minus strand of JABVXV010000021.1, from coordinate 133,348 downwards.
ATAGAGAATAGCTGGCTAGGAGAATCGCAATTTAATAACATCAACTTACGGTATCACATCGTTGCATAATTTACATGTTATGACATGTATCAAGCCTCAATCAACTCAATCGGCTTATCACAAGCCAGATGGCACTTCGTGGTTGGCTGTAGTGATAAGAGGTGGAGCAATAATGTATGCCCTGCATGTTTTTAACTGGCCACATGAAGTATGGATGTAGAATTGAGGACGGTATGCAATGGTTGTACGTTGGTATTTGCTGCGTCGATTGCTTGTGATTTTCTGGGTTGTGACGTTTCTTATTAGTATTATTCTCTATTCATTCTGTAAATATAACAATGCGGTAGATCACGACATCCGGTTAAATTTCGAAAATCGTTTGCACAAATTGCAGGACGATTTAAGGAGGGTTTGTCTTATTTCTTTTCATCTCATATGATTCGAAAAATGGTCACATCTACACTTATTTCACACTTTATCCATTTATCCTTATTCGACCTTTGCTCTCTAGACCTACTGTGCGTATTAGATCTTTTCGAATGTAAACTACATAGTTCCAAGCATTTTTGACCTGCCATTTACCAAACTTTCATGTGATTTTTATGAATTTCTATAATAAGATAAACAGTTTAGACCCAAATGTTGCTAAGGGATCGAGATCGAGAATGTTATCTTTCTAATAATTTCCCAAAATTGTTGGCTAATGATTCGAAGGTAAGTGAAGCTCCTCTGTCCTTACTGATATTTTTCATTTCTATGAAATCTGTTTTGCAGCATTCCTGGAAATCATGAAAGTCTTGTGAATATCACATTCATATTTGCATCTTGAAAAATGAGAGAAGAAAAAGAAAATTCCTCATCGATCGATTAGTTTTCTTAAGTGCTGGAAGGCTTATAGCTTATTGACTTATATGTAAAGATAGACTGATCGTTTATCATCAAAATGTTTAGTCTTCATTGTATAGAGTTCAGTAAAGACTCCATGAACTCAGGAAAAGTTGTCGAAAAGATTAATATAGTTGAAAAATAGGTTATAATTAGCGTATGAGATCATTTTGACAAAAGCTTTCTCTTGGATAACTAAATTAATCGGTAATAATTTTGGATCTAAAAAAGCGAGAACGCGTTTAAAATTTGTTTGTTTGCGTAATTTATTTTCAGGAATTGGCGCTTTCGCTACCAACGTTAGTTGACTTTTTGCCTCATCTCTATACTGTGCCAAACAATGCATTGCATCCTGCATTAATTTATCCGAGTAATTTCTCAAGGATGACAAAGACGGACCTTGTTATTGGTATACCAACAGTTGCTCGACGCAATGTGCGTGGTCGTTGACTTATTCCAGCTTTTAAGTGGCGGATTACAACTCTCATTAGCCTCCTATTTTTTAAAATCTCGTTTTATCTGAATAAATAGATTTGTTGCTAGAAAAACTTATGAATTTATTATATTTAGCAGTCTTACTTGATATCGACACTGCAGTCACTGATTGGAGGATTAACAAGCAGTGAAATTAAGATGGTTAGCATTATTGTTCTCATTTCCGATGGCAAAGGTCCCAATTCTTCATTCGTGAAACTTCAGTATGCTTCATTGCAATCAGAATTTCCTTTTGAATTGAACTCTGGACTGCTAACAGTATGTCTTGTTTTAAATTTCTTTTAGCACAATGTTTTCCGCTAAACATTATTTTTGTATATGCAGGTTTGAAAAATTTTTTGAGTTTATTAAGGAACGTACAGAGTGTCTAGAGAGGAGATGTTTTCTCCTTGTCTTTTGTAAATTGAATTGAAATCTCACTTATGTGGTGTTTTCAAAATATCACCGGAGTTATCGATTTGATTTCTCTTCATTTCTACTTGTTCAATCTTGAGCACAATAAAAAAGCAGTTAATCGTTCTGTGTCACAAGAACTTCTTTCCAGGTTATTGTCCCACCTAATGAGTGGTATTCTGATTTATATTCTGTCACTCCGACTTTTAACGATTCTCCAGAGCGAATGTACTGGCGTACGAAACAGAATCTAGACTATATGTATTTGATGTTGTATTCTCAGCAACGAGGTAAATTCCAGTCAGAACATATCAATAACACAGGATCTAGTCTAGATTATCCAAAACTTCATGAGTAAAAAATTTTAGACGAAATACTGTTTCAGGTGAATATTATTTACAGTTAGAGGATGATGTGCTCGCAAAAGCTGGATATGTCAGTCGCATCAAAAAGTTTATTGATGGAAGAATAGCGGATGATTGGCTCATGCTCGAGTTTTCATCCTTAGGCTTCATTGGGAAACTTTTTCGAACCTCCGATATCACATTATTACTACAGTTCATCGCAATGTTCCATCGACAAAAACCAGTGGACTGGTTGTTAGATCTGCTGTTTGTAAACCGATATTGCCATCCGGAGAAGTCCGCTAAGCATTGTACTGAGGTTTGTATGCATCCGAAAATACCAAATATCATAGCAACGTCTAGTGCAAAGAATATTATATAAGTTGGTTTTCACTTTTCAGTTTTGAAGTGTGTTAGCTATTTGCTGTTAAGGTTCCTTGACAGTTCAGTTTGAAATCTCATTGCGATTTTGTTGTGTGAATCACAATGTGTTATTCTTGAGAGTTTTTTTTCAGTGACCTTTTTAAATGCAGATGATCTAGTTGAGGTACTTGAAAAAGATTGCGTTGGGAGTTTTTTGCAGCTTTTTTGATGGCGTTACTCTTTTAGCACGTAAGTTGAATTCTACAACCCTAGTATGAAACTCTATTCAGTTAAAAATTGTCATTCGAAAGTTTTGGTAAATTTACATGTTATGCAAGAAGATTAGGTGCGTGAAAACACGTGTATCATTCTGCTGTTGCGTCGAACAAGCATATTTATTTGAATCTGCTATGAACTTGAGTTTCTGCATCTCAAACATATTCGCACAGCTAGTTTTAGTTTGTATGTCTTTTACTTTAGTGTTGCGAAAACTTCATCAGAAAAGTGAAGTTCTTGCAATCTCCAACTTTACTACAGTGATAGAATGAGTGAAGTGTTACGGAAAAAGTTTTAGACAGCTTTGTCTTACGATTAAAAGTACTTCTTTTTTCAGATTGTAAAGCAGCACCGTATTCGTCATCGACCCTCTCTTTTCCAGCATATAGGTGTTCATTCTTCGCTAGCAGGGAAAGTGCAGAAATTACGGGAAAGAGATTTCGGCAAGGCACAGCTTTATATACCACATCGTGATAATCCTCCCGCTAAGATCACCACAACGCTTAAAACTTATATGCTCTTTGGTGAGTCTTTTGTTTCCAACCGTACAATTGAAGGAAGTTTTTTAACTGTTCAAGTCATTAACTGCTGTTTATGGTTTTGAGGAAACATGCAATTTGACCAATCCGCAAAATTTGTACACATTTAGTGTATAAAAAATTACAGACAAATTTACATACAATAAATAGCGTTTTCGTCTTTTATTACTGTAGAAGGACTGAGAATTAAGGTTGAAAAAATCTTTTATTTTTTCGGTGTTGCGGAGATTTTTTCCTTTCAGATATTGAAAATGCTTATACCGGCAGCAACTATTATTGGGCTTTTGCTCCAGTTCCTCAAGACTATATATTGTTCGAATTTCATTCTGCGATTACTCTGATCGGTTCGTTAACCGGATGTTTGTTCTAATTGATACCCATCCTTATTGCCAGTTAAATGAAATTATTTAAGGTGTCGTTGTTCGTACTGGTAACCCCGAGCATCAATATGACATATTGAATGAAAGTGCGGAAGTGCTACTGAGGAAGGTGAATGAGGATAACTTCACCTCCATAGCTCGCTTCAATGAACGTGGTACTGTACGGGTCGATTTCACTGAGGGCGTCAGAGTGACTTCATTGAAAATCGAAATTCATGAGGGAAGCTCCAACTGGCTCATCATCAATGAGATGCATATCATGGTAGAATAAGATCTTCATATGACCTTTTTTTTTAAATATTCTGTAAGCAGCTGCGGGTACATAATTTCTTCTCAGGAGTGTTTTTTTAGTACTCTATTTGCAGATCCGTATTTAACCTACGTGAATTACTCTTATTTCACCATCTTTCTGGACCCATCATTAAACTAAGCAGAGATTTTTTTTTTACAAATTGAATGAAAAGAATCACATATCGAGCATCATCCAGTGAAACGAAAGAGTCTCAGATAGGTAAAACTGCCTAACGGGCTCTTTCTAACGTCTTTTTCGTACAGGCAACTGTTTATTTTATAAAACGGAACACGTATCATACAATGTGCCGCATTTATAAAATGATGTTTTTTGACGATGACTTCATACAGAAGGTTAAATATGAATTATTCAGATATATGTGTTTTGCGAGCTTAGTACAGAGTCAATATATACTGTTTCTGTTACGCTACTACTGATACTGTTAATCAGTGGTGCACTATGTTCACTCGATTGTTAGTTTATAGTGATGAATTGATGTATGCAAGTGTGCGATATCTTTCATACACTTTTCCTGTCAATAAATTTTCATTATAGTTCTCTTGTGTTTCTTAACAACCAATGGTACCATCTTTACTTATACATTATGCATTAATGTTATTGGACTTTATCCTCCAGATTGATGGCGACAGTTTGCTGACACGTAATATTTCCCCTGGTATTGCAACGAAGCTATTTAATGACAGAATTAATGTGTGTAGTGAATGTCTGTTGCCCTTATCTTCCCAACAGCAATGACAGTTTAGGTAGACATTGATAGCGGCTTATCAGTAGGAGAAGGGGAAGAGAGGCAGTCCAAAGAGCAGAGATAAATGTTCAATGATTGTTTAAACAAGGAATTTCTTGTGCAGTTAGTCTTTCGGAACCTCCTCGTCACCTTTTTCACTTTTTGAGAAGCGAATGTGCGACCGCGATTGATTAGCAAGACGTGTAGTAGTCCCATTCTGCTGTTTCGTTCATTTCAGTTTTTCACTGAGCCTGTTCTACCAATGAACCTCCGCTTATTTGCTGTTTTTCATGGGTTTTTAATCATTCAAAAGATTGTCCTTTCTTCGGCCTTGTTTTCAAAAAATGTGGTTTTATAACGGCAGGGCGTTTCATAATGTCAGTACTTATAAGTAGAGGCATTACTAGTTTTTTAGATTTATATTGCTTTTTAGAAAATCCACCGAGGTTTTTACTATTTAATTGATTGGAAGATCGAATCCATAAAAAATTCCTTAGGTACGCGGGTTTTTTCTAGGCAACCAGTTTTTGCTGAGGTAACTGTTCTGCTCACTAATAATAATATTGTGACAGTTACGAAAAGTGACGCCTTTGGCCTAGTTAAAATGAATAGCAGCAGTAACATCGAGTATAGCAACTGTAATGTTTGATGCTTTTTTAGTAATCGTTACAAATTAATTGGTGGCATTTACACTGTGATTGTATATAGTGTTTTAGGGTAATCAATGGGACATAGTCAGCAGGTGGCGGATGTATACGCAGGCCAGAGTGTGTTGGTCACTGGTGCAAGCGGCTTTCTTGGCAAAGTTCTCATCGAGAAATTATTGTATTCAGTAGACTCATTAAAAAATATTTACTTGTTAATTCGTCCAAAAAATGGACTTGGTCCAAAGCAACGAATGGACACAATTATTCAGGTTTGTGTTACCTTTGAAGGAAGAAACGTCAAGTGTGGACGATTTAAGATAATAAGATTAGTATAGCTTTTGTTAAGGTATGCTTATGAATACGTGAGCACTCGGTGCCAGAAATGTTGGTAAGTATATTTATATTTAATTATCGTTTCAATCTTTCAGGGTCCTTTATTCGACCGACTGCGTCGATTCAATCCTGGAATGTTCTCTAAATTGATTCCAGTTGGTGGTGACATTATGGAAGAAGGTTTGGGTCTCAATCAACTGGATATGCAAACTATCTGTGATGAAGTTTCGATCGGTAAGTTGGTGATGAAAGCATTTCGCCAGGCTTCATCTCACAGCCATTCATTTCAGTATTCCACTGTGCGGCAACCGTGAAGTTTGATGAGGCCTTACGAATATCTATAGAAATGAATGTTCTCGGGACACAGCGACTCGTTGCTCTTTGTCATATGATAAAAAATTTACTTGTAAGTCCTCCTCTGTTCTGCTGTTTATCTCGTATTAGGCTTTTAGATACATTACTTCTGCATTTCTGTTGTAGGTGCTGGTTCATGTCAGTACAGCATATGCAAACTGTGACAAATCAGAGATACTAGAGATAGTTTATCCACCTCCTGTGCCACCGAATAAACTTTTCGAAGCGATCGATTGGATGGATGATGTGGTAATTGATGCCATCACGCCACATTTGCTCGGTAAACGGCCGAACACTTACACCCTAACAAAAGCTCTTGCTGAAGTTCGTTTATCTCAAATATGTATAGCTATAAGCTTCAAAGTTCTTAGTCCTGCCGATTTGCTTGTTGAGAAGGAAATAGTAAATATATGGCGGAGCACAGGGGAAAACTCTATATTGTGATGCGGAAAATATCTGGTAAGTTAAGTGTTCAGCAAATATAGGGGATAGATGTGATAATGCTTATAGGACACACTGTTGAAAAGATTCTTTGAGCTAATTGTTGGTGAAGCTATTTGAAATTAACTAAAATGGAGGGTTTTGCATGGAAAATTTTTCTTCCAAAGATGAAATTTGTACGGTGATACATTTGCTTGAGATAGTCGTTAGATATTTTCATTAGTTTTGGTGAAACAACGAAGTCATTTGAAGAAGTAAAGTAAGTTTGGGTATATTTGGAGAAGTATTGAATGTTTCTGTGGTTGTATCAACCGTTGGAAATATATATTTTATAAATGAACATTAAGATGGTAACGTCATTTCGAAAATAGAAATGATTTTAAATTATAAAGGTTTAAGGAAATTTGTTCCGATAAATACTATGTTTAATATTGATGAGTAGTGCGTTTTATCTCTTAATGCTGATGTCGTCAATGTGCCTCAGCTGGTACTTTTTCTTTTATTTTCCATAGCAGTTGCTCAGTTTGTCTTTTTTAGGTGCAGCTGATGGAAGATGCGAGACGGTTACCAGTAATTATTGTGAGGCCGTCGATTATAGGAGCCATGTGGCGAGATCCCCTTCCTGGTTGGACAGATAATTACAATGGACCAACAGGAATTTTTGCTGCTGTGGGTTTCATTTCGCTAATAACAGGCAACCATGAGCGTCACCTTGTTTCCCTTAAATTTATCTTTTGCGGTGAAATTGATAATTTTCTCGTTTCATCCATTTCTGCATCAATCCGTGTTAGTTAGAGACATTGTTGTCATCTTACTGTTTATTCTTATCCGATTCCAAGGCATTCACACAATCTGAATTTTATTTCCAAGAGATTCAGCGTGATATTGAATTTTGCAGTCGATATGACGTTAAGCCCACTTTGTCTGCAAATGGGAACAGATTGTGTTTTATAGTGCGGCAAGGGTGTATTGACAAACATGTGTGGCAGCAGCTCAGCGAAAGCGGATATAATACCAGTCGATATCGTTTCGAATTTGATGATCGTTGCTGCGGCTCACAGAACTTACACCGAGTAATATATGCATAATGATGTTTCATCAGTCATACTGTTGCCTAGAGCGTGTCACTTCCATGAAAGATGAAACTATGTAAATGTTTAGGTATGAGTCGATACCGGTGATACACTGTTGTTCAGGAGCGTTGAATCCCGTCCAATGGGATTTTATTGTTAATTTCATCGAGCGCTTTTTCCGCGCTTATCCACTAAACGAATGCTATCGCATCCCATCAACTCACTTTCACTCCTCTAGACTTTTGTTCGAATTCAATTTTTATCTGAAGCATATGGGTCCTGCTTATCTTATCGATCTTCTGAACTCATTCTGGGGTCCAAAAATGAGGTAGTCCTTTTCACAAAACCTAATTTTTCATTTATATCACTTCTTTTCGTCGCTTACTCTTTGTTTTTTTGCAGATTTACTCGTATCTATCAGAAAGTTTTGAGACTAGTTGAAACATTGCATTATTTTACAACTCGAGGTTGGGATTTTGATTCCAAAGGTCTCATCGATTTGTGGGAAACGACTTCAGAGGGGGATAAAAAAGTCAGTTTATCATATTCTTGTATGTTTCATGTTTTGTTATGTCTTCATGTGATTAGTTTTCTTACACTAGTCGTTCCTGAAAATGTGTATAACCACTTCGAAAATTATACTGGTTCTGATTGCATTCACTTCAGTGAAACACACCACGTTTTTGGAATATATTGAACAGAGCAGATCATTTTTAAAACTTTTACCATACTTTTGTAATGAAAAAATTCTTAGCATACATGGTAAAGATATAGTTGCTTGTCATTTTGCAGATTTTCAATTTTGACATACGACAATTGAATTGGGATTCTTATCTATTCGATTACCTTATGGGCGTTAAACGATACGTCGTTAAAGATCGCCTGGAAGAACTTCCAAAAGCAAGGCGAAATCTTTCCTGGTATGTAGATCCTAGAACAGTTGTCTTCAGCTTATAAATATTTTCTTTTGTACTTTTTCTTTTCAGGCTGAAGCTATATGCTGCAATTTTCAACGCTCTAATTTGGTGGATTTCTATACGTATATTTGCAAGGTTAATTAACTACACTATTTTTTTTTTTCCCCCCCCCCCTTCCTTTTTCCATGGGGAGAGGGGAGAAAAAAGTGTAGTAATCAACAAAAGAGAAATTGGCTCTACAGAACTCTCCAAATATTGGTACCTAAGTACTATGGGTCTGACGGAAATAATACATCCCACCCCGGAGATTACCTGTTGGTATCGTAGTTTTTTCGTACTGCGGTTACATTTTCAGACTTTTCAGACATCGTTCTAGAAGATATCGCTGGTTTAGTGGGAGTATCGGGTTTCTGTTGACATATATTTGGTCAAATTACAATTTCCGTCCACCAGTTCGTTTGAAAAGCCTGGAAGAATACAAACAAAGAACAATTTTTAAGTGAAACATTATGTTTAGCTGTTGAGCCACTGTGGTAGGATAAGTTGTTGGGTTGAATACCCAGTAAGTCACCTTGTGGATCTCATGATTTCACTTGTTGATTTGTTACAAAGTTTTTCATATGTTAAAGTATTTATACATGCCCCCTACTCCTCTCATGTTCGTAAGTTAGACGATATTTATGTTCTGCAATTGTTATCACTGTGTTTTAAAAGGATCGCCTAACTTCCAAAGTTTCTTATCACTAAAATTTAATACTTGTTCTCGTTATAAACAGTGTAAAGCTCTTTGGAAGCTTTTCCACAGTGATTTGTGATATCCACTGGCGAATGCACTGTATATAAGGCCATTAGCTGTCCTTCTACTTCAATGCAATAAAGGATTACGATGGTGTTACGTGCAGAAACTGAAATGCTGATGTAGTTAAAGCCGATTTGATTTATTGCGAACCAATAAATCGCTAATTAGTTGTGAAATGGTTGCGTTTTTTGAATTAGGTGGGGATGTTCTAAAGCTGCCAGTCCCATTTACGTCAATCTTCCTTTCTTCATATTTCCATTTTAGTTCTTCAATACTTTATAGGTCCTATCATTTGGTCCTGCTTGTTTTGTTTGTATGAGAAAGTGCTCAAAAAGCTGATTGTCTCGTCTTAATGTTATTCACTGTTGTCTACTTTTGTTTTAATGTCCCAAAGAGCTCAAAATCTACAGAAAGTTCAACCGAACATCTGATCACAGTGTTCATGGTCGTGACCGTTATAGAAGTATTTGCCTTGAGTCAATCCAAAATTCGCTTTACAACATCGGTAAGATTGATTACTGTTTAGGGGGGCATACTTTAGCATATGCACTTATAAAAGCTTTTTTTTTTTTTTAGAATGTAATCCTTGTTGATAATAAGGTCGAGGTTATCGGACTAGAAATTCTTGTATATCGTTTCACTCTACAATTATCAATTATGTTTATTATAAAACTATGCATATTGTTTTGCGGTAAATTGAAACATTTCCTGTGCGGGTATCAGATTGTAAAGAGGTTTATGTTACCATAACATTGGCTCGAGTTGAGCTGCAAAACGGATGTAAGCCATGTACATAATATGGTTGTATATGTGAATGAGAATCTCTATCGTTTATCACAAATATCACACAATGATATGAGGTGAAAAGTTAAGTTGTATTGGTCGATAATGTGGAATATGAAGCTGAGAGAAGGTATTGATGGATAAGTCAAGGTGCTATATTTCGTTTTTTGTTTGAATAACGTCATATTTATTATGAACGCAAAAATTTACTGTTGTTTGATTGAGCATTAATGTTACTATTATTGTTGGTACATGGCTTATTTAGGACTAAGCACTAAAATGTAGATTGATTTGATTGGTGTGTCTCTTCAAAACTTTACACTGACTGCGAAGTGTATGGAAAAAGTTGTCATTATGTGGAAGAAAAATTTGTGCTTTGCGCTAGCGATTTGATTCGCATGGAATCGTACAGTTTCCTCGACATTAGCTGCACTGGAACTATCAAAATTATGTTTTATGATATTTATCGAATTGCTGCTTGCATAATGTGATTGAATAGAAATGAAGCGGGTTGAGAGTGAGTGAATAAGTGATGAGTAGTTCAACTTATCAAGGAACAAAAAAAAAAAAAAAAAAAAAAAAATTGACGAAGCTACATGAACTCTTCGTGAATTACACGGCTACGAAATGTGAAACTACTTTACTGATCAAGAAATCCCAGTAATGATTCATTTCAGGGATTTAGAGGTTACGATTTGCTTGTAAGAAGCAATGGTAGCAACCTGCAGAATAATGGGCAATAGATGTTTGAGGACCCTCAAGCATAACGCTCAAATGGTGTTCTTGTGGGACGTTTTAAAAATAGACGACAAATAATTTGCTAGGGTTAGCAAAAAATGAACCAGTTTTTTGATTCTATATCAAAGCGTGACATTCTATCGGTTTCATTAATCTTTTTTTCTTGTTTTTTTTTTTTTTTCTCTCCCTCTCTGTTTTTTCCCCTTGTGGGTATTAGAGTGCTACAGAATGCATAGAATTCCGGCGTTTACAATGAAATCATAAGAGCGTTGTTGATCAAAATTATCTTGTTGTTTCTCTGTTTAGGGAGAAAGAGAGCATAGTACATCGTGTGTTGCTGTCTTATTAGTGCATCTGTATCAACATTAGTATTTGTATTGATTCTACGATTCATTGTATGTCGCTAATGTTTTATTGTTAATTACTACCCTTTTTTTTCTAACTTAATATTGTGGAAAAGTTATTAAGACAAAGGTAACTCAACCGCTGAGTGGATTAGTGATGCGACAACTCACGTTTTGAGCTTCGTTCGAGTGACTTGGACAAAACTGTATCTGGCATAGAATCGGGTAAGATGAAGAACTGGACCATTAATCAATAACTGAGAAGAGATGAATATGGATTAACGCAGTTGCCTTACTCATTCTTTTCGTCAACTGTGTTTGCAGGACATTTCAGTTACTACTACCACGGTGCGATGGATCTCTATCACAAATTTGCCAAGTAATTTTTCCCACTTTTCACGCATGTTTTGCATTTATCAAAAGAACTACCACCGGTATTGTGCGTAGCTGATACTGTTGATTACAAAAGTAGCCTGTATGTGTATGTGGATATGTATATATAAAAAATAGAGAGGAAGGTTCGTTACGGCAGGGTAATTTATAATTTACGAAGCCAGAAGATTACCGTTCCAACCAGAACTGCTGAGTTGGATATGAAGATCAAGCCTCAAGTGATCTGGTACTTCTTGCTGAAGCTGTATTAGTGTGTTGTAAGCCACTCTTTGGTATAAAATAAGATCTTTTAATTCAAATGGTATGTTTAAAACAGAAGTTAGATTTTATAATAATCAATTGAGGATGAACTGTTAGGATATATCACATACATTGCACCTGATGGATGTATACTCATCTTTGTACATAGGCGTTGGAAACGAAGACTTAAGGTATTGTAAATTCTGCAGGGAAGTTGATGCGAATCAGAAGAAGTTTGTTGAACGATTGCGAGAAGCCATTGCTATACCAAGTGTTTCCGGACAGCCGCAGCGACGTGCAGACGTTGTACGCATGGTCCAGTGGATGAAGATGGTACCACGATTATATTATCTGCAATATTCGGATCACTCTCTGTTAACAGAATTAACCTTACCACAGAATGCATTATAATTGCATGCCTACAGCTATTGTCCATTTAGACGCTGCTTGTATTGAAAATAACAGATTTATGGTGAAGGAGATAATTCTTTTTTAGATTCTATTTTTGTATGGAAATCCAATACAATGTGGAACTTTAGGCAATAATCATTAGTGAGTATCACCATTTAAAATCATATTTTTACTTTGCGAGGGGATATCTGTCCTTTTTATATAGCAGATCTATAGTAAAGTGATTAGTTTTCAGCAAATGGAAAGATTAGGCGTCAAAGTGGAGCTGTGCGACACTGGAAAGCAAACATTATCGGATGGTTCCAGAATCAATCTTCCTCCAGTTTTGTTTGGTACGCTTGGTAATGATAAGGCCAAGAAAACACTTCTCATTTATGGCCATTTAGATGTACAGCCTGCCGAAAATTCGGATGGTTGGAATACAGAACCTTTCAGTCTTGTCGAAAAGGTGCATCATGTATTATTTATAATTCCGGTTTCACATTCAGTATATTTTCTGAACATTTCAGGTTTGGAAATGAGTTTCAATGGCTACTTTATATTGGATAGGAAGGAACTGGCACTCATGAGGTGTCACAGCAATATGAGCTATTTCCAGAATGCCTTAATCTGTTTAGAAATTTTGAAAGATCGTTGTGATAAATTCAATTGTCATGACATGATTTCATAGCTTTTAGGTCTTTTTCTTCGAATAAAAACAAGTTATATACAAAACTGCTTTTCAGGATGGGAAATTATATGGTCGTGGCTCAACCGACGACAAAGGGCCAGTAGTTGCGTGGATAAATGCACTGGACATATTTTGTAAATGTGAAATCCCAATACCAGTGAATATAAAGGTATAATTTGAGCAGTTCAAAAAAATAACTGAGTACTTAGCCGTATGGAATTTAGGCTTCAGATATACGAGTACTAATCGATAGGCTATCATCGCTATGATTTTTCATGGCTTGGCGGGGTGCTTCCCATATTAAATGTCTAACAAACTCTATGTGGATAATAACGGTAGTGCTTCAATATTTGCAGAAAATTAGTGGATTATATAAATTATAACCTAGACCGTTCAAGAACAGTAGTGCTGTGGGTTGTAATATATATCATCCAGTTACTTTGAAGAAGTGAATTCAGAATGATCACGGAAGTTTCTATTAATTTTATCTGAAGTCAAGATCCCTATAAAGAGAAATTATGGAAAGAAAACATGCTAATTCCGATTACATATTACCATCGAAAAAGTAGCATTGATTGTTTCTGTAGCAGTGCATTCGTGCACTGTTATACATTCCACTTATTTGAAGTTCTGTTTCGAAGCAATGGAAGAAAGTGGTTCGCTAGGACTGGAAGAAATACTAAAGGAGAAGAAAGATACTTTCCTAAATGATGTCAGCTTTATCTGCATATCTGACAGCTATTGGCTTGGCAAAACTAAACCTTGCATTTCATACGGCTTGAGGTTGTCCAGTTTGATTTTTGACTTACAAATTGTAATATTAAAATTACTGCATATTTTATCAAACCTTTCTCTTGCATTAACACTCTTACTTCCTCCCATTTTTGTATATATCTGCATCAGTAATTAGGTATGTTTAAGGTTTTCCATAGATCTGATGAAAAAGTGACAACATTTTCTATTAATAGTTTTTATTCTCTCTCTTCTCATTCCATTATTTGTGTACTATGTCTTAGGGGTTTGTGCTATTATTTCATCGAGATAACCGGTTGCAAACAGGACTTACATAGCGGTGTCTTCGGAGGCTCCATGTAAGTTCATTTTTGACTCTTCATTTAAATGCACTATGGAAATTTGATCTAAGGGACTTTTTTTGTTCATATCATAGTCATATTTTTATCTTTCTTACTGAAAAAAAAAAAAAAAAAAAAAGAAAAAAAATGGAAAAAGGGCACTCTTATTTAATACTAGGAAACAAAAAAGAAACAACATGGTTTGTCGGTTTATGCTATCCTCTTAAATTCCGTATAATTCTATGTTCGGTTGCTAATAATACAATATTATTTGTTGAAATTCTCCATCACAATGTGTAAGCCATTCCATTGTTACCATGAGCTTCAATCGTGAAGTGCCTAAAACTGTAGCGGAGACCATGTAAGGTACTGTTTGTTCTAATTTAGATACGAGCCAATGTCAGATTTAGTTTGGGTGATGAGTCAGTTAACGGATGTGGAGGGAAGTATCATGATCGAAGGTATTATGGATTTGGTGGCTCCAGTAACGGAGGAAGAAATGAAATTGTACAAAACCCTCGACTTCGATGTGGTATGCATATTTATTGTCATCATACCATCAAATTAAATCAATTCTTCATTGTTCAGGAAGAGTATCGTGCCGATATTGGTGCCTTCAAATTATTAAGCGATTCGAAAGAAAAGATACTGATGAGTCGATGGAGATATCCTACTCTTTCACTTCATGGTGTATTTGTTTATTTTAGATTTTTATCATTATAGATCTAGCTATAATTATGCCATTCATTATTTTTGTATCTTATAATTATGTGAGTTTCATGAATAGTAATATGCCTGCTGTCTTGTTGCTTTTTCTGATTGCGATAATTCAAGCATTTAACGTTATTACATAGAGTTATGCGTTTTATGTATTTTTTAACATGTTCTGTTCATTAAAGGAATCGCAGGAGCATCTAGTGGCGAAGATGCGAAAACGATCATTCCAGCGAAAGTAATTGGAAAGTTCAGCATTCGACTTGTACCAAACATGGAGCCAGCGAAGGTGGACAGCCTTGTTATACATCATTTGAACGCGTTATGGAAGACTAGAGGTTCTCCCAACCACTTCGAGTAAATACTTAAATAATCGTTATCCATTAGAAGTCTTATCCTGCTTTATAATTGGTTTGGATAAAGGAGATTATTCCAGGATAAAGCCACTTCATTCGGGTGTTTACTGGTTATCTGATTTCAAAGATCCACACTACCAGTGTGCAGCGAAAGCTATCCAGAAAGGTACGGTGTTTTTCATTCACTAATCGAACTCTGCACTGCCGTATTACAAGTGCATTTTCAGTCTATGGAGTGGAACCGGATTATATTCGAGAAGGTGGTAGCATACCAGTCACCTTAATATTTCAAGAACTGACCCGAAGCAGCGTGCTCTTATTGCCCATCGGATCATCAGATGATATGGCCCATTCACAGAACGAAAAAATAAATTTGGTAAATTATATGGAGGGCATCAAATTGTTGGGAGCTTACATCCTTGAGCTAAGTGCTCTCTGAAGCAGTAAATTTTTCATCACGAAGAGGACGATTCTGTCGTCGACCTGTTTTTCTTATCAAGAAACCCGTGTTGGTACTTTTTCTGCTCGCTATAACTTGCTCTTTTCCAATGCAAAATCTGATTGTAATTTACGGTTTTGTTTTTTAACTCTGATTGTAATACATATTATTGTTTGCCATTATGTTAATAACACTTTATAATTCATGTGCCATAGTATATCACACATCATAATGGAATAAATATGGAATACTCTCAGCAGTTACCAAGTATTCATTAGACAAAGAGTATCAGCTAAAGTTTAATTCATATCCGTAGGCTTTTTACAAGACACTGTTTTGAATCCTGCAACGAAGAATTGTGTCAGTCACTGATTCAGTAAAATGACCATTACGGTGCCCAGCGTGATATGAAGATATTGTAATGATTTGTTTCGCACATACAGTGATAAGAATCTTCATGTCCACGATTTACTTTTTCCCGCCCTTCCGCATCAAATGTTTTATAATATGGCAGCAATTTGCTCTTGATTCTTCTTACATCTTCCTTAGATCTTTTTGATTAAGTTGCATGTTAGGAATTTAGAGACGGAAAAATAACGCCTCAGATATTTGAGGATAATTTGTTTTGCCTTCTGACTTATTCCAGTGAGCCACACTTATTTTCGGTAACTCTTCAATACAGTGAAGTGACTGAATGACCTTGAGATATTCAATAATTAGAGCCGGTTGCATATTTCCTTATACTGGAACTACCCGCACAAAAAAGACTGAAATTCTCCTAAATGAAAAGTGATAGAGAATTCCACGTATGGAAATATGAGTCATTTCGTTGTTAAGTGACAAAAATGTCTCTAAAGCGGTTATTTTACGGAACTTAAAGCCAAGTATAGTGTTAATCATGTTTATCATTGAGTAATAGTTATTCATTCCCAAAAAGTCTTTAATATTTCATCATACGTCACTTTCTCATTCTGTACAGTGTGCACAATCATGCTTCAGCGCCTAAGAATCAAGGATTTAATCGATTTCTCTATTACAAATTGTCTTTAGTTGATTAGCTTCGTACAAAACTTGGATAAACCTTCACAATTCGTTTGTTATGACTAAAATTTCGATCATCCTGGATTCATGAAATTAATTTAACTTTAAGAAAAACGACTGACAGGTTATTTTGTTTTTTTGACCGGAACTTATTGCATATCTTTCTCTTGTGCTCTAAAGGGATAAAGTGGGTAAGGATACTTATCAGCCTCGTTGGTAGCTGACTGACTTCTACTTTTTTGACTTGACCGGTTGAAAATGAAAACGGGAGGAAGTGGCAAAACTACTGCTAACATGATACTGAAAGTTGGAACAGTTATCAAATATCTAAATGCGCAGAAATTCCAAGCAAATTTCATCTTCAAATTCAGTACGATAACTTAAATCTTACAGGCGTTCATCTTCAAGGAACTTTTTTTTCTATCTTTGCTTTTACAAAAAGAAACCATTTGCTATTCCATGGCTGATAGGAGTTGGAAAAACATAATGGAATTCAAAAATTATGGAAAGGATGAAATTTTCCAAAAGGCAGCATACAGTCCCATCTTATGAATTACAACCATCTTCTCACGAAATATCCCTCTAAATGTCACTGTATAAAAAGGGACAATGACCGCGATTGACCGTAGGATGGATATTTTCGCAACGAACCATTGCGCAAAGCTATATGCTTGCTTTTTGCTTATTTTTTCGGTGAAAAGGCGGGAGATATGGTGTGATTAGTGCGGGAGGTCTCGGAGATTTATGACTGGCTGGTGGGTAGATGGTGAAGGTTATATAGTGTTTTGCTGATGGGTGGTTATAAGTTTCAGGGCTGCGAGAAATTGGGATGAAAGTTTGCGAGAAGTCGTAAGACGTTATGAAAAATCGCATTTCATACATCAAAGACGAGTAATAATGCTCTCTGAGTATTAATAAGAAACGTAGAGTTGTTCTGTACTCGATTGATGATATTCTAAAATTCCTGCTTCTCTGTTGTCCTACTTATACTGATAACTCTTCTTCCTCTATTTTTTAATGGAGAGGTGAGAATAGACAGCTTGTCAAATAATGAGTGAAGAGGTTGCCAGAAATGAGGCATCCATTAAAAATTAAGAATGATATCGTTCTGTGACAAGAGAAGAGATTGAAATGAAAGTTCGCCAAAGGTTGCATTTGCTATATGGATTTTAAATGTATGGAAGTTTTAGCCTTGCCATGGATATGGGAGAAGTAGTACGAACGATGGATGTTGAGGCGGATGTTCCCGACTTCAGTTCATTAATGCTTAATCGAACTTCGTTGAACGCATTAGCTAAAGCTGGTTTCACCAAGCCATCTCCAGTACAAGCTCGAGCAATTCCATCTGGCATGCTTGGACTTGGTAATTCACTTTGTCTATAAAGTATCGCGTAGTATAACTCGTTAAATATTGCCATTGAATTTCTAGACATTTTTACCTGTTCTGCTTCGGAATTTGGCTAGAGGCTAATTAAGGCTTATTGCAGATTTGTTGGTGCAGGCGAAATCTGGAACTGGAAAAACGATGGTCTTTTCATTGCTGGCTGTAGAAAACTTGAATGCACAGTTCGGACGTCCTCAAGTGTTAATCGTAGCTCCAACTCGTGAAATTGCTTCTCAGATAGTCTCATATATCAGAATGCTTGCTCCTGCTGTGATCCATGTGGGGTAATCCTTCTCAAATAATTAAATGCTTTTTTTTTTTACTAGTCAGTTATGCATCACATAATCCGTTGGTTGTTATTAGGATGTTTGTCGGCGGAAATGAGAAAGGTGTTGCGGAAGATATTCAAAAACTCAAAAAAAGTATTCACATTGTTGTTGGAACAACAGGCCGTCTCTGCCATCTTGTTCGAATTAACGCATTACGGCTTTCCTATGTACGATTGTTTGTTCTGGACGAAGCCGATAAGCTTATGGAAGACAATTTTCAGAAAGAAATCAAGTTAGTTTGCTGATACCAGTTGAAGTTGTCATGAATTGAAATGGAGACATTGGGAGATATCGTTTTTAGGTCTACAATACTGAGAAACTTTTTTAATTTTGTTATATCAAATTACAAAGCTAGAGAATTGCAGCTTTTCTTTGCTTATCTTCCGACTGTTAAATTTAATTTCATTTAGTTTTCTGTTCTCGGCACTGCCACCGGAAAAGCAAGTAGCTGTGTTCTCGGCTACTTATCCATATCGATTGGATACAACTCTTGCGCACTACATGAGAGGTTTATTATTTAATTTTACGTTCTCCACCAACACGACTAACGAAATCGACCGGTTATCATCAGTGCATGATGTGCACTATAACAGCATGATCACTTAGATTTGCCTAAGGGCTGCGGTCAAAGCATTCCTTTTAATGTATTCACTAGATGGGTAGTGTTTCAACAGTATTATCCTGATCAGCCTGTACTTTTTAGCTTCTTGAAAAGTTTGAGTTTTCCGACTATTAATACTTTATTATAATCCTATTGTAACTTACCACCACTTGTCCTTCACTACGTTGCTTGAATCGGATTTCTTTGAGAGTAATTCTTGCACCTCTGTGGAAATTTGATTTCTTGGTTTTCATTATATCTGCAGATTTCTGTCCATTGTTTGTCAGTATTCTATGTTTAAATCTTTTGTGTCAAGATAACTATCCTGCAGATGTACATTTGGTGCGTGTAGATAGAGATCCACAATTACTTGGTGTCAAACAATATGTGATTGTTGCCCGCAATGGAATCAGGAAAATGAATATTCTACTACGCTTGCTTATTCGCCTTCGTTATGGCCAATGTATCATCTTCGTCAACGATCATAAAAAATGAGTTTTACAGTGTACTTGAGATGTGGTTTTGAAAGATTACAAGTAATATAATTAATGCATTTGTTTATGTATAATTAATGGAAAATAACATTTAAAATGTAACTCTCGATGTACCGGAATTTCATTTTAGATGTGACGAGCTTTGTGCGGATTTACGCCAAGCAAAATTTGATGTGGTTTGCATTTCTGGCAGCATGCCACAGACTGATCGCACAAAAGCGATACGACGACTGAAAAACTGCATGGTTAAACTACTCGTTTCAACGGATCTTGTAAGTTTATGAAGACTTCGATTGAGAGTCTGAAGAATATTTTGAATCCGTCTTTCTTTTTTTCCTACACAGTTTTCTTTGCTGCCTGTCATAGTGCGATATTTTTCATGTTCTTATAGTTCTAAATTACTGTTTTAGACAGCACGAGGAATTGATGCTCCAGGCGTCAATATTGTAGTCAATTATGGAAGTCCACTTGTGTTATCCACCTATTTGCATCGAATTGGGCGTGCTGGACGTTTTGGTATTATTAAATCTAAAATCGCGAAAAATTGTGCTACAGATTTAATTGTAGTTCTGTTTTTGCTGTAAATGGGTATACTAAATATGTATGTTCTTCAGGTACACAGGGCGCTGCATTCACAATTATCAATAGTGATAAAGAGTTGAAGCTGTTCAGTGATTTCGCTGTCGAGGGAAAACTTCAAATTAAGCTGTTACGAGCAAGAGAGGATTGGCCTAGCAATCTGATCTATGACGACGGATTTTTCAACAGTTCTGAAGACTTTCGTGTAGGTATTGAATACACTGGTATAGTTTCGTAATAAAAATGATTTCACTGCTACTTTCAGGGTGCAAACTGTTCATCAGAGATCCAAGTTTGTCTTTTCGGAATTAAGTTTGGAATTGAAATTATCTTCGCTTCATTATTGCTGATATAAGTAATGTTAGGACAATTTGTAACAGTTCTCTTTTAGCCATACGCAACAAAGAATTGGCGTAATCAGCAAGGCTATAATGATAAGGAAGGTGAGGAAAACGCATATGAGTTCGTGCAATTTGGCTCACATAATGTGCCGGAATGTAAAGAAAAAGAAGTATCTGAATTCTCGGAAGACAAGATTCCGTTACATCAGAAATCAAAGAAGCGTATCTATTCGAGTCAAGATTTGCACAACATATATAGCAATATGAAGAACAATGAAATCCCTGACACACTTTTGAAGAAGTTGGTTGCGTTAAAGGTCCCTTTATTTATTTGTTCCTTATTTACCCGTTTATTCATAGATTTTAACTTGGCAATAATTGGATTGATTAAGTTAGTTGCAAAATTTTTGTAGCATAAAGTGATGGAACTTTGAGCATAATAACGTTAGAATCTTAAAACGGACCAACAAAGCTGCCACAGATTGGTCAATGAAAAAACTAATTATTAAGAGCCGTTGATAGCTTAACTGATGGGCGCGCTACGGAGTATAACAACTGTTTGATTGAATCGCTTTTCGTGTGTTTGTTCGCTAACTTATTAGACATTTGTATGATTTTGACTGAGAACTTTTTACAGATACAATCACCGTATGACTTGGACTTAGCGCGAGAAAATACTCTGATGACATTACGCATGAGCACTATAAATAAAAACAGTCAGGACATAAGTACTCTTGAAAGATTTCATCACGAAAGACCTCTTTACTTGTTGAACGTCAAAGCAGATTTCATGGTGGATAAGGAAATTAGCATGCCAAGACATTATACGGGTTGTAAGAAGAGAAGGTATCTGAGAAATCAAATTCTTGATGTTCGAAATGTATTATCTGATGAGGAATGGTTACGATATGCCGAACTTCGCTTCGGTTCAACTGTACGATATGAACCATTTTTGACTGGTGGATTTCATAAAGTAAGTTAATAGTAAAGTTGTTGAAATCACTCAGTTCAGTGTATTACTGTAGATTCAACAAACAATATTATTCATTTGAAGGGAGAAAGTAAAGAAAATATGCATGAGGTAAAACCGACCGGTTCATCAACGAATTATGTTGGTATTTCTAATTCCAAGGAACTTGAATTTGGGGATTTTGATGAATCACTTCTGGAAAATCTTCCGAGATATGAACCAGATTCAGTGAGTCCGAGAATTTATTTTGATACCAAAGCAAGAATTTTAGCCGACAACTGAATACACTGTGAAGACTGAATTTTTTTGATTGACAGCATTAGTTTTATTGGACATTAGTCTTATTCCATTTTTCTGGGAGTTTCTTGCAGATAACGTTATTCGAAAAAGCTTTTTATTGTAGAATTCTTGCTTCTCAATTTGCTGGATAGGACGCAATTTCAATATATTACGTACTACTTTTTTGGAAATTTGACTAATTCATAAAATTCCAGTAGGCAGTGACATTATCGTTGCTGTTTTGCTTTGAAAACAAAATTTTTGCTCAATAGAGTGCACCAGTTGAGGGATTTTTTTTTTTTTTTGAAAGTATAAGATCGCGCAAAAATTCGATTTCCAATATGTTTTGTAAGGTTCTTTAGCAGTTTTATTTATAGCGTTGTAAAAAAGGCTTCTGTTATGTTACCATTTGAATAATTTAGATATATGGATGATTTAATTTAATTACCAGGAATCCCCAGTTGATCGGGCAACCGAAAAATACATGAGGAGATCCAGTTTGGAAGGAAGTTCTAATTTGGTGGAGCTGAATCCGGAGCGGAAAAAGGTTCTAATTCCACCTCTTTTCTTTATTCTTATTTCGTTTTATTCGTTCCTTATTTGTGCAATATTCAGAACCAAAATAAATTTAATGGCTAGAATTATGATCCAACGTTCATAATGTCCAACAAATAGTTTTCAAACAGTAGTGTCCATTTGTGTATTTTATGTCAGAATTTATAGTTCCAAATTTAATGAATTAAAAGTGTTTAGAATGATACAAGATATGAAGCTTCCGAAGAATTGAAGGCGAAACTTACTAGGGTTAAGTCAAGATTCAATTACGAACTGGTTTTGGGACTGGGTAAGATAAGGGAATGTATGACAACAACGGAAGTACCGGAGATGTGAGCTTTTTCTGCATCATTTCAACCGACTTTATTTTGCACTGATTTCCCGTTCAAAAAAATTTGAAGAATTTTTGTTTTTCAAATATACAACGGATTCACTGTATTATTCTACTATTATAGTTCCAGTCTTTCGTATATCGATATTCGTACAAAAATTATTCATACGGCAACAATACTTTCATTGTTTTAGATGTTCCACGGCAACCCAGACTGAGGATGAAAGAAAACTGACTGAGACGAGTAGTACTCAAACGGATGGGCTATCATTTGATGCAGATGGTATCGTTAATCGTTTGGATGATTTTCGTTCTTTCCGGGTATATGTGCAAAGAGAAACGGGTCATTTTGCACGATATATAAAATATCTGCGTGGGTTCAAGTTTTAAAAACAATCAAGGAGTTACACTGGGACCCTGTATTTTTGTTGCTTTCAATTTTGTTTATTTTTGGAGTTGATTGATGGACATGGTGTATTTGAAATTAGCATTTACATAGTATTATGACACAGGTGTTGGAGGTATTATCCATTTGGACTCTCCCGGTTTTTAGGTATGAGATGGTCGAAGGTGGTGAACAGACCTTTTCAACTTTCTCGAAGTGGGTACTATTGAAAATTGATGCGAGCGTTCATGTTACAGATCAAATTTCTAGTATAAATTTCAAACCGTTCATGTTAGAAATCAAACTTCTAGTATAAATATGCTTAACTTTTTATTATTTCATTTTAACCCATGAAAGATCTCCTGTACCCTGAGCTTTAGTGTGCTGGTTCGTAGAAGTTGTATTATTGCGCATTTGTAAGTGATACTAGTTATATCAGAATCGTATTTGAACGCCAGAATGCTGAAGTACTAATTATTACTCATTGTGATAATCTTTTTTTATCGTTACCCAACTTGTGTATAATTTTGTAATATTTCCTTTGTCATTGCTGAGATGATCGAATTAGCAGAAATTACGGAAATTGAGAAAGCACTGTAAGTTTAGTTGATATAAATTAGCAATTACGCTTCTGTAAAAACGTTCTTCATTTACCACCAAAATATGCTGTTTTCTGATTTCAAAGGCCTCTGCTTCTAATTTTTTAAAATAAAGGGAAATAATTTTCAAAATTCTGATATCATTGATAATTGTTTTTAAGATGGGTTCTGTCAATATCAGAACTGGTAATCGGGTTTCACAGATATTATCTTTATTGCTAATCTACCTAATCAAATGCTTTATAATGCTGATTTCAGGAATATTATTACATTTTAACTCATCTTTTCGTTTTTCAAGAATGTGAGCTTTCATTATTCATTACTTATGCAAGTAACCATTTGTTTGAAGTGAAACTGCTCCTTATTGTGTTTGGCATATTATCTTGTATTAAAATTGGTTGATTTATGTTCTTTTTCAATTAATACGCGTTGCGTTCTTGTTTTCTAATAGTTCCATATATGCATTCTGTTTAGGAGGACTTTGCTTAATGATTTTCGTTATTATAAAAGTCCCATATTCATGTTGTTTTTCTTCTTACGTTTTTGCCGTTACATGCATTAATTTCATGTTGCTAATTTTTTAAAAAATCCGGTTTTCCATGTTGTTACGAGTGAAATGATTTTTTTCTACTTTTTATTGGTCTCCTTAAAATAAAGTTGTTTTGTTCGGCTGTTAATTTACATATTCATTTTCCGGAATTTCAAGCTTACAGCTAAAATCACTAATTGAAAATTCGTGTAGAGTTGCTAAGGAAGTTTCCGAAGTGTATAGTTCCGAATAGTGAAGAGAGTGACTGTTATTTCATCAATTAGTGAATGGAGCAAGAGGGGAATTCTACTTTCAGGGATTTCGGAGGACATAGCGTGTTGTACCATCTTTAAGTTCACGGAACAGTTGTATTCCGCAATGCCAAGGATATTACAGCAGTTAAAAATCTCAAGGATCCAACCAATTTACGTGGGTCGAAAATAGGTCAGAAGTAGTAAATTATTCGGGTTATTTGAAGTTTATACTGTTGTGTGAAATTTCACGTCGTATTTTATGCTAGAATAACTGTTTCATATAAAATGCGTTTCACCGTATGAATTGGCATTATCTTTTTTGAAATTTATCTGTTTTTATTTTTCACGAATTATGTTGCAACCCTCCCTCCAAAACCGCGATAGATGGTTAACATTTGTGTTGTCAAGATAAACTTAATTGTGTTGTAATTTGCGATGATAGAACTCAATGAAACAGTCTTCTGCCATAGCAACTAGCTTTCATAGGACATTATTTTGAAATACGTTAGATCAACGGAGAAGCTTTAAAAAATGATATCTAAAAAAGCACAAATACAAAGTAGTTCGATAAGTCAATAAGTCAACTAAGATACAAATGCAAGATTGAAAGGTTCGACTCAAACAATTTATCCATTTATTCAATCCGGTATTTTGAACAGAAATAATGATATTTTATTTTTTTTTTAAAAGAAAATAAAGTATTTCTGATTAAAAGCTACAAGTTTCGAGAACAAACAGATCAATTTACTACCAGTGCCTATGAATTATTTTAACTTCTGAAAGCATTATTTGGAAATCACTTAGCTGAGAAATTTGTTTTGTAAGGTATTATAAATAAAATGATTATTCACATGATACTATGTATCAATTTCACGAAATTAACGATTCAAGAAGAGATTGTTATTTATAACTGTCGGGAAAATGCAATCATGCAACCAAAGTGCTCCATGCAACAGTACATTGTAATACAGATGTGTTTCGAAAAAAAAGGAAAATGCGGTAGGTATGTGCATTGTAGATGATTGGTCAGGAGGATAGAAATGCAGAATAATCAGCAATCTGGCATATATCTTTGGAAGGGCTTGATTAATTCCTACTAAACAGTATTTCTTTATAGTTACAACTTTTTTTGTCAAATTTTGAACATCATGGATTGCAAACTTCTAACAGTGATACACTTCGCCTTCAGTTGTTGGTAGAAAACTAGGGAATAAAATAAAAACCTATAAGCAAGATCGTTACCATCTAACAGGTATTAGTTCTAAAAGAATGAAGCAATTTATTGATGATCATCGAAAAAGTTCATTTAAGGTCTGAGTCTGCATCTCAACTATCGGCTACATTTACTTTTTTGATGATTTCATGAATAATCACTTCAGAGAAACAATTTTATTATTTACAATACTTTTACATTGAAATGGATAGTTATTAACGAAAACTATGTCCTCGTACGTATTGCTTCTTTCAAGCGAATATTGATCAAACTGACATAATCGAAGCAATCGATACTCGAAAGACATTATAGGGAAGGTTGCCTAACAAGACAGGGACAGTCGGGCGTAGCACGGCACTGATCGCTCGTTAAAAGGTTATCAGAATGACATTATTAGGAACTCCTGATAATTTCTAGCATATTTGATATGGAATTCCTTTCATTACTATAAATCATTCATACCGATTCAATCTCTAATTTTATATCTATGAAAACACAAATTTAATTTGTTAGATGAGAATATATCATATCTTTCTTCTGAATCAAAGTTATTTCAAAATATTCCTTATAAATTTGTAATGATTTTAGTATGAGTGGTGATTGGAAAGTTAAATTAGTTTTAAAAAATTCCGGAAAATCGAGCCTAGCATCTGAATAAAAATTTGAGCTTCGACTAAAATCGTATACGATTATATCTGAATTTTTCTCAGTCAACAGTGTTGCTTCCATCAGGTCCCCCCTTAAATACGTCATTGCTTTCTACTCACCTCCCATTTCATTTTGTTGACTTTTCCATCTTTTCCATCTTTTCATCTTACTCTATGGATTTCAATACTCCTCTATAAAAAGTTAACTATCATTGTTACTCTTACAAAAATTTGTGATATTTGTATTTGTTCTCTTTGTCAGATTACTTTTCTCAGCGAAATTTTTCTAGCATCTACAGGGTCAAGGAGAGCTACTTGTTTTGTGAGCAGTTGAAAGTTGCACCAAGTGATTGATTTTTACAAGAAAGTTCACTGTTATTCATACGCTGCTTTGCTTGATTTAACCATTTATGAGATTTAACAACATTTTAAAGTTATTTGATGCTCGTCAACCACAGTTTTCTTTTGTTATCGACCTTTTCCTGTACACTGTTTACTTAGCTAACCTTTGTGCTTGGTTGCCCTTGTTATTCTACTTTTTTTTACTGTACTGTAGGGGAAGACTAGATCGGTCCTTTCTCTTAAAGGAATCTGGTTTTCTGATGGAAAACATCAGGATTACTGCGGTATTGGATATCCTCTGGTCGTCAGGATGAATCACAAATTGCTTTTATAGAATAATGTAACTTTCGTAAATGATCGACTGTTAGTCAGTAATTATCTCTCTTGTTGGATAACTTCATTATTTATGCGGCATTCTACTTTCCTCTATAAGTTTCTAAAATTTATTGTTGTAAGCATGCAAGGTGGATAAAAGTGAATCATGTTCGCTGATTGATAATGATCGTATTTAATGCTTAATTGGTACTGAAATTCGTTGACGATGAACAGTGGTGAACTATAAAATTTGATTGATTTTAGTTTTATAAAATATGAAACTAGTATAGTTTGCCTTAATATTGAGAATAAAGATTTTATTGGTCAGCTTGAGTCACAAAGAAAAGGACAGATGTTTTACAAATCAATTAGTTTGATACTGCATTCTCTTAATATTACCAAATGTTTTTGTATTCATATAAGATATTTGATGTTTGTTTGAATTCCCCTAAATATTTAATAAATTCTATTAAGTTTACATTTTGGTAACTCATAGCAATCAAAAAAATAATGGTCTTTAGATATAATATCAGAAGAGCTTCTGTTATAAATACAGAACTGATAAGGGATAAAAATTGCGAAAGCGGAACTGGTAAGAGTAAAAAAGATCTAAATGGTCCTGTAACTTGCTGTATGTAAAAGGTGAAGTATTTAAGTTGAATTTTGTAATAAAAATATTTTCATGATCAGATTGAAGAGCAATTAGGTACTAACCTGAGCCATTATGAATATTATTCATAACAGTATTCAAAAATTTTCTTATGATTCGAGAAATGTAAAAGTTGGAATTCGAAGACAAGATACATTCTATAAACTTTTTTGTAGTAAAATGTTTAGCAAAATTTTAGGCAATATGGTTTGTACGACTAAGAGTTGTGCAGGATCTGATATGTGCCCAATGCTGTTATTATATTGGGCGCGCCATGAGCGCCATCCTATAAAATATTATTAGAGCAAAAGGATGACTCTTCTCTTCAGATAAACGAATTTTGACATCCCTGCATGTTGTGGAATGAAACAACACAATTTTCATGCTTGAGAATTTATTAACAATTAACTAATGTTTGAGCTCTATTGCATAATTGCAAAGATTTTTTTCAAAATGATATTTAAAAAATTCGAAATTGGAACATTTTTTAGGAAAACAAATGATTGCTTTGTGAATGTTAGAGTTAGCGTTATTTTTTTATTAAGCAGTGTATTCTTCTATATTTTACTGATCTATGCATGCTGTTAGATCGTAGTACTGCTTACTTTTACTGGTTAGCTTGTATGTTTGGGTTTTTCAAACCAATGTATGTCATCAGTTTCAAGGGATAAAGTAAATTAGTCTCTCTCTCTAATCCTTTATCCTTACTTCATTTTTTTGTACTCACTATTTTGTGTTTGACGTGATTTTTGAGGATAATTAATGTGAAATTTTCAGGAACTTCTCTGCTAGCTAACCATGACTTATTTGACAGTACTTATCTCGTCGGATGTATTAATTGGATTGATTCGACGTGGCAGACCATTCTTGCTATCTTCGAAATTAGCCAGATGTTGCTTCCATGCAATCACTGCTCCATATGTTTCATCTTCTTTTAAAGTATCCTTCATTTCATCAGTTTGAATTCATGAATAAGGGATATTTCCTTATCAGTGAATGCAACCAACCAAAATGATTTTAGCACCATGATTTGGAAATCATCAAAGCAAAACGGGAGCAAATGCGACAGAAGCCGGAATCAGGAAGTGAGCTGTTGTTTGGTCACCAATTTTCAGATCACATGCTTGAGGTTAGTTTTCGGGGCCAATTTTATTGAAAAAATTTTTAAATTTCGTTTCCAATAATGCAACATAACTACATCAGTTTAGTATTTTGCGGTAAATTAAATTATTTGAATGCTATTAAATAACGATTTTAGATAGAATGGACAGCGAAGAAAGGTTGGTCTCGACCTCTGATATGTCCACTTCATGACCTTGTAGTGCATCCCGCTGCAAAGGTTAGCATTTTTAGTGTGAAATTCATGCTAATGAGCTAATACTTTCCAGTGAAAAATCATTAACTCAGAAATAGACAAATGAAGAAAGTGAAATTTTGAGGTTCAATGAATATTAGTGATGAGGAAGAGATATAACTTCAAATGTTTTTTTTTTTTTTTAGGTTTTTCACTATGCGGTTGAACTGTTCGAAGGTATGAAAGCATATAGATGTGACGACGATAAAATTAATTTGTTCCGCCCGGAAAAAAATATGGAGCGCATGTATCGTACTGCGGTTCGAGCTGCCCTTCCGGTCTTCTTCGTTTTTCTTTCCTTAATCTCTACAGCTTGTTAAGTTTTAAAAAAGCTCTTGTTAACAAGAAAAACGATAATTTGGAAAAGACAGCGACGGCAGAGTGGCCTTACTTCACTTATTCGACTTGTTCTGTTCTTTCTGCTTAATTGCCACCTGCTTCACCCGTCTGCTCACCAGCTTCTTGATCGTCCGATTAGCATAAAGTCTTCACTTTGGTTCAAAATTGAAGATGTTTGAGAAAAAAATTAAGTATAGCTTCCTTCTGAGAATTTTCGGTGTCACTGAGGAAATTTAATTAAAAAAAATTTACATCTAAACATATAATTTGCCTGCGAAAGCATCCTCGCAAATAGTTTAGCTTTGAACAATTAATTTACCATAAAACTCCACTATTTCGAGTTAAGTCGCCGGCATCGTAAAGTGATATCCCAAAGGAAATCACGAGATTGCAATCCAGTGAAGTGAAAGACTTCAAGTAAATTAAAATATGAGATTACTTTTCCATCGGAAAAGGGGAAGATTTCAAATCCAATTTCAACTGAATTACATTATCGAATAAAAAGAAATCCAAATTATATTTTTCAAATTTTTTCCCATGAGAAATAAAAGTGAGCTGAAGATATTTTCAGACATTCGATAAAGATGAATTGAAAAAACTTATTTGTGAATTAGTAAAACTTGATGCAGACTGGGTACCTAAGTCACCTGGCTCACTCTACATTCGTCCAACGATTATTGCTACAGAGGTCTTAATTTTTGGTGCCACATTATTTATAATAATACATGAAGCAATAATTAAGAAGAATGTTCACTACTAGTGTAACTTGTAAGAAAGAATAGATTGGTTTATTTTGAAAAAATATTTTTAAGCCAACTCTTGGAATATCGGATACAGAACGAGCTTTACTTTTCGTATTAACTGGTCCAGTTGGACAGTACTACTCAACCGGATTCAAACCTATTTCACTGTATGCTGATCCGAACTCCTGCCGATCATTTCCTGGTGGTGTCGGGCAATATAAAATGGGCTGGTAAGGCTCTTATTTTAGAACTATAAACGTGGTTGTCTAAATTGCTATTGTTTATCTTACTGAAAAACCATTGCGAACGAGCTAAATGATATTTTGTTAGTAAAAATTTTGACAGTTTTTATCCTAAAAAAACCTTTTCCTCCCCAATGTTTCAGTAATTATGCACCAACAATATTAGTGGGTAAAATAGCAGCTTCGAAAAACTGTCAACAGGTACTGTGGTTGTATGGTAAAGAGCAATGGATCACAGAGGTAGGAGCAATGAATATCTTCATGTACTGGAAGAATGAACAAGGAGGTTATTATGATATTTGTTTTGAATGGATTTAAAAACATAATCTAAATTCACGTGAAATTTTAGAATCTTAAACTTTCTCTTTCCACTTATTTCTTTCCTGCCATTTAAAAACAAAAATCTTTAGATAACGAATTAGTAACAGCGCCATTGTACGATGGGATAATATTACCAGGTATTACCAGAGATAGTATTTTGCATTTGGCAAGACAAATGCATGATATCAAAGTTACTGAACGATATGTTCAAATAGGAGAAATACGACGAGCCATCAAGGAAGAAAGGGTAAACTTGGTTTCTTTTACAAAAGAGAAAAAAAAAAAAACTTTACTGGATCCATACTTCTTGCTCTGTTTATGCACAACGATATAATTCCTGACCTCTGGGACCTCTCAACCAATTTTTTTCTTTAGCTGAATGGAATTTCATTAAGTATAATTTGCTCTCGTCTACGGCAAATCAAAAATCAGTGCACTTTGATATATGATAGATTTTTTGACTACGAAATTTCAAATTCTTGGAGCATGAAAATGAAAAAAGGGAAATTAACATTGCAGATGTACGAAATGTTTGGCACTGGTACAGCATGTGTTGTTTCTCCAGTGGATCGAATTTTATATAAAAATCCATCTACCGGAGATTTTGAGGAAATGATGATACCAACGATGACCCACAAACCCAATCTTATGCAGAAATTTTACCAAACAGTAGTCGACATACAGGTTATTATTTGCTCACTCGAAAAAAACCGTTTACTCAATTCACCTGTTTTCAAAAAATTTAGTAGTGAAACAGTGGTATTACTTTTTTGTCAATGACATACATGCATTTGATTTGCTGAATGCTCATTACAGTATGGGAAGATAGAAATGCCAGCATGGACGACGGAAGTTACCTCACTTTCTCGGTCAACTACGTCCACTTCTTGAAGACACAGTTAGATTTAAAAAGTAGATGTCAATGTTGAATTTATATTGTACTCAATGCATCCAAATATTTATGAATATCTTCTGGACTTCATAAATCATTAGTTTATCTTCATAAGCTTATGTTAACCTATCTTCAGTACGAAAGCGTGCATTTAGAATTTTGCGAATCAATTTTCTTTCATTTTTTTACATTGTAAACTGCAGAACTAGAAAAAAAAAAAAAAAAAGAACATTTGCAGATTGTAGCTTTAAGTTGGTAAATAGAATTTTGAAAATGATATCATTTGGTACGATTTCTGACTCTTTGTTCGATTTCTCTTTGTTTTCGGTCTTCAAATGGGTCATGCTGTAAATTTAAATTACATGAAAATTCGCAATTGAAAATAGGTGAAGGAATAAAGATCACTGCTATCGCTTTTGAAACTAAATATGTGATATAATAATTGCACTTTCTCATGTCCACATTTCAATAAATCTCAAATAAGTTCATCAATATAACATACCATACTATGCCATATATTCAAACTTACATAAGCAGCATCGAAGTGCTTGATTCGAACAACGATTGGGCTAAATGCAATAAGTCTTTGATGATTCTTGAAGCTTAGTGTCACCGAATGCCCGGGAATACCGTACACTTCAAGAAATTCAGTTTTATTAAAGTCGAGAAGCACTTCTGCTGTCAACTAAAATATTCATTTTCTTGTAAATGAATTATTCGATCAAATAAATTTCCAAAAAATTATTAAAGGGGTTGGAATATTTCTGCTGTTGTGTTTTTTACCAACATGTTTATTCTGAGAAACTGTGAAACAGTTATCGTCCAGATAATGATGCAACTAACCGATGGTGTGTAAAGCACAGAAGATAGTGTAACGTTATATTTGGTCGGGAATTGCAGGAAAAATGCGTAAAGTTTGGAATGTTCCGTATGCGGTACCCAAGCCATATCATGCCTCACTTTGTACTCGCTTGGTGAACTTATTGTGTACCTTTAATTGAAAATTAATGTTCGGCTAGTGAACATGAATATAATGGTTCTATGGAATTGTAAGGCCCTGTAAATGCTTACCAAATGTAGAGAGAATCATTCTGATACATCCATGGGTAAGTGTCAAAAATGGCTTCCCGATTGCGTTTTACCCATTTACCAAGTTCACGGAGTCGATCCTCAAAAATGGGAGCTATCATCCCGGATTTATCTGGACCGACATTCAACAACAAGTTTCCATTGCAAGCAATAGTCCTCACCAGCTGACTAATGAGATATGACACCGTATGTACGTCTTCACTCTAAATTTTTTAAACTTTGATAGTTTTTTTCTAATTTCTTCAGCAGGGCTTCTCCACCGTTACTCCCAAATCATTGTCCAAGGTATTTTTTTCGAGATCCTTTGCCTTTCTTATTCTCTCCTCCTCCATTTTTCTTTTTATTTTCCTGAATAAATTATATATTTTTGGCTCTATATCCTCCTGTGAGAAACTTGTATAGCATTAATTTGATTTGCTGAATAAGATAAAGTCCCAAGTACTGATAATTATTGTAAATAAATTACTTAACTAAATTTCGGTAAAAGCAAAACTTACTCGCATATTCCGGCGATATCCCCATGACTTTTTATCAAGTGTAAGACAATTTTCCCATTTTCGTTTTAATAAATAACCTGTAATAAGCACCCTTCTCATGGAGTATTGTTATCTTTAAGTTTATAATTAGATTCATAAGTCTTTAAGCACAGTTTTACAAGTTTTCGTGAAAATTTGTCGCTTTTCGTTACCCTAGCAACTTTGAAAAGAAGAAACCTGGATCAAAGTGATCTGAATATGTTAAGAAACCTCCATGTTTACCAGAGATACCATCTCCCCATCGATCATTCACAACTACTGTGTCCCTTACTGGGCTAAAAATATAAACACATAAAGAGTCATTTGAGACCATAAGTGATTTTAAAATACCATTTTATTTGGTCGAGCAAAAGAAAAAACGTACAACTGCCATAACCTTCTAATGAAAAACACTTATATTGAGCACTGAATCGATAACCTTGAATTATAAAGCCATGCAATAAATTCTTTTGATTTCCAATAATCATCACTCATTTCCCAGTCTCCATCACTCCAGATTATTTGAGGTTCATATTTCTTCACTATTTCCAACATTTGTGGATACGATACATACTGTAACTGTGTTTTTTCAGTTAAATGATTAGCAAGAAATTTTTACTTATTTCTTATTATAATAAAAGTAAAAATAAAACCAGTACCTTTACATAATCATCAGTGCTGTATTTGCGATCATCAATGTAGTAGCGATTAAACCACTCATATTGAGAAAAATAGAGACCAAAATGAACTTTGGATTCCAGGAATGCATCCTTTAATTCACCTGTAATCAAACTTACAATCAGAAAAGAAATGATAATACATTTTCAGACATTTTAGCGAACAAGAAAGGAAATGATTCAAGGATAAGTTATTTTAAGAAAACACTTAAAATTAAATAAGAGGAAGCATACCAACGATATCTCGGTGCGGGCCAACATCAACTGAGTTCCAGTTCCAGGAAGTTGCGCTTGGCCACATCGTAAATCCTTCATGATGTTTGCTTGTGAACACAAAATATCTTCAAACTAACCGTTTCTTGCACAATCTGTGGAACTACAGTACAATTTGTAGTATGAGTGACTGGTAAAACTCATGTTAAACCAAAGCGTAAAAAAAAACTTACCTTGCTCCGGATGCTTCCACGATAGCTCGAAACATTGAAGCGTTGAAATGTTCAGCTGTGAACTGAAATTCTCTGAGTTTTCTGATTGCGTAGTTTCAGCAAAGTTTTTGAATCATTCAGAAAAACGAAAAAAATCAGAAATAGTCTCATAAATGTATACTTTCGAAAGCCTTTAGAAAATTCATGAGATGTTTAAAAAACATTTCTACTCATTAATGAGATTTGCATTGGAACATTAGAATTGGACATACATCTTGAGCAAAATCGGCATAGGTGACACCTGATTTGTAATATTTGTTCATATACTGAATAATATCTGAGCTATTCGATACTTTCCATGCGTACCACATCCATTCCGAACTAAAAGCAACCTTCATGTTGTGAATGAATACTGCATTCAATAATATAAGCAATATAATTTCGCAATTTTTTTGGGAGAAAATTGGAGAGAGTTGCATTATTTCTTGTAAATTAATTAATAAATGGGCATGTAATCACTTACTGAATTGCTGGTACTGAATAAACTCCCCAGTGACAAAATATACCAAGTTTGGCATTTCGATACCATTGTGGTATCGGTCTCGAATCGATTGAGTCCCAAGCCGGCTGAAATGTTTAACCTATTTACCTATTAGAATTCATTGCTTAATAATTTGGTTAGCTATCAAATGTAATGAAGTTAATGGAAATTTAAAACTTTAAATATTACCAGTAAGAACTTTCTAAATAATAAATAATAGTGAGAGAAGGAACAATTAAATATAGAGTACACACCATCGAACCTGAACGTTATACTTCAAGCTTTTTTTTTTTTTTTTTTTTTTTTTTTTTCAAGGAAATCTCGTATCATTCCAATTATTATCAAAAATATATATTACCAACCAAATAACTTTTTCCTTCTATCAGTTGTAGAGCAACAATGTTAATTAACAGGAGAACAAAAACTCTGAAGCTTAGAGTATTCATCACTATTCCTGGCACTGCTATATTTCTCTTTCGCTTTTATTGTCGGCAACCGAACATTTATGCAGCAGATAATTCGCGATGACTTCAACCTCAAGCAATACATACCGGATAATTCGCTTTTGCAATATGAATATGAACGATTCTACTTGGAACCATATAGATAAACTTATTTTTCACTTCCTATTACCTCGATTTCTCAAACCTTACATTCATTAATAGAATCAAGCTACTATATTTTTTCTGGAGTTTATTGGAAATGAAGTTCCCTTCTTATTAATCACTTCCACATTAGCTTTTCGATAGGAACAATAGCGCGTGAAAACAAGACTATCAGAAGACTCTTGCAAATTCCACTTTTATTAAACTACCCTTCCTCCCTCCACTCTTCTTCTTTCATCATTACAACAAACTGAGTGTTTTCTCACAGGTACAATTAACTTCATAGCAACCTCTTATGTAACCACTTGATATCCACTATCCATTATATCTTCCTTTCCCAAGGACCTTCGTGCAGTACATTATAGAGAGAACATGAAAATTCGACAATCAATCAAAAGTGTATGCCTAAATGTTCATCACTTTTATTTGATTCCTCTAGCTAAACATCATTCACGAAACTCGGTCGTTCAATATGTACCATTAATGTATAATGCACTGTACTCTAAATCAATACTTGATATCTACAAACCAAACTAAATTCATCAGTCCACTATCCAAAACAGCACTGAATTAACGATTTCGCTGTATGCTCAGAGTAGTGAGGTAAAATCAAACAAATAAGAGAAAATACTAGTATTTATAATTGCTTGCATCTCCTACATGTACAAGGAAAAAAACTAACTTGAATAGCTCATGATCTAAAATCAGAACACTGGGTTTAAAACAAAAGATCTGGGAGTAATGAGATGAGTCCAAACAAAATTAACTTCAGTATATTGTAATGAGCAATCTAAATGACCGAGTCAGATAGTATAAGGTGATACACCAAAAAACAAAAAAAACCAGGAAGAAATTCAAGGAAATTAGTTGATCGAAAACAACATTTTAGTTCCGTACAACATTTCAAACGTTAATATCACTAATCACATAGAGTATATCAGGAGATTTTAAGTTTACAACACACATTCCACTATTTTTCATACACCAAATTAATTTGATCAACGCGACATCTGCTTTACAAAATTTACACCGCATTTTACAACTGGTCGAGGTAGGGCACTTGATAAATATTCCCATAAGAAGCGAGCGTTAACTTTGATTTCATTTGGTCTACTGCCTGCAGTTAAAACAACTATATATATGTCTAACAAAATCTGCAAGTCAGAAACGACAGAATCAATGTTTATAGCCATGTTTTTACAAAGAATAGCAAAAAGAAGTTTCGAAGCCTGCGGTAAATTTCTAGCTTTTGGCAGAAATGTCACCACAATCAATGCAGTGTGTATGCTAAGAATTCTGTTCTATACCAACCTTTGTAATATCGGTCATGCCGACGGAGGCTACCTCTTGCAATAAATTAGAAACAGTGTCTGCTTTACCAGTTGCAAGAATCTGCGCAGCGCGATCTAGTGCCATATTTTCGGCTGATTCGGCTCGGTTTAGAATGTTCATCTTAGCCATATTCCTGAATCAGTAACTAAGTATAGAACAACAGAAATTCACTCCGTCGTGAAACTAAGACGATTAATTGAGAAAAGGTAAGCAGAAAAGGGTAAGAAAAAGAAGAGCACTAACTTTGCTGCTTGGAACGCAGAATCATCGATGGTGAATGATTTTAAGGCTTTTATTGCTGCATCACAAAGAGGGCCAATGTGATCTGCTTCGGAAACGATATAAATACCAACGAGTCCTTCATCTGCATATACTTCCGATATGGCAGAGATGCCGAACGGATAACCGGATGAAGCTTTCTGAAGAAATTATGGATTTAATATTTCTTCAAGCCAACACCAACACTGATAACACTGGTCATCAAATCCTTAATATTCCATACCGAAAACACAAATGAACACACAAAAAAAAATTTAGGGAAAGTACATATGTGTAATAACCTACAAAAATTGCTTTTGTTACTGCGCCTTGTCCAACACCTACAGCATACTTTGCTGCAGCACCCTGACCAATAGCAGCGCTCAAAACTGCTTGTACGGCTAAACTCTGAAATTCGTGATTTCATTCATCGCAATTGATTCCAGAATACGCCTGGGAAGATATAAAGAGTACGAATACATACATAGACACTGTACATCTTGATTATGCGCTATGGGAAATGACACATCTGCATCAGTAGTATTATTCTTAGTACTTCGGGTTATCCTTGAATGACAAGAAATAAGTATAGGGACGTTGTCGCATGTGATTTCTCCTAAATGATTACCTTAAGACTTTTCAAAGAAGCTCCTTTGCCAGCAATCGCAACATGAGCTTCCTTCATTATATTTTTATGACGTTTCTCTCCGCCATAATATGGAGATGGTTTTGGCGAAACTGAATTCCCTTCAGGCAACGTAAATTGACTGCTCGCATAATCTAATATTTGGTCATGCGGGATGTTCACTCCTACAAGCACAGCATTTCCAGTCACCATTTGCGAAGCCTGAAAAAAAGCATCGAGAATAAAATTTCAATGTTGGCGAATTTTCGACGAAGTACAGAAAATGACCAATCCCATGCAAGAAGGAGATCTGTTAAATAAGCTGAAGACATACTGCAAATTGTCCCATTTTGCGATGACTGAATTTACCAATACTTCCCTTCTTTGCATACAAATAGTTTCCAAGAGAACCATTTCGAAAAGCCGCCTAAAGACTATCAAATACCATTTACATTTTTATATAAACAACTACACAACACAAATCACTAAATATTTTTCCGATCAACATTTTAGTGAAAAACAAAACACCAATGAAATCAATAACTCTAAATATTACGTCATGTAAATCCTCCATAAGCACATCGTACGCTTTAAGATAATTGCGATCAACTCTCAGTGTTTCCTTGAAATCTTCAACATCCCATGGTTTAAATGCTGGTTGAGACAGCTCTCCTAATAAAGATAATCCTACTGCGGCACGATCTCTAATCACCGACATTTGCACTGCAAGCAAGTCGCGTGTCATCAATCCATTCTGAAATTCTCTAGTGTCGCATATTTCTAAAACGATTTTTAGATTTCTTGAAATTCCTTGTAAGACCTAATATAATAAATTATGTGCAGATTTCACTAGAAATGTTATCCCTTTATCTAAAGATTGGTACAGATAGGTGTGATTGACAAAAATTCTTCTTTCATACTTGTCAAACTCACCACAGCAGCACCTGCGGAACCGCACTGCCAAAGCAATTGTGCACCATAATATCTCTGAGAATCACTTCCAATGCAATTTCGAATGTGATGAACCAAACCTGCTTCATCAGGCATTTCATACCGAGTTCCTGCTCGATAAGCTACAACTAGCTGAGCGACGGGACCGCCAAGATCCACAGAAGCAACTGTCAATCCATTTGGTAAGCGCGATATCTTAAATAAGCACATTAATACTTGTCAATCCAGTTATTAAATTTATTACAATGAAAACAAATTTACCTTCTCTTCTGCAACATTGATAGTGTTCCGAGCAGGTACACTAGTAGATGCAAGTCGTTTCTGAAATGCTGATTTCAATTCAAATCTCAAAATGGCTATGAGACTTCCTATCAAAACGAAAGAAGGACTACATTCTCTATGAAAAAAGGTTGGTAGACTAGAGAATAATCAGATTCAACTCAAAGACTGACATTAAAATGGACGATAAATTTGATAGGTAAAAACCAGTCCTAACTTCTCCACTTAATTTTACTTGAATTTTTTTATAGCATAAAAGGACATACGGCACAAGTAAGTTTTCTACTATTTGTGTAATTTTCCATAAAAGTATGAAGGAAACTTACAGAAAGCGTATACCACTGACGTGAAATCATGACGGTCTTATAAGTTCTACAGTATGTTCGAAGCCACAATATTCAAGAAGCCTAGGAAAAACGAGAGAAAGCTTGAAAAAATCTTTAGAAATATACACTGACATTTAATTCTTGAAATGAAAAATATCACAAACGTAGGACAACTACTAGGACATAGAAGTAAACCTTCACGAGTAATACTAATACCGCCTTTGACCAAAGCGTTGAACACTTCACACTTTAACCAACTGTCAAACAGCGCCCTGAGTTTTTTGCATGCAACGAGAATGAAATAAACAATGGTAAAGTTTGTGGGATGGTCGAGTTTACACCTAATTAACTAGGTTGGAACTAAGCTTTCTAATATCTTCAGGCTTTTTTGCTATAAGGAGCTAAGAAATATAGGGAATAATTGGGAACTGAGAAGACGTTAATAGTGAAGAGGTGATAGAGATTGTTAGGAATGATAAAATATAATAGGAAAGCAATGGAAGAATTGATTAAATAGCTAGGGTTATTATTAGTACAAGTAAAAACTGAATGTAAGCAAATATTGTTTACTTGTAGTGCTGTTTGGTGATAGTCTTTCATATCTGATTGAATTCTATTAGTTTATCCAATCGATTTTGTTTTTATGATATCCTTTTTGAACATTTAAAATAATCTGAAGATCATGGACGGTGTTCCTATTGATGTATTTGACCGATCTTGTCTTTGATCATGTTAGGTTAAAGTTGTACAGTAAGTTTCTAAAAGTCATGGTTTTAGTTTTCTAAACTATCGCCTGGACAGATTTTGTAATATCGTACCATGAGTCAGATGTTTTTGTATATATTGCAGATTTATAAGCATGTGCGATAGAAATATCAATCCTCTAACAACAGAAGATTGATTTTGCAGAGTGTATTAAACAAGTAAATAGAAAGAAGAGCTTTGTAATGGGATTCCAATGGTTTTTATTGTTATTGTTCTGTTTTCTATGTGACTGGCTGTTTACAGATGGCAATGATAATTTTAAAAAAATTAACGGTGAGGCAAATCGTTTTCCATGTAATGGTTTTTACGTACTTTTTGTCTTTCTCTGTACCGTATACATGTATGAAGTAGTATTTTTGCAGATATCAAAAACCCAGTGGTCGAAAAAAACCGAACGGCTGAAGCAATTGTTACATGGATTGCATATGCTACTGAAAATGTGAAAATTATTTTTCATTAACATCCTTTCAGTCGGAAACGATATTAATTTTATTTTTAGCTTAATTAGCAGATTCATTTTTAATATTCAAGCATTGAGCGGATTTATTTTTGCTTAGGATACGAATAATGTGACTGCAGTAACATCACGAGCACCAATACAACATGCTATATCATTGGCACCACCAGCACGGGTAATGCAGATGGTATCTGTACAAACGTCAGCGCTACAAGTTGTTCTAACTTCAACCATTCGACAGCAGCTTAAACAAGAAGGTCGTGGCATGCAAATCTCCAATGTGTTTCCTGCTCTTTCATCGCCGCGCCAGGTTAATGCTTGTTATTTTT
The DNA here is from genome assembly GCA_013365325.1 of Dipetalonema caudispina. Taxonomy (NCBI): domain Eukaryota; kingdom Metazoa; phylum Nematoda; class Chromadorea; order Rhabditida; family Onchocercidae; genus Dipetalonema; species Dipetalonema caudispina. Next base: position 93,009 of record JABVXV010000021.1, on the reverse strand, counting down.
TTAAATTAATGTTTTCATTGTCGTAATTGTTGGAGTGGGAATCGTCATAATATCCAAACTATTATAGAGGAATAATAACCGAGGCAGTGGGGACGATTTCAGCAAAAAAGAAAACCTCAGTGTTTCTCCAAGCAGCATCGTAAACGGGATGGAAACAAAGATGGTAATTTGAATTATTTTAAACTTCAGCATTAACGAATTTTTAAATTAAGATGAATATTGATAGCATGGGTTTTTGTTCAGTTGTGTTTTATATCGCAATATGCTATTTTCTGTACACTTTCTCCGTTCTATTTATAATGTAACTTAGGCAGTCGCGGAGGTCGATGAGTTTGATGAAGCTGAAGATACTCATTTTCTTTACTATATCGTTGTATTTGGTGCCATTGTTGTTTGCATGTACGTTGCCTTGCACAACAAAAAAAAGATTCTTGGTAAGTTTCTTGTCTGTTAGAAAACTTTTCATTTATTTCGGAAGAGTTCTAAATATTTCGATTGTTGCTTGCCTTATCTGTATCCTTTTTTGACACTATGGATACTGTATTTTCAGGCTTCATTATTGAAGGGCGTAGACCTTCAAACAATACACGACGAGCAACTCTTCGTTATAGGCGTTTGAGCCAGCATGACTATAGTGGATCCGATCCCACAAATATGATTTATTAGTATTAATTAAGCAAATTTGTTTGAAAACATTTGTATGGGACTTGAAATAAACCATACTTCTCTTGTGTTATCTCAAGTTCATTATGTAAACCATGTGGTATAATTTTTTTGTCTTTCATGCTGACATTTCAGATTATTAAGACATGATCATTGAGTCGCTGGAGGTGCCTTTTTTGGTGTCATTTGAAAGCATTCATTGTATATGAAAGGTTTAATGGTAGCAACTTTATCTATGTTATGACTTTTTTGGACCAATGTTGTCATGCTTCCTTCGTTTACTGATATTTGCTCAAAGCAGACTTCGGTTAAATGTTTTTCATTGCTTTGTAGCATGCTGTGAGATCTCAGTGGAATTCATTTTTATCCTTTTGTCATCGTTTAATCAGTTCTATCTTTCATTAATTTTCCTTTGCCCTCAGGGTCTCGTATTCATCAATGTTCGGTTGTTTTCAATGAAGCATATTTTTTACTTCTTTTGCTGAAAGGTTGTAATTATAGACTTCTGTATTAAATCAATTTTTTGTTGCTATTATATATAATATTGTTAATTTGCTGATTGATATCATCATCCTTATTATGCACTGTAGCTAACTTTGAAAGCAATGTGTAAGTTACCGTTTTAATGATGAAAGTAATTTGAAAAATGTGCAGAGGCATTTTAATGCATTATTTTGAATGGTTGTTATAGGTCGCAGTGTTTTTTTATATATTTGCTATATTAATAAGTATTTTGAAGTAAAATATTATGTACTGAGAGCAACTGTTAAATTATTAAGTTACCGGGTCATAAATTACTTGGTGTATCGTTATCTGAAATGCATAGGATATTAAACATTCATTGAGGAGTTTTTTATTCTGTTTCTTCTTTATCTCTATTATCGGTTTTCTACTTGGGAAGTTGGTTAGCGAAGGACACACGGGATCATTTGCTATTTGTATTCAACGGTCCTTAGCTTACTAATTTGTGTGAGTAATAGCATGTTGAACGGGAAGGAAAGTCGGTCGTTGCACATGTTGTTTATAATTTTAGTGTGATAAACTTTTAAGTGTAGATCATGGTGTATAAATAAGCTTATGAAATCTTTTTTGAGAATGGATTCGATAACGAGCTATTTTCCGGGAGCAGTGTCGGATTTTCTTGTAAGGAAGAAGAGTGATACTACGGTTAGCGGTAAAGGTTGGAAACGAAAGAAGGGAACTGAATCAGGGAATGATGAGTCGATGGTTTTGTTCAAGAAGTGTGTAACTAAATCCCATGTAAGCTTATTCCTCTTACTTTTTCTATTTCAGAATCTCAGATGTTACTACTAGAAGATGGATACAATATAGAAGGGCGAATGCAAATACTTTGCAATTCATGAAGCTTTGAGTTTTGCTTTACAAATGCATACCGTAAAAGCAGATTAACATTTGTTTATTTCAGAATCATGGTTTTTTTTTTCTATTTCCTTCAACGATTTCTAATCACTTGCAGCACTTTGAATTGCCTACCGGTGAAGAGAAGTTGCAGCCGAAGTCAGCAGGATTCAGTGGAACTAATGATTATTTCACGTCGGAAAGTTCATTACGGCAACCAAGTTTTTGGTGAGGACTTATTAGTTTTGATTTTTCAAGGTTTTTCTTTCAAATTATTTTAGAAATGAATGTTTTATAAGAGATCTATCCAGTCCATGTTCAAACACATTTCATTTGCATCGGCAGAGGATGTAGAGCATACTTTTATCCATGTTTTTAAGTGAGATGAAAATGAAAAAGGAAGAAATAACGGCGGAAGAAAAAACTCGAACAGTATTTGTTGGAAATGCGCCGTTGTCAAGCACTAGAAAAGGAATCAAAAAACTATTTTCGCAGTTCGGTACCGTTGAGAATGTACGGCTACATTGTTTTACTGCTACCAATGGAAAAATCACGAAGAAGGTTGTACTTGATTTTAGTTTTTTGGACCTGGGAAGAGAATATTTCTAGAAAGTTTGAGATAATTCCATTTTTGCTAATTATCATGTTTTTACGACCATGCTTATGGGTGTTTTTATGCCTTATGTTTCAAGATTACTATATTTAAAGCGCAATATTCCGAGTGTTGTGCGGTCGCTAACTTTTTATGTCAGATTTAAAGATGCAAAGTCGATAGAAGCAGCCCTGACATTGTAAGTGAACTTCATTTTGAATAATCGAGAAAATCTTTTGTTGGACTGGTAATTTGGATGACAGATTCGTCAGTGAATTTCTGATGATTATTTTACCAGGAATGGCGAGATGTACAACGGAAATTTGTTAAGAGTGGATGGTTGTTGCGTAAAAAGAAAGTACAGTTGTCGAACAACAGTTTTTGTCGGTAATCTACCTTATGATGTGTCCGAGAACGAGCTCATTACACATTTTCAAACGGTTCTTAGTTTTTACGGTACTTATCAAGTTTTCAGAAAAGATTCGTACATGCTGGAAGATTTGGTTTTTAGTAATCGCAGTCTTTTGTTTCTATCTTGACTGATTTACATTTTATGTCTAATTTCTCGTTTTTTTATTACATTTTATTCTGCGTATTTTGGATGAGTTCCAGGCTGGAGATGTTTCTTTCGTGAGAATAGTTCGGGATTCGAGGACTGGTAATGGTAAAGGTTTTGCTTTTGTAGCATTCAAGGAAAGTGGAGCCGTGCCAACTGCGCTACAGCTTGATGGATCCATTTTCAAAAGGCGTCCGTTACGTGTTAAAAGGGTGCAGAAGAAAAACAAGGTAAGTTATACAGAGACATAGATAAGTCATTTTTTAAGATTGGATACAGTGGAGGTGTTTGCCATGTTCCCATCACTATGCTGCGAATGTATTGTTTAGAATTTTAATCTCTGTGAATGACTTTTTTAAAATAAGAATTGCAGACAAGAAGCCAAACTTATCAACATTCACTGGGAACTGTTGCGAAGCAACGCACTCGCCATATGCAATTTGATGGGAATATAAGGAGAGTATCAAACAAGAGATTTCGCAAGGGTGGTAAAAGAGGAGTTAAAAGCAGTGTTATGATCTAATTACTTTTTGTATTGCAGGCTATAAATGTGTTTCATTCATGCTTATTAATCCTACAATCTTCGCTATTATGTTTGGGATGGGGTTATTTCCCGAATGACATTTGCTTTTTCTCTGGATACAAATCTGAGGTTTAAACTGAACAGAGTGGTTGAAAAGTGAGTGCCAATAGTAAATGACAGTACTGGCAACATTTTTTAAGGAGTCAAAAATTCATATCGAAATTAAACTTTGGAACTGATGTCTGCATATTCTACATGATCTGATCACAGTGCTCATTATACTGTTCTATGTCAGTATCGTGGTGATCTTTTAGAAAAATATTTTTAAGAAATAAGGAAAGTTCTGAACCGACTTTATTGAATTTACGATAAGCAGGGAAGTGAACAGAAATTTGAGGAATATTTTGCATGACATGAAAGTTTCACAACAACAAAGAATGACCATCATAGAAAATAACCCGTTAGAATAAAAAGCTAATATTGTTACATTATAAATTAAAAATTGGCAAATAGGAAATCACATCGACCTTGCATGCTTCGGTAGGTTACTGAAATGCGAAGGTAGTTTAGATCCGAAAAATGCAAAATATTTCACACACCGGATATTGGTTACATAAAGCGTGAATCCCGAAAGTTGGAAGGTAAAGCATTAAGCTTCCCTTTGTTTTTTAGGACTATCTGCACTAAATCCTGAGGTCATCACAAACGTGATTCATACTAACCTTTCACTTTAGCCCGTCTTCAACAAAATGTCCTCCGCTCCTTTTTCATGACTCATGTTCTCTTGAGGTCGCAATTTAGTTCAAGTCATTGCCTGCTTATTTTCTGTTAGCTATAGCAACCGAGATTCGTACAGTTTTTCTGATATATTTGTTGGTGGATGAATTAATCGGCAGTTATGTCAATGTTGTAAGTAATATAGCATTTTGGAAAAAGCAGAGTACTGAAGCATACCACTCTTCCAACTTGGCGGGATTGCAACTTCAGATTATCAATAATAAATGCATGTATACCCACAACATGCGCACACACAATCCTCTCTTATGAACAGAGAAATACAGAGAAATTTGATGTCACCTTCCTGAATTCCATAACAATAACAATATATTGATAATTACATATTTAGCTTCTAGCCGCCCAAATATAACGCCTCCACCTAGAAATACATTGTTGTGATCTTACGGAAAATAATATGGCACTCAGGCATATTCTATGAAAAGGGACTTTGTTAGGAGAACGGTAAATTCCAGAGGTCTGATACTATGGGAATTTTTTCACTCTAAAATTTTTCAAATACCAGATATTAGATTGCTGACTCACCGGATACGTCGTCTACGACATAATCCTTCGCAGATTCTACGGCACTTGTATTCTGGTAGGGAAAAATGTCCCGCGAAGCACCGAATCTGCTTTGTATTTCTTTCGAAATCCACCGTTGTGCTTGCCTACTCGTTGGATGAAATGTTTCACGATCAGAAAGTGTACTTAAAAATCTCGGCCGCTCCGAGCCACTGGCAAGGGTCGTCTCCGATGAATCCACCGCAGCCCTCTACAAAATTTGGATATCATTATTTCATTGGGTTCATCAGAATCATCTCTAGGATTACTTCTAAAATATTAAAAAGTCGTTAACTCTTCTAAAATTTAATCTTACAAGCTGCTAACCACAGAGTCATTTTCAAGCTCCCGAAATGAGAAATCGCCCTCAACCCCGTCTATCGCTAACTGCCTGACGTATTCTAATCGTGTCAAATCAAAACCATGTTTTTCAGCAAACTTCTGTGATTCATTATTTAGCCTGTCGATATCCTGAAAATACACTTTAAGCACACCAATTAAATTAAAACTCGAGACATTAGAAACTTTTGTTGGTCTTACCGTCATCCTCAACACATTACTTTACAACAACTTTTCACGTGATCCTAACTTTCGCAATGAGAATTATTGTCCACTGATATAATGATATGCTAACTTACTTGGTCTGTTTTTGCATTGTTAGCTGTAGATGGCTTTACACGGCGATTTCGGGACCAATCTTCTTTATCAGTTCTTTCTGTTTCTGATGACTCCGACATTGATTTCGTATTCATTCCTAATAGATTACTTTAAACTTTGTTTTATAACATTCGTTGACATGTGAAAAATCATGCAGAAGTCTCAGCTTGAAACTTTTTTGGATAATGGACATCTGCTTAATAATGAGGTCGTCTTCTTCTGCGATTTCCCATGTCTTGCAGCAAGGAATGGAATATTAATTGCTAAACTGTCTGGCACCCTCAACTTCAATAATTTATTAATAAAAACAATGTTATTATTAGAGTTTCAAGAAGTAAAAAGTTTAAAATTGATTTAAATTCAATTTCCATTTTTCTAGTTTCAGTGTCTTCTCACAGTACGTTTAGTCCACTACCTTCTTCAGAACTTGGATAAAAGTGATCACTCAAAGGTCGAACATCGATACGCAACCTCATATTCGCAGTAACACAAAGTCCCAACCGAGTATTGTTCATGCCTTCTGTCGATCCATTTGATGTTGCTAAAATTTTGATTTTCAAAATTATCAATAAAATGTTGCAGTTAATTAAAAACTGATAAGTTTCTTTTTTGCATAATAGATTTCTGTAAGTTGAAACTGCAGCAAAAAAAAAAAAAAAAAAAAAAAAAGAAAAAAAACTAACTAATCAAATAATACGACCGGCCCGGCTGATACTCGAAGCCATTTGGTAAAGGAGAAAATTGACGGAATACAATTGTATGACTGATAGATGTCGTTGCTAGAGGTGAATCGCATATGAGAAATGCTTGCGAACGGCTATCCAATTCACAGCTCATGAATGATAAATCAGATACCTGCCAAATTGTTTAATTTCGAGGATATATTAATTATTACGCCGACAAAAAAGTTTTCATGAGTCTCAGTTAAATAACTGAAAGAAATGTAATTTGAATGCACGAAGATAGTTCGTTGGGTTTTGTTACCTGATGAACGATAAGTTGCTCATACTTCTCAGTATTATCATGAATGCTATATGTTGGACAAATTATTTCCATCGAATCCATTGCATCTACTTCAATATAAGCTGCGCCAGCACCAATTTCTGCATCTTGTGGAAAGAGTGCACGATCAGTAAATCTGCAGCAGATTTCTGATGCAAACAATCATTTCCTTCTTTTTCTTTTTTTTTTTTTTTTGTATACAATAAAAAATGTCGGATGAAAACAGAATAAGTGTATTTAAAATTTAATAAAATCAAATCTCGTAGGTGGAATTTTCAGAAAAATATGAATTTTCCTTCACACAGCATCTACTTTAGCTGATACAAAAAATCATTTATTCTCTACGCAATTTTCTTGCAACGATACAAAACGGGAAGACATAAATCTGTGACAATTTTGTACCTCTTGCCTTAATAACTTTCCAATAAACAATAACAAACAGTTATTAATCCTACAGAAGAATTAAATTATTCTTGTTTGACAGTTAATATCATCAAATTATCGATTATAAGTTAATAAAAATTATAAGTATCCCTCAGCATCATTTCATATTTCAGTATGCTACAGGATACCGTCTAGGAAAAAAAATAATATTTTTTGATCTCACAAATAAAAAGATGTTTAGATTTTAAAAAAATGAACAAGTAGATAGATTTATGATCTATGTTAACTTGTTTAAAGCATTTGAATGGAAGAAAGTTAGAATTGTTCCAAACACCTATTTTTATCCCTGTACTTAAATGAAGTAGAAAATAAATCCGAGAAGTTCTTCCTGAACGAGAAGTTAATATTCAGTCTTGCCAGATACCCACAAGGTATAACTTCAAATATCACCAATCATAGTTTTGTGGGCTGGGATTTTTTCTACTACTAATATGTTTACTAAGAATGCCTAGCATTGAACTGTTTATCGTCCCTGAAAATTTTAACCGAGAAAGTTCCGCTCCACTAATTTTTAACAATATTGAAATGAACTACAGGGTAGAAAGAATCAAGGAGAATCCAATTCATGGATTTCAAAAATAAGATTTTTCCTTTTGTAGAACTCAGTATATTAATGAACTATCCTAGCTTTTCAGTGCATTAACTTCATCCACTTTTTCATGACTGTAAACCGGATACGGTTCAATCGATGGGGATTCGTAATGCCAATTTTCGAACTATCCTATTCAACTGGTTAGATTTAAAAACCCTTATGCATATTCCGTTTCACTTCCTTTCTTGATTCCTTACCCTCTTTGTTTATTCAACCGGTCTTTTCAGAGGAAGTGGATCAAATTCGGAATTCATGCTAAAGCTAACTGTTTATCTACTTGAATTCATCCCCTCATTAAAAAAACGTCATATTTCAAACAAAAACAAAAGTTGTGAAATTTATTGAAATTTCAACATTCTTCTTCTCAAATTTCAAAACGAGCTCATAATATACTAATCGATCAATGTCCACTTTAAGTAGCAGCAATGGTCAATCATTGAATGGCTCCCAACAAATAAAAACAGTGAGAAATGAGAAAAGATCCGGATGAAGAAGGACCGTAAAATTGATAGCAGCTGCAAGGGTGTTATGTTCTATATAATGTTATTTCAATAAAATGACAAAAGCATGGTTGAATGTAAACATCTCATCTGCTCTAAAATAATGTATCTTTCATGATCGGGGTACTAATCGTTCACTGGTATTAATCTTCTTAAATACATGAATACAATAGCTCTCAAATGTTGCATGACCTTATCTTAGTTTTGTTATTTTCAATTCATTACCTCAATCAATCTTTAATATTAGATATGAATGAGTAAATTTCATTTACGGAATTTCAAATAAAAGAGAAAAAGTGGACTCCGCATGCACTAATAAATGCTTATTTTGAATTCTACTAACGAATACAAACAAGGATGGATAGAAAAAATTGAATAAAGAGTCTAGAAATGGTACCAACGATATTAACCATCTCAGAAATAAATCTGAACTTGTCCTTCTATGTTGCAAAATTGTTATTGTGTAACAATAGTTCCTTTATGTGACGGGTAATCAACCAATCAATCAACAGCAGCAATATGCCAAGATAACAATGTATGATAATGAGTAAATGCAGCATGCAGTTTGCTCGAACGTCTCAAAATCCACCATTTGAGGAAGTTCTGTATTTGCAACTAACTTATTGACCTGACACTACTCATTATTGTCATTTGACAGTAATTATCAGCAACCATTAATGTCATTATCATTGTGATGACTGCGATTAAAACTTCTTTGTATTAATATGTTATTCGTTAACAGTGATGAATTATTGTTATTGTAGTGTTTATAAATATCACAATAATTTTAAAAACAATGCCATGTCAAGCCTCGAAATATCTCGATTCTTCTGATGAAAAATAGATGAGATTATAAATTCAGGGATTTATCTGATTATGTTTCGCATTTAACATTTTGATCCTATCTGTTTACGAATTCATTTCCAGCTGACCTTTAATTATTGTCTCTCTCCCGCTGCTTACGAACGTTTTGATGATTTCGAGAATTCTGATCGTGCAATTTTTTTCTCGCGGATAAAATAATAGTACCACTAGAAAGTTTACTATGTAAGGATAAACTCATTATAAATGATCCCTTATTTGCAAACTGAATTAACTTTCAACGATAAGCAAAGCTGAAGATATCGATTAAGGAAGTGAAGTAATAGGAGCAGGAAGATGTCATTGTTCCTGTTTTAGATTACATGGTGAAAACAACGAGATAGGAGGAATAATAGAAGGAAGCAATGACCACGTCATATTACAGATAATTTAGCTAATTTAATGAATATGCCCTCAATGCCCCAGCAAGATAAACAAGCAAACTGGAAAGGGTTACGAAAGGATTATTCTACTTGGCAAGCCTGAGCATATCTTCCTCAACATTCCGATCCTTATCGGTATTCAACCACAAATCTAACAATTAATTCTTCGTCTTCAATCACACATCATCTCATCTCAAACAAATCAACTGTCACATCATTCTCTAGATTGCCAAAATATTGTTCACATCCAGAAATGGTTCTCCAATACGAAGAATAGTAGTTTTAATCACGCTTACTAAATTTTTTGCTAATTTAAAATTTGAGCTTGAACTCAAACTTGCTTTATTTCTTCAACTTTCATTACTACAGCAATAGAATACTACCTGTTCTCAGAGTCTGAATCCTGATAACGATATAAGTTCGAAACTTATAATTCCAAAATTCAATATCCTGAATTCCTGATGCTTCACTCGCCCTTCGTCCTTTCTTATTCATTTTTTGTTTCATGTATCACTTGATTCAACTATATTCTGTTGCAGCCATAGCTATTTATACCTGTCTAATGTTCAAGGAATATGCAATGCAGTTCATATTAGGTGAAGCAAAAAGCTGGGCTTCTTGATTTACTTGGCTCAATTCGTCTCATTAAGTTTCATAATTACACAGCTGTTTTTCATCACTCCACAAAAGTTTTTGGCAATGATTTGCAGAAACAAATTAAAAAATCGATTGTGTTAAAGAATATTCAAATTTGACAAGAAGCAAATATAATATGAAACACGGAAATATGTTGTACTAGAATTATAGGAACGCTCATAAACTAGCCTTGGTATGGCAAAACATGAAAAACGGAATAAATTAGAATTGTAATGCAATCAAGAATCGAGAGGCTCATTTTATTCGAGAAGACAATTTCGTCCACTTTTTTTAATGGTTACCAACCAGAAATATAGCAGTACTTATTTTAATTAATTGTTTCATTTGACAACCACGTTTTACGATTTCTGGATGTTATCAGTGAGCAAATTGGAAGTTAAAAATTTTTAATTGCGTTAAAAAAATTAGGGAGTATTGCTCACAAATGAACCTTGAAAGAAATTTATAATATCGAGAATGTTCAAAATTTTCAAAGTGGTGGGATAAATTTTCGTCTTTAATGTAATGAACGGAAATATATCCGGTTTGGGTTATCAGATGCGTTCCCAGTTATCGTAACTAATAAATATTCATTTACTTTCAGAATAAGACTTCAACTAAATTGAACGTCATATCATAAAGAGATGTGCACCCCATTTGTTCGATAAAAGTGACATTTTAATTCCACTAATGTATATTCTATCTAAGCGATTCGACCAGCTCACCACTATTCATTCATCTTTCTCTTACTTCTTTTTCCTAATAGAACCCCAGAAATGTAGCAACTTTAGCTTAACAATAATTAATTATTTGGTGGTCAGATTTATATGTATCGCACTACCAACTAATTATTACAAGGAATGAGTATATTCTCGTCGCTGCATCATGTTTATACCGAGTGTTACAATCAAATATTGCAGATTGTTTATTAAATTGTGACAAAATGATTTTGATATTGAGACTTACGATAACAGCGATTTAATGATGTGAAATTTAAAAACCATTTCTCTATTACCATTTCGAAAATGACATAATTATATTCTGAATACCTAAGTGTTCCCAGTACTATAAACTCCACCAAAAGAACAGCTTTTAAGGGTAATAAATCCTTAAGGTCCAAGGCCACGGTTATTAGTTTGTTTTCTTCATAGACATTCCAAGATCTCATTTCTGAACTCTTTCATCAGAATTCTTGAAACACTACTACTTCTTCTGCAGTTTCTTGGTGCAGTATTTTCTCTGTCCGATAAAATTAAACGAACTCGTGATATAAACAAACAGAAATTCTCACGCCATGTGGCTTCTATGTTGGTTGTTACGAACATGTTCAATAAATGTCAACCTAGACATCATACTCTTGCAGACTCTATGAAGTATTCATAATGATGTTACCAAGAGCCCAACATATCCATTAATCTACAACCTAGCATCGAGCTAACTCTCCAACCTCATTAATATACCTTCTTGCTTTTCATTATATTATTAGGAATGATTCAAAACCTATAAACATCGTCTAGCTCATGTGCATGCAAAAGCTAAATTCAACTTGAAGCTAACATACTCACCATTTAAATTAATAATTGAGAATGTGAAGAGAGGATATTCAGATTAAAATTAAAAATTCGTCAATTTCAGGTCTAAAATAATTTCCGTAGTTAAACAAATCAGTCAAATCTACTAACAACGCATTTGTCCAAAATCAAAATGTGTGATATGGCGATTTTCGAAAGAAATTTTGGTCTTCAACACTTAACACAAATTCTTCCCACTTTTAGGTGACCTAACTAAGATCCAGAACATTGATAAAGCTAAAGTGCTACTTTTTAAAATATATCGTCGAATGTTATATTACAGTTCTGTTTCATTGCATCATTATGTCTGTGATGTGGAAACAATGAAAAATCTATGAATTCAAAATTTAGAAAAATCATGAACTGCAATAATGAAATGTCAAAATCTTAAACATGAAGAAAATGTCGGAATATCACTGGGAATCATTTAATGTATGACAACAATCTGTAATATCATTCATTAGGGTGATGGTATTATTAATTTCATAGAAAATGTCAATGGCAGCAGCTGGAGAACCGAAAGAGCTCGGGAAAGGGAAATAGGCATTCGACAGTACGGTAAATGTCATATCGAATTGCACAAAGTAATCGATTTGAACTAACGCGATGCATTCCCTCTAGATGACATTTCACAAATCCTTTTTGACATCCAATTGCTGATTAGAACATTTTTCAGAAAGACATCTTCTTGGTTGTCCAATAATAATGCTGCTGTCCTCCCCAAACCGTGGATGTAGAAAACGCTTGATTTGATGGAAAAGTGCAAGCTGGCAAGTCTTCCTTTCTTCCATTGACAATAAATCTTCGCTAGAAAAAGCTCTTTGCACCATCTGGTAGGACTGTAAAATGGCATTTTTCCTTGTTTCTTTGAATTCGGTAGCATCGCCTTCATCTTATACCATCAGAAAAGAGTACCACATTCCACCGATATTCTACAGCTAAGATTAGTTCCTGATTCAAGTGATTCTTATAATTAGTCCAATTTCACTTAATTCAATTCAAATTTTAATTATCACGATAGATCGACAGATTTCTCCTACATTTTATGGTAATATCGACTGTAGAAAATATGTTTGCACTGTAGCGATAACAACGACTTTAGTCAAAATGAATTTAATTGATGTCAAAAGATTCGACAAAAGTTTTTGTTCATTAAGGAGTATTAATCAATTCATAGTTAAATGGAGCAGGTACCACCTGAATGATCACTTTTCCATCCTGAATCAAATATGCAGACTGTTGACAATTATCATAAAAGAACTGAAAGTAAGGAAAGTGAAGTGTAGTAGTGATTTCCAGGTTAATCCCTACTTGAATATGTCTCTCTATCCTTTGTTCAACATTTCCAATAGAGTCACTCACTCATTTCAAGTGACACAACGATGAAAGGAGTACCATAGATTTTCAGTGCTGCTCTCTCTTTCCCTCTAAAGTTCCTCAACCGACATTAAGGTATCGTAATACAACAACCGACTATCAACCGTCATTAAATATATGAAATTCAATAGTTCATAAATATTTGGATCTTTTAGCCATTTAAATTTTAAAGTTTTTTGAACTTTGGAAGAACAAAAATTTAATATATTTTTTAAGATGCAGAAATTTTATTCAGATTCTCTGGACTACTCATTGTACTCATTAATGTATTTTGAGTTATTCCGTGACTAGGTCACATAATCGTAATCCTTCACAGCGTGTTTCTTCAGACAATAACAGGCGATTAACGAGTATTTGGTGCTTAGCAAGGATCAATTTGCATAAATATAACCATCTCAATGGGAATATATCCAATAAAAAGTGTAGAACAATAAAAGTATGCACTGTGACCTTTTCAAATAGTTGAACCGGCAACCTTTAAACCGATTGCTTTCACATACTAATTAATAGCAGCTATTCATTATGATGCTGTCATGCAAACACAGAAATCTGGGATTACTTTCAAAAAATTGATGGGAAAGAAAGACAGCGAAATTTTCAGATGTTGACTTCAGTCCAGATTTATGGAAAATTAAATTTTCGAAATCCAAAACTTGTAGTTTGTCGACAAAAAAAAAGAGGAAGTCAACAGCCACCATCCACCAAATAAAAAATTTTGTGACGAAATACTCGCATGAAATTTAAATGCAACATTTCTTCCTATCATTTCTATTTCCATCACTTTTTCCAGCTGACGATTTCGACTGCGCTAATTTACACCGTCAAAGAATTCCATTTATGGAGAAAAGTGAGAAAAACCGAATGATATTTAAAATTACAACAGTTATGCATTCCGTTCCATTTTGATTGCTTTGTATAAGTTTTTCGGGTTCCGCAAACAAATCCGACATTATTTTCCAGCTATATCCAATGTTGATCTCAGTAGCAAATAGCTATCCCGAAAAATAATTAAATGAGTAACACCTAAAAACACCAAACTTTGAACTTTGAATGATCTTTAAAGTGATAACCAGTGGACCTCTCTTTCGGTTTCAGAACTTTATATTTAGCTTCAATATTCCAATGTGCTGCATCACTTAAACTCTATTGCAATTTTGTATTCCTCCTATAGTTCCCATTTTTCAAACTTTTTAAAAGCAACTGCATTGTACCCAGCGTAATGGTATGTGGTGTTCAGCAACTCCGAAGAATCACTGGACAATTGACATCACCGAGAATTTAGTCGAGGTGTCAAATCAACTTTTTATGCGTTCCACATCCCCTATCTTTTTTGGAAGCCAGAAAAGAATTGGCATTTGAAGGGTAATATATAAGAATGACTACATCACATTAGAAAAAAATGAGAATACTCCTAGTATTTTCAGTAATCCGAATCAAATTACTTTCAAGGGGAAAAAGGCTTAAGTAAAGATGGAGAGAGGTCACTGTGAAGTCACTGAGCCACTCCTTTCTCGAACTCCCCGATCCCTCTACTTGGCCTTCAACAATTAGATGAGAGATAATCGGTTCATCGGACCATTTTTCCATACAACATAACCTCCTTTACTTCCTACGAATTTGTACCAAACAATCATTTTTAATCTCAAACTCATAATTTGTTCACTTTAATCTCTATCGATGAATGGTCTCTTATCATGCATTTACTGCTTAGAAAAATCATTCATCGAAAGTTTGATAATATTCCTAACAGCTTATTTCATTGATTCATTGCATTCGTTCGATGAAAATTTGGATTAATACTGAGCTCCAGCCATTGACGTCAGCAAAAATTTAGGTTAATCTGAACACATCTAAGCCAATCAATTCTGTCGGGTATATCCAAATCAATGATATTTATATATTTTTCTGTCAGCTGTGTCGTGTCTTGCATTAACAGCTGATAACTATTGCAGAAGTTGGTTAAAAATATTATATCATAAACAAAAGCAGTGTGTGGATTAAATAAAACGACCTGGTTATCATAAAAGTATAAGAGCAAAGTCTGCTGCAAGACCAAAACGTAAACAAAAATTCAAAAATCATGAATAAATCTTCATCAGATAACATATTTACAGTTATTATTACTACAATCAATTCATATTTGTGTCCTTCAAATAAATACAGTATTTCCTCCAATTGAATTTTTAATTAAAATTTGCATTCTATTCCAAATGGAATCCCTCTAAATTTCATGGAAAGTTTCTTTGTCTTTATTTTTTGAAACAGATTCCTTCTTCGGTTTTTTTTTTCCTTTTCTATCCTTTTCTGAGACAGATTTCCTTTTACGCTACTAACAACTGTTTAAGCTAATTCATCTCGCATTTCATCCTCATATCATTCCCCTCCCTCCCTCGTAACTAGGAAACTAGTAATCAAATGAGACAGGTTAAGTTGCAAGCCTTTGCCTAATTTTGACCTCTCGCTAATATTCCAGATGCTCTTAAATCCTCATTACTTTTTCTTTTTTCCAAAATAATCTCGGATTTATGAGAAGAAACAAGCTATAATTAAAAGCGAGTTGAAAAGATATACCGGTTGTTTAGAGATGTCCCTGCATTATATGCCATTATATCGGTTACAGAGCATCATAACGAATTAATCATATTTTAGTGTGATTTCTGAAGTTGCAATTAGAAAAACCGGCAGCACAAATATCACCTTTACATCAAGTTGATGTTGGTTTCAGTTATCAAAAACGATGCGTAATCCGGTAACGAACAAGTAAAGATGAAGAGAACTGGTTAGGTGAAGTAAAAAAATGATTTGTTTACAGAATTACACCCAAATAGGAAAAAAAAAAAGAGGGAAAAAGAGAAGGAAGGTTTAAAGATGATTAGGCTGGATGACCTTCAACAAATAAAGTAATAACCATCAGTGAAGCAAAATAAGACGCCAACATGCGTTATACAATATCCTTCTCATTCAATCATTCATCTTCTATGGCCACCGTCCTCTTTTGATAAAACGATTTTCATGTCCTGTTTGTGGACCTTCCATTGATAGTAAGGAACAAAAAGAGTAAAGAGGTGATAGGTATCGTGCCTCCATAGGGATAGATTGATGATACGGCGATTGGCCATGGTTGACGCTAAAGGTGACCTCGCGTAGTGTCGACGAAACGCTACCATTTTAAAGTTACGCTTCGTTTCATTTCATTTCATCCTTTTGTGAGCATTTTTATACAGAACAAATATTATCCTCAAAATAGAACATAACAACAATTGAGAATTGAATGATATATATATATATATATATATATGTATATATGTCTAACAATTGCCCATTAAATGGGCAGAAACTAATGACATTAAGCATTTCATGCTTCCTTGATTTTACCACTTCCGCCACCGACAGAACAACCCTTTGCAGTCCTCAAACTCTCTTGAATAGACCCTGTCCATTCCTCTCTTTATTCCCTTACTCTCACTTCCCTCCAGAAAAGTTCTCTTAAGTGATATCCAAATGAGTTTTTTTTTTTTCTCTTTTTTGCCCGAACATGGAATTTTTTTTTTTTAATTGGCAATTAATCAAATTCAACAGGTGGAAAAGTCTTGTCAGGAAATGACCAATACAATATTCGAAAAGGTTCAACCTACTTCTAAAATGAAAAAGAGTGAATTCATTGTTCATTATATTAATATGTCATTTAGAAATCACAAATTATTTTAAATAATTTTACATTTGTAGAAATTTTCATAGAGAACTAAACTATCAACAAAGCTTTAACGACTAAATTGTAATGGAGGAGGTATGGTTAGGCTTAAATTTGATTAACTGCTGCGCATCTTAATGGTATACAAACGATACTAACAATAGGAATATAAGGGTACGAATGAATAAATAAGGATGGGAGGAAATATGGAATCTTTCATTTGAAATTTCTTGTTTTTACTGTATCATAAACAAAAAAAAGCCGCAATGCAATTAGTTTTCTACATCAAATATTTTCATCTTCTAGACATTAATATTGTTCCGGTTATTCCTTCTTTCAGCTGCCAGCAATTCAGAAGCTGAACATTTCGATAGAAGGAAAAACCTCAGAGATTTTTCAATTATGCAATAATAGATTTAACTCCATTCTTAAATTCCAATTTCATTGAGCAATTATTTCAACGGAATTCAAATTAATCACATGAATTTCTGGTTGGAATGCACAGAAGAGAGTGATTCTCTATTACAATTATTTGTCCTCTTCAAACGATAAATATATGTGGAAACATTATATTGTGTGCCGAAGAAAAGAGAAGTTACCTCAACAAAAAATAACAAGCGGAAAAGCGACAAACAAACATCTGGCTGATGACCCTTTTGAGCTGAAGAACAAAGGATTCCCGGAATAAAGATAGCACACTAAAAGGTGACCAATGCGGTATAAACAAAGAACGTCCAAGTCGCTACAAATACGATTTAATTAGAAAGTTAGATAAAGGTAATAGTAACGAGCGTTACCCCTCCTATGTCTATCCCTGCAGATATCACAAAATCCGTTAACTTCCCTTTTAATCCTACCTTCCTTAAACCTTGGCAAAAAAAAGAGATAATGCTTCACAACAACAAACTCTGCCGAATTCGTGTCATCAATGACCTGAAAATTGAGGAACTTTCATCTTTTCAATTCTAGTAATAAATGAGTGATAATAGGGACAGGTGAGAGATTTGCTCGATTCGACGTTTTTGACCCGGAAAAGTACTCGTCAATAAATGACATTTCCAGTAATTCGATATGACTGATGCAAACGGTTAGTTTTTCTGACAATGAAAGTAACAATGCCTGCACTGAGATTTAAATATTCTAGAATAAAATGGATGAGAAAATTTTGAATTTTCGAAATTTTGTATGCTTCGTTTATTTATCCTTTAAACTTTCCTTCACAACATAATCCAAACTGTTTATTCTATTCGTTGAAATTAGAAATATCCCAAACAAGCAGAAATAAAACAAGCTTCATCTCTCTTTTTATAACAGATGAACTATTTCTTGTAAACACTTTTTTAGAAGAGAATAGAGGGAAGGAGGAAATGAACAAAAACTCCGCGAAATAGGTCAATACGAAGAGTTTGAACGAATAAGTTAGACATTATCATTCTGTATCAAACGAAGCCGATCTTAACCTTGGAACAAATATTTGTTGAGGTCAAAGAGTAAGTCCTGCCCGTGTCACACACAGTCGAGATATGATTTATGTTTTGCCTGATAACTTGACTGCTTAATTCACCTCGACCTCATCGATTCCATTCACACCCCCAAATAAGAGCACTTTCATTTCCTCAAGCAATGTATTCGGTTTATAATTTGCATCTAATTCAATATAATCCAACAGTTTTTGTAATTCGAACCAAAAAAAGTTCGAAAGAATTCGACCGCTCCGAATAACATATCACTACGATTCCTTCACGAATCCCTACTAAAAACGAAAAATAATCAATTAGTTTCTAATGAGAAGTTCACCAAACAAGGAAGCAATTGCAGTCAACAATGAATTGCAGCATATGCACTGCATATAATTACATTCACAATTTGAATTTTGCTTAAAAGATCGTAACTATTAATTATTTAACACATTTTCTTCTCCTTCTTTGTCTCTTTTAATTTTCAATTATATTATTAAAGAATTCAAGAAATTTTTTAGTTATTAGGCAAATAAATATGAACATACTCGTATATCTATTCAAGAATTATTTATAAAAACACTATCGATAATATATCAAATTTTAATTGGGCATAAATGCTTTCTAATATAACCATCTATTTTATTTACAAATATTTCAAGTAATTACCTACTAAATTCCTTCTTTCTTTTGCTTAAACAACAAAAACAATCCCGTCTGTCATATTTTTAAAATGAAAATAATTCATAATCACTTTGAAAATTTGCCAAATTTCAAAAATTCCTAACGAAAAGTCTCGAAACAGAAACATTTCAATGGAAGTAGGAAATGTGGATCATACATTCCAAGAAATGTAATTTACATTTTTACACTTATCGATGAAAAAAGCAATTTTATTGAGGAAATGATATATGATTTATATATTTGTTTCAAAATGATTAAACAATGCCTTTCAATCTCTTCTCATCCTTCCACTCTTTGTCAAAGAAGAGCAAATGCTAACGAGCCTTTTAGCACCATTAACAAAGCCGCACCAACTACCATTATGTCATCCTTCCAACTGCAATAGGTGCCATAAGAAGATACACACACATACACACACACACACACACACACACACACAATAATCCAATAATACCTCTATTATAGTAGTATTTCTACTTGTATCCTACGCTTACCACTCCACTTCACAATAATTTAATTTAAATGAAACCCTTTCATGCTGCATTGCATACTATCAATCACTGTCTAATTTTAATTTACACATATACTTAAAATGTTTATCACTTTAAACAGTTCGCTTTAGTAGAAATTAATAAGATATTTATAATAGTCAAAATACATTGTTTCAATAAAATAATTTTCTTTTAATATAAATTAAAGATTTTTTTTTTTTTGAAAAATTATTAGAAATTATTGAATGTAAGAAAG
Source organism: Dipetalonema caudispina (assembly GCA_013365325.1). Taxonomy (NCBI): domain Eukaryota; kingdom Metazoa; phylum Nematoda; class Chromadorea; order Rhabditida; family Onchocercidae; genus Dipetalonema; species Dipetalonema caudispina. The sequence goes on along the minus strand of JABVXV010000021.1, from coordinate 73,376 downwards.
CTATTCACAAAACGCATGTAGCATCAATTACTTAAATATGCAATGTTTCATTTAACATGAAAATAAGAATTCAAATGTTTCATTCGGGTTTTTTGAAATTGACAATTTCTGAAGAAAATTTATTGCACAATGTCTAAGCGACCTAAAAAACATTATTCCTTTATCCCAAGGAAATGCTATTAGAAAAAATTCCTTATGATTAAATTTTTTCTTAAATGAATTTTCATATGAAGCCTGTATTCTTTGCCCTTAATTATCTAGTATTAGTTTGCTAGCTGTGGGAACTTATCGATCTTCAGAATGCTCACAGTATTTGGCCTTTTGTGTATGTCCTGCGCTAAATCGATAATGAGAAATAACTCGGAATTTTAAGGAAATGTCAGAAACCTACTGATTAAACTGATCAGATGTTTAAATTGCATAAAATTGAATGGCAACTCAAATATGGAATTAAAATAGAATTGATGGTTCATTATCAGATCAGAATTCTCCTAAAATTATGGTTAGAATCTGAATGATACCAGAAATTGAACAAAACATTGAATAAACTTGAGATAAAAGAGATGCAAATTATGTCAAGATCAATGGAAACAAAAATGAATGCCTAAATGCAAAAAAAAAAAAATTCAATTAAGTTTAAACATTTCGACATCAAGTTTTCTTGGTGCATATGAGACAAAAATTCAGTTTTTTTTAAAAAAAAAAAAAAAAAAAAGGAGAAAACTAACAATGGATTCGACGAATTCCAGTAAAGATTCGGCAAGCGGCGTGCAATTAAAAATTTCAAATTACCAAAGATCATGAATAATTGAATAATCGTGATGACAAGTGATGGTTCTGTCCACATCACATACATATATACGACCGCACTATCGTATTTTCCCGCGGTCTCTTCACTTCACTTAATGTATTTCCCTGAAGTGACCGTTTATGAAATTAAAGGATAGCTCACAATAAATTTATGAACAACAAGAATATCAATTGTATAGCACTTCCCGGTTTTCCTCCCTCAACTGTTTATTTAATTACAGAATTTGTAAAACAGCCCAATTCTCAAGATACTGATTACAGTTCTATAAGTTAGAAAAAAACTTGTACCAGTAACTTCTAACATTATTTACTCTTAGTACGACGACATGAAACAAACACTAAATATCAAATAGCATCACACCAGCTACCGTACTTGTGGATGAACAATCCTTTGTAATTCTTTTAATTCGAAATGAGTACCCTAAAATACCGTATGCTATGGTATATAAAAGGGAGAGGGATGCGATAGAGTTGGAAGAAGACTTCGGGAGTTTGCGCATCTAAGGGACTATTGAAATTGTGTCAAATGAATGAACTAATGAATGAAAGTCAATTCTGCAATGTTTCTAAATTCAATTTGATAATTATTCAAATCAGTACAGTTGACGTTGTAGTAAAAATAGTGAGGAATGAAATGGTCATGGATATATGGATATTTTACGAATGAATATTTTCAAGAAGTGAAATTGGCTCAATTTATTTCAATTATCTGCTTTCAGCTCTACTAACCGGTTAGCATAAAAATAAGATTGTGCAAATAATGGGCAGCTTTATTCTTTAGTCCAGAATAAATTAAGACTACAAGCTACTCAAAAAAAAAAAAAAAAAAAAAAAAAAAAAAAAAAAAAAAAGGAAAAAAAAAACAGTTTTTCATTTACTGTTAAATATTGCAGTGTAATATTTAATGTAATCATTTTATGCGCAATAAAATCGTTATATTCAGAAATGTTCGAGTGCTTATCATAAATAAATAACAATAGGAAACATAAAAAATATGTTGCGCAACTACGACAAAGACATGACGTTGTCAAGGAGTCAATGATAAGCAATAGATACTTCGTTTTGTCGAAGATGATCTGGGACCTCTTCAGGAACAGAAATGTTTTCTCGCATGATTTGTCATCGGATATTGCTTAAACCCCGGTAAGAATAAGGATGGATTATTAACCTAAACCAAAGTATTCGAACTATTCTCCGCCCTTCTAACTCCTCCTGAACTTTACTAATATCATTTAATGCAAAAGCTACATACACATAGGCATATACATAAATAATATGCATATAGAGCAGATTTAGTTAAAGGAGCGATAGGGAAGTGAAGTGACAGGAATAGAAGAAATGGGCGGCTCAATCCTTTCCTACAACACCGCCTTCATTTTCATTATAATTATTGGGATGGGTGGCGTTGGTCACTTTTCCCTCCCTTTAGTCAGTACTCTTCTTCTGATGAAGAAATATGGCATTCCGGAAACAATGGGAACTAGCAGGATATCCGTCATTTCAAGTTATCAACTGATACTACTTCCAAGTTAAACACAGAGTAAGGTATGTAAAAATGCGACACTTGTCATGAACAAATTCTAAATTTAAAGTGAACATTGTATGCGATGCAAACAATCAATCTAGCAAAAACTGTTTCTGTTCGTAAAAAAAAAAAAGAAGAAAAATGGAATCCTGACACAAATACCAACATTTAACGTGATGACGTGAAAAGGTGCTTAAGATAAGATATGAAATTTTTCTGATATGGGTCTAGTTGCCGGTAGCTTAGCAAAATTTATTTCATTGGAAAACTTTATTGTTCCCTTAAATTTCATTGATATTTACGATTATTTATTGTTCCCTTAATTATTTACGATTACTTTTGGAAATATTTACGATTGTTCCCTTAATTGATATCATTTACGATTACTGCATTTTAGTTTCTGTCCCGAGTCTTAAAATTTCTGCGAATAAGTAATTTTGATGTTATTACTAAAGATTTTCACGCTGTATAAAGAATTTATAACTTTAGTACACGTATCAATGATGCAAGACGTTGTTGAAGTATTATCCATTTCTCTCATTATCTTAATTTTAACTTGAATAGCTATTAGAAGTGTGGCCAAAAATTTATGGTTAAATCCACGAATGTTATCGTAATGTTCGTAAGAGTGCAAAGTTCCCTCGATATTTTCAATTTATTTTGGGCTCAGGTGCCAAATGTAGTACCTGTCGTCATAAGTATAGTGATGGATAAGATATAAGTACTGAAGTGGTGTTCTTGGTCTGTTTGCACAACTGGAGTAAAATATCGTGTTGTTACTCAAGTGGTTTCTTTTTGGTCTATATTTGAAAAAGAATGCTATCCGATATCAACTTCAACAAAGAATCCGATTTCTGAAGCACTTCTCCAGATAACCTCTTCATCATGTGAGAATAATGCACAAACAGAAAAATTCCTTTTTGGTACGAATATTTTGAATCTTTTTGCCGAATCAATCCTCTGCAATGATACTGTTGACTTTGCTTACCGTTAGGAATTAACTTCTTATCAGCACTTGAAGGATAAGGACTGTTATCAAGCCCGCCAGTTGAGATGCCATCTGGCAATTTTGGCCATCTGCTACGTTTCGATAAAACAGTACCAAAATTTCCGTCCCATAAGGATAGTTACAAATTTGTTTAGCCAGAATCAGCTGACAGCAAATTCCATTTTAATGTCCTCATATTTTAGAACTTCAAATGCTTTTTAATTTAAGATTCAATCTTACAAATAAAAACCGCTTCAGGAAAAGTAAATCTGTTTTGTGATTCTATTATATCCATGACAGTGTTAAAGAAAAATTTCTTGATTTGCAATTGCTGTTAGAAGTAATAAGCGTTAGCGCTAATAAGCAATGAGACGGAACACAGTTTAGGTATTCTTGGACTGTAATTAAACATAAAATACCGAATGTGCCTAACTTAGGATAGCTAAGCAACTCGTTAATTTCCTGAAAGAAAAATTTCATTCTTTACAACGAAACACGACAAAGCTATACTGTTGTTTAGCCACATATTTCTGTTCCCTGAAAGTCTCGACTTCTTTTCTGATAATATCAACAAAACTCACTTGTTCTTGAATTTCAGAACAGCATGAATTCCCGTAGAAGTCTCTAAAAAATTTCATAGAATAGATTGCATTAAACTAAAGCAAATTTTATTCAAGCATTAGACAGTTTTTTCAGTTTAATGGCTACGAAGTATTTGAATCAGAATAGGTTAGTCAGCATTCTTAATCAGGTCATATGCAAATTGTTTTTCAGCTTTTGTAACAAACAAGTTTTAATTAATGGCTAATAATCATGATTGCACAGATGATATCATTTATTAACAAATTTCAACATTTCAATGATATATCAAAGAATTAATAAACTCGGTGCAAACTTTTCGTAATTTATTTATAGATAGAAGCATATCAATAAAACGCTCGATACATGAAACCTGAAATTCAAAATAACCGCGTCATACACTTCAATAAAGTAGCCTGCTGTAACAGGTGCAGCACAAACCAAGAATCAGTATTGACAATAAAAGGTAGAGATATAATTGATTTGCAATATGTCATTCAAAATTTTGGATAATTAGAAGCACTCAATATTTTTGAAATTGAATGGCACATAGCATAAATCAAATAAGAACAATCTGAAAAGATTTGATAAAACAAATACCGAAATTAAAGGTTTCAGAAGCATTAATAAATATCTTGAATATCTCATTTCGTATTTCGGTTTTTATCATGTTGTTCTAAGAAATGCATGTCTGTAACGAACGTCTTGCTATGTTTCGTATTTAGCAAAACTAAATAATTTTGCACATATTTCATATAATAAGTATCAACTAGCACTGAATATACTCATCGACTGTAAAATTATTTTTGTCAAGCAATCAGGATATTCCCGAACGATACCGGATGGATTACATAATATTGTAGAAGCATTATTGATAAGCTGCTGGATACAATTTTAATCCATATAACTGTAGCGCAATGCACATTATCTTTGACAGCTATAATGATGGACATAAGGGAATATATCATTCAATTCGATGACCACGTGAAAATAACCATCTCGTAAACTGGTAAAGTAAAGGTATTCGTTCAGACTTCGCTGAAAGTATTTCATCAGTTACATCGTAGGATATTTATGTAAGGTCAAACATCGGCCACTGTTCTTGATGGTAAATGAGATCCATCACAGTGACACGTGATGGTAAATAATCTCATCACGTAAACATAAATGGTATGGATTCGAGAAAACGGATTCAATTTTTCCCGGAAGATTTTATGAGAAATCTCATTTATTAAGAAATCTTTCTTTCTAAGTTTCCATAATAAATCTCATTCCTATGGCCTTAATCGGATATTACATACCTGGGCTTTCGGTTGCTGGTTTTGGAATCGGTGGTATCACAGCTATTAATTCCATTTTGGGTGATGCTTGAACATTTAGCATTGATCGATTTGTTAAATCTGTTAGATACCCTCGCTGAAAATCATATCTCTTTGTTTCTACAATGAAAAATGATATATCTGATAAATTATTGATATCCTTTCATCGATAAATTCAGCTGATTGTGAATATTGATCTCAGTATATGCCAAAATTGTTATCACAACAGTGAATTCTATTCTAATAATTTCGTAATCTTCGTTGCTACATTAAAGCAGAGCAAAAATTTCAGGTCACAAAAGCCAAAATATTTAATGCACAGTTTTCTTAGTATCATCCTTTCATATACTAACTTGCAATGATTCAAACCTTAATCCTTTCACAAATTCCTGAAATCAGGTGTCGCCATAAAATGATCGCATTGTCTACGTCAGTACTGTTCCAACGATCTACTTTCGAATTGAGTAGTGCTAATCGTATATGATGTATTGAACATTCAAGAAATACTGACCTTTAGAATAAAGAAACATAGTTGTCCGATAAAAAAGTGTAATTTTTAGCGAAATGTATATTTAGTAATTTGATTTTTTTAAGTAATTATTCCATTTAAGAATTAATTGTACGTTTGATACAATTACAATAAAATTTCTGTTTCAATAATTCATTGATAAAAGCAAAAAATTCCATACCAATAATAGAGTCGAAAACCAATGCTCGATTCAAGCTTACCATGTCTTCGCCCTAAATTATCCAAAATTGGATCAAATGCTTTCAGATCATCCAGGCTGTTTATACCACTTTCCAAAACCTATAATGTCACACCAGATGGTTCGAACTGCCTCGCTTTCTTTTAGTAAATTTTTGTAGTAGTATAATATCATAAAGTCTCATGAATTTTGTGGGAATTTTGGAAGCAATTTGTTCGCGAATATTTATCCTAATCCACTGGATAAGGAATCTTCAGCACTATTGATAGAATTGAGACAACAATACTATTGTAAAAAAAACTGTTTCATTAAAGATGAATCATATTACCTGGATAAAGCGAAGAGCTTGAAAAACGAATTCGTTACTTTTCTTTTTACAACTGCTTAAATCCAAATTCATGAAAGAAAATAATTGCCGGGTTTCGGGGCACTGAAAATTTTTTTGTCGGAAATAGTGATTGATTTCATGCAGAATTATCCATCATTCTTTCTCCTCAAGGATGAATAGCTGAAGCTAAGAAAGTATTTTGTGCTTTCTTGACGTTCTACTTTTTAGTATTAGCTCATCTGTATACCATTTATCTTTTTGACTAAAGAGCAAAAATATTCTCAGTACCTCGAAATGTGCAGTACGGCGTAAAATAAGCATCTAAACTGTATTATTTTTTTACCAGATGGCGTCCAAATGGGTGAGGTAATGGTCGAAAATAGCCAAGAACTGTAATACTGTGAAAGCCAAGAATGATACGACAACATTTACAGGAACTTCTACGCTGCTTTACTTTGGGGAGTGTCATTGTATCTGTCGGTTTATTATTATTGTTATTATTATTATTATTATTATTATTATTATTATTACTATTATTTTTATTATATTGTCTCTTCCCAATCTAAGATGGTGGAGCACATTAGATTCCGAATTTCATTCCGAAACCCACAAAACTCATCTCGAATTTCTTGAAATTATTCACTAACAACTCGAATATACAAATATATGGAGACACCTGATCAAAAATCATTTTGTATATGTTGCAAGCAATTGTTTTTTTTTCTGTTTTCATCGTTTTCCAAGATCTTCTCAATAGTCGGGTCTCAGCATCATCGAAATCATACCATTCTTCCAAACTAAAAATAAGTCTTTTCGCTTATGCCAACTATGGCACTATTCAAAATGCTAATGAATCATTTTCTCTTTATATTTATCTTTATTCAGGGAAAAAAAGGATTCATTGAGAGGAGAATCAACAACAAAAGTTGTGACAGCTATATCTGATAATACTTGTTTCAGCGTATGGAATTATTTGAAAGATGATACCTGGAGGCGATATCTCCCTTTGCTTTGCAATATGACATCTTGATTATAGATAAATAAGAAAGTTAAGTTGATAGAGATATAATATAATGGTAGACTGAACCTCAAACAATATCAATATCTTGACAAATGAATACCGAATTAAAAGTATTTCAATGGCGCCACTGACTAGTTTTGCAACTACGGATGATTCAACGTTAATTTTATAACAGATGTTTGAGATGATTTTAACAAAATTATTGCATCGTCGATCTTAATATCTACATTTTTTTCAATTAAAAATTTTTACCTCTACTGCTCTGATTAATGCTTATCAATCTTGTTAGGTTAAAGAAAATTGCATCCTCGAACAAACAGTAATCGATTACAAGTGATATGTGAGTTAGGACAATTCTCTAATTGGTTTTAAAATGCAGAAATCTGAAGTCTGAAATAAGATTTCAAACTTGATAAATCTTCATTATATCAGCAACCTCCTACATAATACACGTGACATTGTGGAAGTGAAAAGATTCAATGGAAAACTATTTGCGATCCTCGAAAAGACTTCATCAGTGATAATTTACTCACATACGCCTGTGTGAAAATAATGGAGTAAGCCTTCAAGTGATTAAGAGAACACAGTTCGGTAAATTACTTTGTAATTCATCCTATTGTGTTGATTACTTGCTGAAACGAAGAGGAAGAAAGGATAATCGCAAGAAGCTACGAAAATGACAGTTCTGTTGTTACCTGAGAACTGATGGAAATAACCGAATTTTCAGAACGAAATGGATTAATTAGAAAAGATTAATTTGTCATATGCCATTAAGTATTATTATGTAGTCATTAAATCGGTGAGAAATTATTTTAAAGTTTTTTATCCATTTAGAAATTTTTATTGCTCTCAGGAAATTCTTCAGAATAAATAAATAATACTATCGTTAAAGGTTATGTTTGTTATTTGATTCTGTACACATGTCGTTAAATTTAAACTAATAAAATAAGAACATGACAATTCATATCGTACAGTTCAAGCTAATATTAGAGAATATGTTTTGAGATATTTCATAGATGAACTGGTAAATGTGTTTCATGCAAGATTAAGTTAATGATCACAAATCATTTAGGCTATTTCAGTTAATAACGAGGAGATCAGTTGAATTTTAATTCGTTCCTCTCAATGTTATTGGCACGTGTCGCTCGTATTTGCATAAACGAAAAGTTTTTTCGCTAAATCTTATGTTCCCTTCTTTTGTTATAATGTTTCTTATGCTGTATAGGTAAATTAATTGTAATAAAGGTTTAATTTTCCATTGAAAAGAGCGAATTTAAGCAATTCTATCGATCACTGACAAAACCTAATTATCATATAGTGGAGGTAATCCTATTATGAAGAAGTAATTACACCAATATGTTATATTGATAGTCCTTAATTAACAATTGTTTATAGACAAATCAGTTACAATATTGTGGAAGCATTATAAAAGAATAGTATTCTGAACGAAATGGATTCATATCAATTTCTGTTATTCGAACTATGTCCTCAGATAAGAGATAATCGATTGAAGAAAGTTAGTCTGAAAAATCAAGACGAAATCAAATGTGCAAACAGTGTCAAACCGATCAAAATATGCAGAAATAAATAGCTAGGTTGAAGAATAAGTTCTTGGCATGTCACCACACTTCACCAAACTTGACACCTCTTACAAACTGTTGCTAGTGATAAAATACGGATTCGTTGAAGCTGGTAGGCTATAGCAAAAGAGATGAAAAAATTATTGGGACAGAAAACCAAAAGAGAATTCGTCTTTGTAAAATAATACAAAAGTGATAAACAGATAGATGTGCAGTAGCAAAAGCAAGAATCGGTTCGGCGCTCATATAATGGTAATAAACAGCTAAGTGTCGAAGAGTTGTTACGTAAACTAAATGGAGAAAATGGTTCGAAATATTGCGGAACTTTGGATCTCTTTTGAGAATCAACGATGAGAGACACGGAAATGAGATTTTTTCATCTTCCTCTTAAAGGAAGGATGACAGCGGGAATAAGACTACGAATCATTAAATTAAAACAGAAAAAAAAGCTTGAAGAAGGTTGGATGAGGAAAATTGCTTCAGTCACTTTCAAATTTAACTTTAAATTTAGAGTCCAAAAATAAGACTCCAACACCGGCCTGATAAAGTCGGTTCTGTTGGTGCAGACTGGTAATATTAACATCATAGTTTTCATCTCTCTGCTTCCCTTCATCATCTCATCTTCCTTTCTGCTCCTTCGTTCGTTGTTGTTTAGTCGCTTCTTCTGCATTTATTTAAAAAACATTTTACTTTTAGGTCTGCAACAGGATCCAAGCATTGGTGCTTCTAAGTTTCAGTCTGCAACATCAATTGATATTGTGTAAATGATATGGAAATCAAAAATGCACTTCTTGAATTTCAATAAGGTAGCAGTATCAAATTCAAGCTTAGCTTTTCTATGTAAAACCATAAATTACTGCTAGCTTAATAATAGACATGGATGCTTGCTAAATACTAAACAAATAGTGACTACATATAGAAATAGAAATCAAGAAAATGAGTACAATTTGCCCAGAAAGTTAGCGTCATGAAACTTTTCTTTTCTAAATGAATTCATAGTTACAGTTATTCACCTCAAAATTTCATATTTTCAGCTTTTCTAGATAATATTTCCTTTCTCTTGGGAATATTGTCAATGGATGAGTGAGTGAAATGAGTTGCACTTACAACAGCTTTGCAAAAATTAATTACGCCTATAATTATACTTAACTGAAAAACCAATATATAACATGAAAATTCATTTGGAAAGAGTGACCAAAAAATGTTTTGTTCTCAGGTGCTAACCTTATTGCATACCAACCAATTCAGTTTAATTACTTTTGCTGCACTACAATGAAAGTCGTTGTTTTTTTTTGCGAATTTTATCAGCCTTAGAGAAAAAAGTTAGTGAAAAGGGCAGAAGAAAGAGAATAAACTTTTATATGGTTTTTTGATGCTTATTTTTCATAAAAACTAAAAACTACTTACTGGGTAGAGTAATGCGTGAGACCCTTAAAAGTGAAATTACCATTTTAATAAGTATATCACCCTGCGAGTGTTAACAAATGTATATGGCAACAACGAATCCGTATTTTATCACTAACAACATACAACAAAAATACATTTCTTCTGGTAACATCCCGATCAGTTACGTGAGATCTTTTTAACTGTAACCAAGTATTCCAACTTTTTTAAGTGTTCTTGAGCGGTGTTTGTCCTGATATCATGAATCATTTAAAATCTAGTTTAGTTGACAACCAATGGAACAATCAATTCTGGCCACATAAATCAGCAAATGCCTGATTCTGCATTTTTGTATTAGCTGGCTTCATTCCACTCTATATGTAGATAAATTACCTTGCTCGTATTGTCGGCTCACGTTGTTGCATGCACTTAATTTAAAAGGATTATTTTCTAATTTTTTAAACTATCCCAAATATTTTCAAATGGAATGCTCTGGAGACATTCGTGTCGTGTCGTGTATTATTTATGGATAGCTTACTCATCCAACACTCAATATTTTGAAATGATCCTGTCCATGAAATTTATATTGTTTATTGGTTGCTAACCTACCAATTTGTTTAATTGTTGTATCAAAATGAATGAGTGTAAATGCTGCAAAATAATTTAGAAGTAAAGGTAAAGTCTCTTACAAACTTTTTAAAAACAAATTTGAAGATTGTAAAATTTGGAATGACTAATTCCATTAGATATCGGGTAAAGTAAATCACTAATGACTGCATAATTTTGGAGTATATATCCATTTCTGACAAGCTCTCTTCAATTAAAATGAGACCAACTCTGAGCTTTTAGTTTTGTCACGGGAAAATTAATCTTAAAATTTATGTTATCCAAACATCTACAATTGAAACTAAACGAGAAAACTATTTCGGGTGTGTCTGAATTTGTATACATTTTCATGAACGTTCGGAAAATTAAGGAAATAACTTTTCTTTAAGATGTCTTGAATTTGTTTGTTTGTTTTATTTGTCGTATTAAATGGTCACATAAATTTTTGGATACTTATTACAGAAGTGATAAATGTTTGGTTCATTTGTAGAACTTTCTGAATGCATTCCATTGCTTCAAGATATTTCGTTTTTTATTAGCAAAAAAATTGGTTACAAATAAAGTTTGATGTTAATTTTGTTGTTCTGATTTTGGAATGCCGGCGAAATTAAACAACTATAAGATAGTAGAAATCATGAATTTAAATCTATACAATGTTTCAAACTTGAATGAGACATACTTATCTATTTGACAATACCGTTTTTTCAAAAAATAACATATCATAAAGCTTAGCTCAATTAAATTTTTTCACTACAAATAATGCCTACAATACTTGATATTACTGTGAAATTTTCTTTCAGCATTATCTTGATTTGTATAAAAGATGAATTCTTTTGTGATTCCAGAAGAACAAAGAAAACATATTCTTTTATGCATTCGTAAATGCGGGAAAAATGGGTTAGAGAAGGTTAACTTGTCTATTAGGACAAAATAAAAGAAGGGATTAAAGATTGAGAACGATCTATCGGAGTGTTGAAGGAAGTTTTCGACACTGTCTTGCGTTACATTTTGGAAATGTCACCCAGAATGAATGGTAAATCCTTCCTCGTCATCCCTGTAATTCCATTCCCAATGATATCTGTTTGTCGCATTGTCAAGAATGTTTGAATTTGAAAAACCGTTCTGTTACACTTTCAACAATTTTTCAGCAAAATGTTTATTGTATTTTATTTTGTGCTATTTATAGCACATATTTGGAAGTTCATTACCAATTAAATTTCGTAACCAAATTTCTCAAGATTAAAGTAATTATGTGGAACAACACTTTGCAGTTACTTAAGTCATTAATGCTTATCATTACTCATATAATTACCGTTGCATATAACTATCCTGTAAATGTAACAACGGTTTTCATAACCTTAGCTTTGCTATTTCTTTTTATAACATTTTCTTAAAGTAATTTTTATCTGATGTTGAAAATCTGAAGAAAACTAACCTTGACTTCTTAGAAAATAGAGGACAATATATTTTTTTTTCTTTTATTTATATCGCTAACTTTACATAATCAGATTTGTCCGTCAATCGGTTCCTCCGCCTTTCAATGTAATTCCAGTTAAACATGGTCCTATGACAGGTCTTCCTAAAAAAACTCATTATATCAACCATTAAACCAACTTTTCAAATCTACTCAATGGCCAATCTTTGACTTTGATTCGAAACCTTGATCAAGAAGCAAAGAAAGCCTGTTAATATAATTCATCTTGCTTGCACTCTACCAACTGCATGATGATCATGATGGAATTCGTAGGTCGATTTCCCTTGACAAAGCATTATTATTCACGACAAATAAAAATACTGAACCACACTGCAAAAGCTCAAAAGGATTTTAAGTTTTGCAAGACTTAGAAAATGGATTACAATGGATTCACTTCCAGAAATTTGTTCACATCATAAACATTCTAAAAAATGAGTTTAATCAAAAAGAGCAGCTATTAGTTAACTTAGTGAATGGATCTTTTTTTTTTTTTCGCAATATTTATAGGCTTATTGAATATTTTATATGGAGAGTAAAATGACTGAACAACAAATGGATAACAAAAATAATCGGAAAACCACATACAATCCGTCACCAGTTTATGTCGAAAATGGTAAAACGGTATGCTTTTTATTAAAAATAAGCGCATTAATTTCGCTAATTAAAATTCTAACTTGTACATTTCACAATTCCTTTTTTAATAATTAAGTCCAAAACTTAGTTAAAACTGTGTTTAAAGTGACAGTTTAATTTCTAAAGTGAAAAAAATACACAAATTCATTTTTTATAGGTCACTGAGTTGTTTCGGTTATCACCAATAATTGTGTTTTTTTTTGGTTTCGTACCGCCAATGATTGGTGCTTTTGCAACTATAATCACAGCTTTAATTTTTCACACTGAACAAATTAGCAATTACAATTGGCAATGCGGGGCAAGCATACACTCATATTTGTAAAATTTGAAGGTTTTTTTGTTATTTATATTTCAGTGTTTGAAAATTTTCAAATCCAAATTGGTTTACATTAAGTATTTAAATGATGAAGCATTATCGAAATACTTACCACTTAATGAGTAAATGAAATACGCGAATTTGTAGAGAGCTCGACTGCCATCACTTTCACGAATAATAAATTTACCGGTGGAACGATTACTTTGGCAATTTTTAGTACTTCTACATACACCGGTTCGATTCGTTGAACTATTCACTGGTTGTAAGTTTTTCTAATTAAAGTTTAATACTTAAATTAAATTTGAAAATGTCGTCAGAAATATTTGGCATTTCTTCTCCTCTATATAAATAACGAAATCCTTTTTTTGCCAAATTATAAATTTAATTTGAAATTTTATCTACAGTTTGTCGCTATGGACGTTTAATGAATGTTAACTACCAGCATAAACGATTTTATGAGTTTGCTCGATATGTATATTTTTATGCCGGCATTGCAGAACTGTTCTTTTTGATTGGTTTATCACTACTTGGTGAACGTGAAAATATTCGTAAGTCATCTGTATTATAAAAACATTTTTCAAAAATTTATAATACAAATTTAGTCCAAAAAAGAATCTCTTCCATTTGAATCATATAATTAAGCGTGAAAGCAAGGTGAGTTAATCTATTATTTTTGTCCACAGCATTGAATTTCATCTGATCAGACTTTGTTAAATGTGTACATAAGTTATTGAATTGACAAACATTTTTTTTTTTTTTTTTCAAAATTTATCGATATTTTAGAAGCTCATGTCATACTTTTTTATATATTTGGCTTTTGTGGCATTAGCTTCTTCATAGCAAATCTTATTTGTCATCGACATTCGTTATATTTTCTTCATCCATACGTGAGTTGCTTAAATTCTATGCATTTAAGGTAGGCAGTTAGAATTCTAATGTCAACGATAAAATCAAGTCATTTGACACATTAATTTTGTATGAGTTTTAAAATCAGATAAGTTGGGGCAAAAATACTAAAATCCGTATATCAACTGATTTGATTCTTTGCCAATCGTATGACATTTTCATTCCGCTCATCTTCTAATTTCCACAGAATCAAAGAAATTTTTTAGCATCGACGATGGACTGTAAAAGCGTAGATTTTCCACCATTTGGTTTATCTTTGCTTGTGACTTCATTCTTTACTATGAATTTCACATCGATTTTTAACGGTATTTAACAAATAACATAGACGCTACCGTGTCACAGCACCGTTCACAGCAAAAGCACCTTCGAAAAGCAAATGATATTTAAGAATTGATCCAATAATTTAAAAATTTTTCGCTGCATTTTCGGGAACTTTAGCAATGCTTTGCAGTATCGTCACCTGCCAATTGTTAGTATAAATAATGCTCGGCTAAATTTGATTTTTAAATTGAAAATAAACTGAAACATAAGAGATATAACGAAATTTTTGCAGGGCCGTCTGTCATATTATTTGAAACTGTTTTTTTGCACTATTTATTTATTGTCTGTTCCTGTTTTGCTAACATCTTTCTTATTATATTGGAAAGTTTGTGTTACAGATGGTAAATACTTTTATTACAATTGATGATAGAAATGATTTTTTCTTCAAATTAGCTTGTATTTCTCTATAGTAAGTTGGGTTCCTAAAATATGATGGAATTTTGAAATTTTTGGAATTCTTTTGATTAAACATTTTGTGATTTCTTTGATTGAAACACTTGAAATTATTAAAAGATTGGTGCAAGAATTATGAAGATGAACTGGAGTACACTTTTTCCTTACATTTTTTGCAAAAATTAAAAATGGATGTAAATTTGACTTTAACTTGTTTTTGGAATACAATTTCAGCGTATGACGTATTTGCGATATGTGAATATCTCGGAGTATTCTTAAATATCGCTTACCACGGTTGTGCATTTTACGATATTCGATACAAAGTGATATTTAGTGTTCGTCTTGTAGAAGCGGCACAATTTTCAGAAAACTATCCGAAAAGAATTACGTGATCATCAGATGCAAAAATGAGATATATAATTAAAGACTACGATTTGATTATTAATATTAGCAGCATTGTTGAGAACGTGAATTTCATTAAAACTTTGGAGATATTTCGATGTTTTTTAAAGACCACAGAAAAATTCTGAAGAACTGAGTTTTGCTTCAGCCGAGGAGATGTTGTATAAACATCTCTATTCTTTTTGTTTGACAGTATAGCTTAATTTGAATATTGTGATATATGCTTATGTGATAAAAACAAAAAAAAAAAATCTATATTATGCGAAAAAGTGTCCACTGTTCTACTGGTTCTTTGTTTCTGTCAATTGATATTCATTTTTATAATCCTTTCAATCGGTTTTGAAATAGGCCAGAAACAAGGCATTCATTCATATGTGTTGTAATTGAAAATGCAACTGACAATCAGCAATGCCTCATTTCATTCCATTTATTTGATGGCCTAGGAAAAGAAAATGTTTATTTCGTGACTTATATGGCACTAACTTCCTCATTTAAGCAAATCCAGTAAGTAGTTCTTTTTTTTTTTTTTTTGTTTTTTTTGCATTGAATTTGTAATTTTTATCTCTGTCTTATGTAAGCTAATTTGTTCAGTTCAATACTTAGAAGTTTTCTCAGTAGCTATGAATATCAAAGTGCATTCGTTGAACATATAATCTATCTTCGTCGATTTGTTTTAGCAATTTAATCCGATATTACTAAGATTGACAGAGATCCTGGCCATTTTCCAGGTAATAAGTTCAATCCTAATAGTGGTTTTTATAAGCCTAAAAGAAGCGAAAGATAATAGCTCTAACGTCTAACTCGAGTTTCAAAATTCTAGTTGGTTCAATTTCTATTTGGAATAATAAAAATGTTGGAGATACTACTATCACAAAGTATCACCAATGCAGATGACAGTTCCTTTTGTTGAAATGAATAATAATGATATGATGTTTCATTTGGGAAATTTGTATCAATTTCTCCTATGCGAAAAAAAAATAATCGTAAGCAAAATATGCGATATGTTGAAAGAAACCCTTTAACCCGTGGAAGAATAATCTGAGAGAAGTTTGATCAGCCATGGTATACCAGAATTATCACTGCCAAATCATCCCTAGCTTCTTCACCACTCTCACCTCATACTCTCACTTACACTCGGTTGAAGTACAGCTTCGATCGATGGATGCTACTACGTATATACATATACATATATATATATATATAAAACACACATACACACATACATACATACACACACGTACATATAGATACAGATTTAACAACGAACTAAACTACACGCCACTACCGCCTCAGCCAGTCAGCCTCCACCGCTCGCTCAGTTAATTCAATTTTAAATATAAACTTAACGGGGACACTCCCATATATACATCTACACGTCGTGTGACGGCTGATGGCTGCATAACACTTATATGTCTACGTGTGTGTGTGCGTGTGTGTGTGTTTGTGTGTGTGTGTGTTTGTGTGTGTGTGTGTGTGTGTGTGTGTATGTATGTATGTGCTTGTTTGTATTTTTCCGTTCACTTATCGCGTATGCCGTAAGAGTGCGCTGAAAGTGCAGTACAAAAAGAGACGTTAACGTGTAGCGTTTATTTTTACTGCATTCATTTATATTGCATCATTACGTGTTAGAAAGGTATCATCACGTTATGTGAAAAAGGAAGAGGATAGCGCTGACCTGTGACATTGAGGATCGTTGAGTTGAATTATGGGAACCAAACAATCCTGAATATGATTTGAGAAGCAGCTTAAATGAGATGAGATCTTCTCACAATGAACTATTGTAGACAAGTTTTCTTTCCATGTGAGTTGTCCGAAAATAATTAAGTCAAGTTACGCTTCAAATTTCTCTTACGTTAGCATTCCCAGTACCCATTGATCATTCATATCAGTAAAACTTGAACAAACTTTGTTTCTTCTACCCGAACTTCTCTGACAATATTTTAATTACTTTTCTAAATATTAGTGAAAGGGAGAAATTCTTAGCCGTTCCTTAATCTTATTAAACTCAACTGATATCTCGTTAACGTTGAAATAATGTTTCGATCGCTTCTAGCAAATAGCTAAATTGTTTTCAGGTAATTATAACACAAATCTTTTCATTCATTTTCTGTTGTTCCTTTTGTTTTATGTGTGTGTCATATAAATGCTATTCCTTTTCAACCATTAGCATATATACTGAGAGAATTGGCGGAGCAGTAATGTCTGTAATCCGTAAGCGATCATCAGGGAGACCTTGAATGTCTTATCGTAGCAGATAAGTTTATGGATCTATCGGGAAAACGATCTGCAAATCAATGGAGTAAAGATTTTTGAATGAGAAAAATATGCAAATTCTTGCATCAAAAAATATTGTTTGTTCGGATTTTTGATTACATTTTATCAACAACTATGATCTAAAAGAAGTATCACCACCCTTTAGGAAAGAATAGCAATGAAGTATCTGATAGATGTATTAGCAATATTACTACTCTCTATAAATGCAGCTGTCTGCAATAATATTAACATGCTCAATTAGATCGTATCCTGAATATCGGCATATTATGACTGACGCTCTATGAAATATCTGTTCGAATTCTCATAAATGTTTTTGAAATTTCCGTAACTCATTCTTGTCTTCATTTAATTCCTTAGTAATTTTTTCCGAGAAATTTTGCGATTTATTTATTATCACTTCCAGTATTTCCTAAGGCTTTTGCACATCCTTTCAAAGCACCAAGTTACACATTTCTGCGTCGCATTATATTTTACAACAACAACAAAATTTATATGAGCATCACAAAAACAACCCATCCACAATTCATTCCATAAATTCATTTTCCCAAATTAACTTCTTGTTGTCATGTTGTTTATTAATTTTCTTTGCCTTCATCGGTAATTCTTGAAGTTAAAGTTAATAGAATTTCCTGTTGTGTTGGGACCCTTCGTCAACAGCTACAATTATTTGCGTTGAGATCATGCAGTATCATCTTTACATTCGATGAATAATGTCATAAAGTTAGAAAAGTATCCAGAAAGTTACTGGAAAAATTAGGTGAAATGCAGTGAAGTTCCAAATCAGAAGGAATCAAATATAAGGCACCTTTACCTGCAAAAGATTCAGGAAAAATAAAACACTTTTGTGAAACATTTATACTGTGTTTTTTTATTCATCCCCAATGAATTAAAACTTATCAGCTGACTAGAAATTTCTAAATCATAAAATCAGTACTATTTTTACTGTATTTCGAATGAACCATGGAATGTCGACAAGTTGTTGAGTAAATTAGAAATTGAAATGATCCCTTCCTCCTCATTATTTATTGCTCTTCCTACTTTTTGCATCCTTTCTATATGAATTAAAAGAATTTTCATTGATGCATTTGAGATGCAGAAGGAAAGTTTTTTTTTCGGCTACTAGTAAATGCCTTACTGAGAGGAAGCGGATAGGTTTGATACATGATCCTAATTTACCCTTCTCAAATTTTACTTCTATATTCTCCTTTCTCTCCATTCTTTTATTCCCCAATGTTTTTCCTTTCTTTTGGCTATGATTAAAATGTATGTCCTGAAGGTTTTAAATATCACCGAGTACTTTCCATTATTTTATTACGGTACTTTAAAGAAGTATATTATCATCTCCCGAATATCACTTTTTAGTTCCGTTATGTTGGCGATACTATCGTTATTCGTTTCCCTTCATCTAAACCGTTCAAATTTGGTGGTGGTACTTTAAAGTCTCTCTCTCCTCTTGCTTTCCCTCTACGTTTTCAGTTATCTTATTTCAGAAAAATTTTATTCTTTTTTCCAACATCTCTAAACAGCCACTTCTTTCAATGAATCGGTAATTTCCTTGCGATATGTCATATTGGTGTCCTCTTGGAAATGCATAGCAATTGATTTTCAGTTTTATTATGCACCCCGTTCTAAAACGAAACTAACGCATTCAATGAGTCAAAATGCTACGTTGTCACAGAAAATGCTGTTCTACTTAAGAGCAGTTTACTATTTTCATTTCTCACACCTCTCCTTTCTTTTTCATAAATTCGAAATATCTGAGATGATTTACTGGCATATACGGGAATCTTTTTTTTTTTTTTTTTTTTTTGATGCCGCGATTCTACTGAGTACTCTATCCATCGCAATGGATAAAAAAGTTTCAACGTGTATTACTGTATACGTTAAAACTTTTCCAATATATCCCAAACTTGGATTTTTTAAAATAACACACTGCATTTACAAATCTAAAAATGCACATCCTACAATTTGTTAATCACCAGGTAATTAAGACATATTAGGACCTTTCTTATCGGATCATCCAACAGATCGTTTTAATTAAAGCAATAATTGAACCAAAGATATATTACAATATCATGCTCAATGTTACTAGGCCGTTTTGCTGGAATTTTCGCTCGGTGACACATGGCTTTTACGGAGTGGATGTTTAGTTGCTCCATGAGTAGGATAATTTAGCTTTCTTACTTTTTACTGTTCATAATCCCTAAAGGAAATTTTCTACCTCACCTCCCAATATTTGGATTGTATTTTTCCATTCATAGAAAACAATCACTTTGTTTAAATTCAACAATGAGAAAGAAAACATTCATGTTTGCTTTTGCTGTTATATTTCCTACTTTTATCTATCATGATCTTTCATGCGTTAACTTGTGATTATTGGCAGAATTTTCCTCCATCAAATATCATTTTTGCTTGAATTTTGAAGGAAAAAGAAAAAAGCAAACGCAAAAATTATTCTGTCCAATTAGTTACACTTGTCGTTTTTTTCATAAATTAGTGATATGAAGAACGTGAAAATATCAGTTTTCATAAGTACTATAGCAACATTCATTAGGCAAAATCTAAGGTTAGGATTTGTGATGGTAAACCCAGAAATTCGAAGAATAAAATTGATTTTTTAACAATCTTGGATGGATTTAAATTTAAGTTTTAAGTATATCCCGCAAAACTTAAAATATAAGCAAGCTCTGTTCCAAGCAAGTAGTAATTAAGTTAAAATTTGTTCTCACATTTTCATTTGCTTTGGTTATCGGTGATGCACGGGATCGAGGGAGTGTTGTTAGGATGGGACATGAGACTGGCTGGCATCAGCCGAATTGCAACCGTTTATCATCCATCAGATTGCCTCATTACATTCCTCACTACCTATTTCCTGTTTCACATTTATTTTCACTATTTTTCAAATATTCTTGTCTGACAAACTGTGAATGCTTTGCAGCCATGCACCTTGTATCCTTGGCTCTCCCTTCTTCCTCCTTCTCTTCATTTATATGTCCAAAGTCTATCATCCATAAGTTATTATTTTAGCAACTTCTAGTCTCATTATTTATAACATGCTAATATCTTTCTGCATATTTCAACGATGTTGTTATTATTTTAGCAACTTCTAGTCTCAATATTTATGATACTGTAGTAGAGTGGATCTTTTGAATCCCAAATTTATTTCTTTATTCGAAAAAAAAAAAAAAAAAAATAAGAAAACTTCAGGAAAGTGGTAAAATGAATATTCTAATCAAGGTAAAAATCTTACATCTTCGTTGTCTTAACACAAACTTTGACTCTTAAACTTCTTATATCTTGGAATATCTTTTTAGGATATTTGGATTATTGTAAATATAAAATTCCTATTTTGATGATGATGATGACGATGTAGTAAATGGCGAAAATTTTTTGAATCCAAATTCATTTCTACTAATTGAAATTCAACAACCTGAAACTTTCCTCGTATCATTTTAAATCGATTTGTATGTGCTAATTTTGGTCATTTTATTTATTGTCAGATAAATGCGATCGTTGGCAATTCATTAACGCAAACAAACCCACACATATACAAAACGTACACAAATTAGCTACTTCTTCGCACTTCAAAAACGTCTGTGTTTATATATATATATATATATGGGTGTGTGTGTGTGTGTGTGTGTGTGTGTGTGCGTGTGTGTGTGTGTATGTATGTATGTATTTATGTGAAGCAGCCATTCAAAGTTTGTTTTTGGTGGTAGTGTTGACGGTGTGCTGAGAAATTTAGTGGTTATTTATTTCCAGCACTACTGTCCGTGAATTGCAGCAATATTTTTTTCCCGATCCGTTCTGTTGATTCCTACAATTCCCGAAATTAGCTTCATTGTTGATAAATACTAATAAGATAGGATAAATAATGTGAAAAGTTGAACATTCTCTATGAATTGTAAATTGAAATCTGTATCCAAAATTCAATAAGAGATCACAAAGATATAAATTGTTTTGAAACTAAACTATTACTGGGAATTTTTACAATTCCGTCAATAAATGAAATGATAGCTTTCTTTTTTTTTTTTTTTTTTTTTCGATTAAGAATGATTTTAAAGAAATCAATGGTTCGTATAATTTAGTATAACATATTGCTAGCACATTCCAACTGGGGAAAGCAATGATTGGGATGTGAGCTTTTCTTTTGAAATAACTGGCATACTTAAGAATATGTTCAAAAAAAAAAAAAGTATCTATTAAATGTTAATAATGTAATGATAGCTAATTTGAGGCTTTCGTTACTTTATCCTTTCTCTATCTCATTGCTTTTAAAAGGGGTGATTTTCTCATCACTAATTGATAAATATAATGAACTATAAATTTTTGCAATTAGTACTTACTGCGCTCGTCCTATTCGAATTTTTTTTTTTTTTTTTTAGATAGGAACTGCTTTACAACATTTTTCAAAATTCATTAACGGGTTATTATTTTATTGTCACGGCAAGCTTTATTTTTTCCACATTTCCATTTTCTTCATATATCGCTTTGCTTTGCTATAAACAATGATACTTTCTTCGAATAGAATTCCTTTTTCTGCTTTCCGTTTTTATTGCAACTGGTAACTTGCCCACTTCAATTAATTCAGCTTTATCGCCCAACATTTTACTTTCTCTTCATTCACATTAAAAATAATGTAAGGATTAGTCTAATATCATTTCTTCGATATATTTTCTTCCAATTCCAAATTTCTGTTTTAGAAAGCGAAATTTTGATAAAATACTATTACTAAATTTGGCAATGAATGATAGTATTAAATGTGTACCGATAAAGACATGAAAGTGTTCATTTTCTTCACTTTCGAGAATACTTGGACATGTTTTTTTTTTTTTTTTTTTTTTTTTTTTCTTAAAGAAAGAAAAGAGAAGAGAGGAAAAGAGAAAGAAGATTTCTCATTTTGTTTCGATTTCTTTTAGTGATGTGAGTGTGAAATATTTTAAAACCCTAACTCTATGTTGGAAATAATGCGTAGTTCTTATTGAAGGGCAAGAATCAGGAATGATAGGGAATTATTATCTAACAGCATTTTCATATCTATCATCATTTTTTTTTTTTTTTTTTTGCTATTGTGCCTATTATTATGCAAATTTATCTGAACGATATCTATCATTTAGCTCGCTTACATCACTTACTTCTATTCTTAACATCTTATTGACATTCATTTTCGTAGAATTAACACAAATTAAACACGAACCGGTGATTTTATGAGTAGCTGGATGAACGATATGTTAAGTAAAACAGGAAACTTTTTTTTTTTTTTAAAAAATTGTATGAATATTACAGAATTCATTTGAAACAACTAACTTGCATGAAAAGATAGTTTGTTTATGTTAAAAATTGAAGTGTATGTAAAGGAGGAAAGTAAAAAAAAGATTTGGATTGATACAATATGGTAGGATTGGCAGGAAGATTTTTTGAAAACTTTGAGATTTGATCGATTCCCGAGTTCTGCATCGAAATTTGAAATTTTGATAAACTGATATCTTCAATCTTTGTGAATCTTTTAAACCAGAGAAGATATGATGTGATTTTGTTGTACGACTGTTGATTTATGATGATGTTCTAATTGCATCACGGTTTGATGGTTGATTATTATACTGATATATGGTGCTTCGTTAGCTATTTGTGGAGGATAGAAGTACTGGTAATATCTATCCGTAAATTGTAAAGCAATAGTGATCAGGGCGAAATAAATCTCTTGAAGGGGCTCACACTGACAAGCCGTCCTGGAAACGAGGCTTTTTGTGAAAGCCTCAAATAATCAATTCCACTCTGTTTTCTCGGGAAGAAGGAGACTACCACTGATAGATACATAGGCATAGAGATATATATTGCACATATACATTTGTGCTTGTGTGTTTGAGTTTGTGAGTGGCCTATGCTTAGGCCTATAGGTTGTTTGCTTGTTAAATAAGCCAACCACATTCGTCCATAGTATGTTTTCCCTTTTCTGAATGTTGTTTTATTGATCTACTTTTTAAAAACGTTGAGTATATAACAATCGTGAAACGGACGGGGGAGGAAAGGCGTGGTGAAGCTTTTTAGTCCCACTTACTGATCTTGTTTTTTTTTATTCTTTTTTTTTTTTTTTTTTCTTTTCTTTTCTTTTCTTCTTCATAAGCTTCACTGATGATGTTTATGTGTTTGAAATTGTCAATTCATTGCTGCATTTTATATTTTACTTTAATAATTTTGTTGTTTTTGCGCTTACCATTGCCGTTATTTCATCAGCATGGCTTTTGCTGTTCATTATTAACTGTTCGTTGTGTTATCTGCCAATTAATGAACTTATTAACAGCATAAGACGATGAAATCAGTCTTATAATAAGTTGATAGTTTTTTTTTTCCTTTTTTTGAATCATTTCAAGGCATTGTATTTACAACATCCTTTTGTTATACAAAGGCTGACGACCTTTTGGCATCCATTGACCTATTTGTTAACTTGTTATTTGTCTGAAAAATGCATAACTTCAAATGTGGCATCAATAACGCACTTTTCAAAACAATTTTAATGGTATAAAAGTATTTCGGAGCGTTTCAAGTCATATGTCATAACAACTTCTTGGATAATGCAGAATTCATCATTTCATCGCTCATCAACTCAGCTGACATGTATTATCGAAATGTCTCAAGGATGAGCAACTTTTTTAAATTTAAAACACTTAACGTCATACGTGTTGAACGATTGTGTCCATGCATTAGCTCATTCTAATGAATAACACAACTAAAATTGTGTTTGATTATCTGTTAACTTTTGAGTTTTTGGAAGGACCTCTGTTGATACTAACATTACTTTACAGCAAAATGACATTTTCTGCAGATTGCTACAGCGTTTTGATTTGCTATGGACATATTTCTGGTACCATATCAGAGAATAAATTCCATTGTTTTTTTTTTTGTATGAAAGTTGAGCAAACAAATCATGAGTTTATTGTTAGCAATGCAGGTTCTGCCGTTTGTAGAATATTGGATTAAAACTTTTTTTCTCGCTGTTTTTCATTTAGGCATGAACTATCGACTGTGAGGCATTGAGGCAGGGTGTTTTTAAATTCCAAATTTGAACATAAAACTTGACTTTCCAATCCACTTGGTCTAAGGTTTACTGATCTGTTGTTGCTCGCACTTCTTCCCAGAAACAAAAACATCAAAATTACAATCCCATGCATAAGGTCAAATTTGAGCATCAATATCACAATTTTCAGAGTTTTTCTTGCTTATTTCATCAATTTAATTCGATATTAAATCGAACATGAAAAGCACATGAAATGAAACAAAAAGAAGAAAAAATTGCAAAATAATAAATACTTCGCAGATAGGAAGTTGCAAGAAAGGATGACCAATAAACAGAGTTCAAAGTTCCACATCTGGGAAAAGGACAATGTGAAACCATTCTCAAAAGGAATTCTTTGTATTTCGAGAAACTTAAAAATAAGTGCATTCAATCCATAGATGATCAAAAGGAGATCAGAAAATTTATGCTCATGTCACTTTGTTTTATGGTAGCTTGAAAAAGGTTTTCTTTTTTTTTTTTTTTTTAATTTAACTTGTTTGTAAGTGCTTCGTGAACTTTTCGATTTAAGCCGGGAAGTGTGTGTGTGGTGATGAGAATCAGGGAAGCTACGAAGGCTATATCAAAGTTAATTTTATTCAAAACAAAGTAAAAGTAATCCATGCAGTTATAGTCCCAAAAAAATGATATGCTCAGTGAAAATTTTGTCGTCGGTAACATTGTTTAAGATTATACCTAAAAGTCCGCAGTAAATTATCCATTTATGGCTAGAAAAGTATTTATAATGTTTCCTATGTTGCACTACTGCATGATTGCATACCGTTGTGAAAGTGATACATCATTTTGTTCGGAAATGGACAACTTAGTTTTGTTTTATATATATATATATATTTATTTATTTGTTTACTTATATATATTTTGGTAATATCGACAACATTTTAACTGTTCTCCATGGCTTTTTCTTGTAAGGTTAATAAAGCTTGAACGAGTTCCGAAAATTGGATCTTTCTCTCCTCCTTGTTTTAATTTGATTTTTAATTAAATCTGAGAGTGCTTCGTTGCTGGCCATTGCTTTTCTGCTAGCTGTAATGACAAGGGAACTTAACAAAACAAAAAAAGAAAAAGAGGAAATCAGTTGAACGGGATGGAAAACTGAATTGAAATTCTTTTCTAAATTTATTTTTACTTACTTAATTCTAATCCAACTTTATCATTTATGAAACGAACTGAGATCAATAGTTAATTTGGCATTGATTTACTAACAGATTGTTTTTTTTTTTAATTGCATTGGTAAAACAGGAAAAAGTGAAGATGGAAATGATTATCGTTTCTGTAAACGAGAACTGTTTGATTTTTGATATTTTAATGGAATGTTTGTGGATCATTTTATGAAGAACAAAACGATTTAAAAAACATTAATTCGCCCAATTTTTAGTCCATCTAATTGGAGTACTTTTTTTTGTCCCTTTGTTATTCGGTATGAATATGAATGTACATCCATTTGCTCTAATCGAGAATTTTTGCCCTTTACATAAGATAAATTCATGTTCACATTACTTTTACATTACTTTAGCGTCCTTTATTTATCTCTTATAGTTTCTCGAATTCGGGATAATTTTTATTTCTGTGGAAATGCCCCCTGCAAAGCCTTGTCTTACCTTGTTTGTGCACTTGACTTGTTTACAAACAAAGTTAAAGATGAGAAACTGATGGGTAATCCGTTAAAAGAAAGGTTTTGGAAAATTGAGAACTGTAAAGTGAAGTAGAATTTCTCAAATTTGAACCATCATCCATGAAGCAATGCTTGTTCATCCTTCCATCTTAATGCTCAAAGCTGTCATGTTTGTCAATTTGTTGTCACCATAGCACTCTAAGATATTGTTTGGTGTTGCTATCCCTGACTGCTTATATCCTCTTGATTCATTTAAACAACTGTTATCTTTCCAGATGTCACATAAAAGTGTACATTCAGGATGATATTTGCAGCATTGAAAATTTATTTGCCTATTTTGAATCCAAATTATAATGAGGAATTTTCAAAACTTCTGAAACTCTTATTTTTTTGACCGCGTTTCTACAATTTATTCGAGCCAGCAGTATCGCATACCTATACCACACTTGATAACTGCATTGTAATCGTTAATAAATTGCGGATGATCAATTGTTGGAAACATGTAAATAAGAAAGTAAAGAATTTTGGGTAATTCAATGTTTCTCTTCATTATGGCTTGAAAAAATTTTTATATTTGTTTTATCGATCACGTTAGAAATATATCCTTTGCCATCCATAAATTATTTATAATTGTAACATATAAACAATTTTTGTTATTGATAATTACATGTTTTGTTTTATTAGCTTATTACATGCAAACTTAGAAAAGGGAAATGCTGCAAGCTGAAATGCTGTAGGTTTTACATAATGATTAAGTTAGGGAGTTGAAATTACGGACTCACCTAATTAGCTATTCAGTTAGAGATCAATAATTTTACACGCGTGACCAACTTTTAGAAGGTTATAGAGTCCGTATCTATCGCGTTATTAGGCCGTGGTCAGGAAATACCGATACCTACTATTGGTGATGAATTTTTTCTTTGAAAAAATTGTTAAATGACTCAGGCATAATAGCTTATTGTTGGGTGCATGAAAGGTGATTGAAATAAAATTGGGTTATCGAAAACAACAACATTAAAAACTTTCAGATTTGATGCAATTCTCTTTTATACGAGGAAGTAGTTAAGAAAACTATTCCCGAAGAATGCACATTTCCCTGTATCGGGTAAGCTATCGTAAAAGACGAATTTTTACTTCATTATCTCAAATAGGATTCGTTCCGCATCATAGAATATTACTATGGAGTTGTGTGGTATTTGGAAAATTAAAGGGAGAAAATTTTTCATTATACAGTCTTGTTTATATTAATTGTTTGATAATGGTTAAAATATGTCGAATAGAAGTTGTGCCAAATTGTTTTGCCAGATGATCAGAGTATTTGCCGTGTTTTGATACATTTTTCCATGAACGATTTCACGTTGCCTTTTTCCTCGGTAACTCAAAATATATTGATTATCACAGGTAGTTGATCCGTGTCAAGACAATTTGCTCCCGGGAAAGACAGTGGAAAATTTTTCCAGAAAAAAATTTACTGTGTATTTGCGGTTTTTTCGCACGGAATTAGCTGTTGAAAAAATTTTCGAACGGAATGCACACTTTGTTTCGGTGTTATTAAATTATGGTAGTTATACCGCAGACGAATAACGTCATGAACAGTACGTCGACAAACTTCAGTGATAATTATGAAGTCAAGGAGGAGCTCGGAAAGTTGGTTCTTTTTCTAAATTTGTTGCAAATAATCACAAAAAGAGATCCATATT
The DNA here is from genome assembly GCA_013365325.1 of Dipetalonema caudispina. Classification (NCBI taxonomy): domain Eukaryota; kingdom Metazoa; phylum Nematoda; class Chromadorea; order Rhabditida; family Onchocercidae; genus Dipetalonema; species Dipetalonema caudispina. Next base: position 45,424 of record JABVXV010000021.1, on the reverse strand, counting down.
CAACTATGCATCAAATTACCATCAGAATAATCACCGGAATAGTAGACACTGTAAACTCTTCAGTTGGTTGTTAAAACTTATTTCCATTCTGATATTGATTTTCATGTATGATTAACATGGAATTTCCATGCAACATTACTTGGTTATTTATCTGACGTAAACATGCAATTCCAAAATGGTACATGTTGTTAGCATTCTATGACACATCGGCACATTCTTATTTTAAATTTATTTCATAAACAATGAAAAAGATAGTGCATTACTTTTGTGTAACATTACTTGCCTAACTTCACATATTCGAAATTTTAGAGGTGCATTTTCGGTAGTACGACGATGTGTACAGAAACGAACTGGCATGGAGTTTGCTGCAAAAATCATCAATACGAAGAAACTTTCCGCACGCGGTTTGCTGCTGCATATTTGATTTTCATGAATTTCATTTCTTCAAATAATGAAGGACTTAATTTTACACTCATTTCTTTCACTAGAATTTCATTTTAATGTATCGTCAAAACAATCTGATGATTGATATCATAATTTCTTTTAGAAATTTGATATCGAAAGCCTTTAAAAATGCCATACCCAGTGAGTCCCCACGTCTTCAACAAACTTTCTTCGCAAATTTTTTCTCGGTTTCAGATTTTCAAAAGCTGGAAAGAGAAGCTCGAATATGTCGCAAACTACAGCATCCCAATATCGGCAAGTGTTGCTCTTCAATTATTTCAAAGGGAATCGTTTATTGTTACAAAATTTTTAATTTATTTTGATCAAAAGACAAGCAAAACAGATGAATTTCAGTGCGATTACACGACAATATACAAGAAGAAGCGTTTCATTATCTTGTTTTCGATTTGTATGTTTTTTATATGTTCCTTATTACAAGTCTATATTCCTCTTTTTCGTACAAATAAAAGAGATAACAAAGAGGATCTTCGGTCATTTTGGAAATAAGATTTTGCAGATTTGTAAATATTTTGACTATTGAAAGGGCGGCTCTTCGAAAAATTCTTGAAAGCGTTTAACTTGCATATTGCTTTCAATCTTTTTTTTCAGAGTGACAGGCGGTGAACTGTTCGAAGATATAGTTGCTAGAGAGTTTTATAGTGAAGCGGATGCAAGGTAATAGTGATCGACTTGTTTTATTTATTTGAAACACAAAATTTCAAAAATGAAGTTCCTCTTATCTGTCAAAACTGCCTTCATTTTCAACACGGACTAATTATTAAAAAAAACCTTCTTATCCATCCCGCAAAATATTTCAGTCACTGCATTCAGCAAATTCTGGAATCAATTGCCTACTGCCACTTGAACAATGTGGTACACAGGGATCTCAAGGTATTTTAATAGAGAGAGCTTTACAAGTTTTCTTAGGTTGTTTTTTAAAAACTAAATGCTGAAAGTGGTCTGTTTCAAGTTACAGGAATTTACTTAAACCTAGTGAAATATTTTCAAGACTTTAAGTTTATTATCAAAACTGCATTTTGTAACAAAATTTTCAGCCTGAAAATCTCTTACTTGCAAGCAAAGCAAAAGGTGCAGCAGTGAAATTAGCCGATTTTGGGCTTGCAATTGAAGTACAGGGAGATACGGAAGCATGGTTCGGTTTTGCAGGCACACCCGGGTATTTATCACCAGAAGTGCTCAAAAAGGATCCATATGGGAAACCAGTTGATATATGGGCATGCGGTATGTTGGATTTTTAATTTCGATGTTACTGTTTTATTGTTTTATCATGCTGAAGTTTACGAGGTTTGCAGGAGTTATCCTCTACATTCTTCTTGTTGGTTATCCACCATTTTGGGACGAAGACCAACATCGTTTATATGCACAAATAAAAGCGGGTGCTTATGATGTAAGCGTTTTTTGTGTAGGGAATACAAACTGCTAGGAAACAGTTATTAACCGTCTTAGAAGCAAATTCATTTTTTGTAATTCATTCTTTCGAAGTTTATTGCAAAAATTCCTGTTATTTTTATCCACTGTTCAAGCTAAAGAATCAATGCTGGGTTGATACTGTTAACTTTGTACTCTTATCATCTTTTTAAAGAATTTCTTTGAATGTCTTCGATATTTATTTCGTTTTTACTGATTTGATTTTATTTTTAGTATCCAAGCCCTGAATGGGACACGGTTACTCCTGAAGCTAAGAATTTAATCGACAATATGTTAACGGTTAATCCAAAGAAGCGAATAACTGCAGAGCAGGCTTTAAAAGTTCCATGGATTTGTGTAAGTTATCGATCTCCTAAAAAAAAAAAAAAAAAAAAAAAGAAAGAAAAAGGAAAAAATGCAGTTTCCTTTTCTAAACCAATTTCATTCCTTAGAAATATGTTTATGATGGAGAATAACATTTCAGACTATTGAAATAATAATTTTTATATTTAGAATCGTGAACGTGTTGCTTCAGTAATACATCGCCAGGATACGGTGGACTGCTTGAAGAAATTCAATGCTAGGCGAAAATTAAAGGTATTTGAAACTTTTTTGAAATTTTGCTTCGATAAATCAAGCTTCCTCCTGCAAATTATTGAACTTTTTTGGATTTCTTACTACTACTTGATGTTCCGAGTGTTTAGATCATTTTTGTCCTCTTTTCTCTTTGTTCCTTCTCAGATTTCTCTGTCCAATGATCCATATTTCCCGAGAAGTAATTTTGCGCGCACGCTATTATTAAATGGTAAAATAGCAGCACGTTTTTCACTTTCATTTTCCAATATTTTTTACGTTTTTTTTTTGTTTACCTTGTTCTTTTGACTTCGCATATATTTGCAAAGTTAATTTTTTGCTGATTTATGCGTTTATCACGTAACTCCCGTGATCATGTGGATGATCATTCCTACCTTTGCCTTTTAGTTTTCATTATTTATTAAAAAATAACCAGATTCTACAATCTTGACCATATTAAATACACAAAACTGGTTTGCTATTGATTCTTGGTTTTACATTCAAAATATTTTTGGTAAATTTTTTACATTTTTACTTTATCAAATCTTCTGAAACGTAAAAAGTTATTCGCGCAAAAATTTAGATGCGAGAAAGTTGTTGTAGTTAGTGATATATAATCATATAAAATGCCTGGATGGTATGTTGTAAAATGATGATAGCTTACGACCGCATATCATCATGCCAAAACTATATGGGATCATCGATTTCCTATCCCGATACCTCTGCTATCCGATACAGTGAACAAACATATGGAGCAAACGACTTTGAATACTGGTAGTAGTGTGTTGATTTGTTCTGTTTCTGTCATTTTCGTATCACTTCATTCATATCAACAAAATTGTTGTTTTTTACATACATTATTAATAAGTTGAAAATGTCGTTTGTCTCTAGTTTTCATCCTTTTATTTGCTGTAAAATGAAATAAGGAAAAAACTGGAATTTTTTAGTGCAGGAGATCCGAATTGAATATAAAGATGGTTTATTGTTGCACTACGAGGGATCCATGGATAAAAGAAATTGTATTTGAATGTACTTAGTTAATTGCTTAGTTACTCTTTTTGTTAGCTTATCCGTTAGTTTATGAATCGTACCATCCTTTTCATTTCTCAATTCTATGTTATTTATTGCGATCTCTTATCTTACCCTTTTTGTCGTACTGATATCAGTGAACAATCCTATTTCAATCTTTTTTTGCTTTTAAATCATGCAGAATTGTGAAATTGATTTATAATAGATCTCATGAAAGCGACTTGCACGCTTCCAAACTAGGAGTAACTTTTTCTACAAGAATTTGAATAATGACATATGCAGTGAAAACTGTAAACTTTAGTCTACTGATTCGTTCACTGATAAAGGTATGGAAGATATGAACAGTGCTCCTGACAGTTGAAGAAGCTTGTAGGAAGTGTTCTGTTTTTATTACAAATACTGTTTACCTTATTTCGCATTTCACCCCTTCAGTAGACATATGATTTCAATATTCTCTCTTAAAAATTCTGGGAATTTGATTAAGAAGTAAAATCTACTTATTACTCGTTTAGCCGCTGTATTTGTTCAGTATATGTCTAGCTTACTTCAGCGTACACCAATTGCAATAATTCCAGAAATTAAATTTAAAATTTGATAGTTAATACTGATAATCTCTTCCAAATCAAACTGCATGAAGAAAGTTGAGCAAGATAGTTTTTAATGGTTGCTTGCAAGGCATAAATAATGATAGCAAGTTGAAGCTTCAAGTGAGTGCAAGCTGGATTGTGGGCTCCTATATTTTATAACAAAGTTGAGGTATATATCCATACATTTATTTGTCATGTGAAACTTCGATATACGCAATACTTCACTGCTTGTTTATCGAAAAACGTAAAAGCTTCTCATATCCAAATTGTTTTTGTGTTTTTTTGGACCTAAAATAAGGTGCATTGGCCACTTTGTGCTTTTTTGCCACTTCGTGGATAGAATGTTCCATTAGCAAACACATGCAAAGAACGCTGTTTTCAATTGCGTTTAACTTGATTGTATGTTACTATTAAATGATAGTGGAATATAGCAGCGTAATTTATTATTATTATTGCTTATATCAGTGCATAATATAACCCAATTTGCTATTAGTTCTCAGGTTTAGATGAAAGTTGGCAAATTTTCTAGAATTTGTGTGAACTAAATTAGGTCGGTAATTGTGAATTTTAAGCTTGATTTGCTTTCTTTGTGACTATTCCGTTATAAATATTTGCGCGTTATTCCACCGCTTACATCGAAAGCTGCTTTTATCTCTACTTTTCATTTGACAAATTTTGCATTCTGTTCAAAATATTATTAGAGCTTTATTATAAACACTCTTTTGCCCATTAGTAATTTGTCTTTTAGAGAAATAAGACGATTAGATTGAAACAAGATATTTACCTTATTCGGTTTTAGATTTACTAGTGTATCACTATAAATCTTTGTGTATGCATTCCGCCTGATAATATTATTTGAATTTAATTGCTATTTGTCAAGGCTTTTTTTATTTAGAATCTTTCAGTGATTGATCTAGACATGTTCTATATGAATATCTAGATCTTACTGGCTTTAAGTGACGGTCATTCAATCATTTCCTGGGTACAACTGAATTGTCTTTCTTCATAAACAGTTGAGATACATTACTAAATAAGCAAAAAATGATTCAATTGGTGATATTATTTCAGGGTGCGATACTTACAACGATGATTGCTACACGAAATTTATCAAGTAAGTTCATTTACACTACATTTAAATTATTGAAATCCTAATAATCCTAATATTATAAATTTAAAAAATGTGGTCACCTTCATTTTTTTTACTAAATTTTGAGAAAAGCGTATGTGATATATTTACTTATTAAATTATTTTGTTTATCAGGAAATTCACGTAAGTAGTAATCAGTCGCACTTCTACATTTTGATGGTTCTTTGCTTATTATCATATGTTTTAAATGGCGATATAGAAATTCTGATTTATCTACAATTTATCTGTTTTAGTTTGTTTCCAGGTCATTTGCCATGAATACATTACAAATATATTTTTCTCAAAATTCCAGTAAAAACTAATACTTATTTGGTATATATGTGAGGGAGAGGGAAGGAAAAGGATGGGTGGGTGAGGGAAAAAGCCATTTTAAGAAATTTGTTGTTACTGACTTATTTTAATTATACCCTGTGGAATTTATAAGTTCATTATGACATCCGTTTAATTTATCTGTTGCTAACTGTAATTATTCTGTAGCAGGAGAGCACATTTTGTGATATGTTCTAGAAATGACTGTGATAAACTGATGAGATGTTATGAAGATCGACTTGGTGCTAAAAATACAATTTCATTATGATCCATTAAGATATAGAAACGACTGAATTCGTCATTTTTAATGATGCTATTGCAGCAAATTAAAATTTAACTTAGGCAGAAACATTTGATAATCATTGTCTATTTTAAATCCTGTAGTTGTAGCAGGATCTATCATTCAATTATTATTTGGAAAATCCTTATATTATTCGAAAAACTTGGGATCTAAGGTTTCGCCTGGCAAGTGGTCTCCATCCCGGATGAACCTAATGAATGTCGGATTTCCTGTTCACGGATTGCCGAACAAATTAAGCTTTTTCTGACTTCCTTATCGTTTAAAAAATGTTGAGTCACTTTTTTTCAGAGCCGTTTTTACAGAGATTGAAGATTTTAGCTGCTACACAATAAATTAATTATCTAAACTAAATATTGATCCTCAATATCGCGTTGTTCAAGTTTGATTAGATGAAATAAAAAATTGCTAGGTGAATTATTAGGCTAGAAAATACGTAATTCATCTTCATCTTGTCTTCTGTTTAAGTCGGAAGGTTAATAGTAGGCCCTTCCTACTAGCGTTCTTTTTTGCAAAAGCTGGATACGAACAAGTGGGTACTTTTTTAGGTTATTTATGAGTAATATTCATAGCGATGTCTTGTGTCCTCATTCGTTAAAAACGTAAGAATTCAAAGGAGCTGCACATTTGAAACAGAATGATGCTGTGACTGGCAACCTTTCTGATTATATTCTCTTTTCCCTTTAATTTCAGCATTATCTGCAGTTACTTCATATAAAGTATTTTACACTAATACTTATTTCTTTGGACGGGTTCACTCTAAATTTAGTTCCGACCACAAAATGGAATTTTATCCACTTCTAAATGCTTTTTTGATAACTTAATACATGGGAAATTAAAAGTAAACAAATATGTCATTTCAGTTCATTCTAGTGCATCAACATTTGTGAATTTTTAAACGTCTTGCTTTATTTCGACCAGTAATAAGCAGTATAGTTACTTTTATTCATATTATAAGTGATAAGCTCTAAAATCATGTCGATAAGAGAGAAATAATTAATATGTAGAAGACGTCATGTGGCAATGCATATCTGCTATAACTGTTACTTCCCGCTGTAAAAGATGTTGGCATCATTGATATTGCAGTTTAAACAATCTTTTGAGTGGTGATGTGAGTAGTGATTGAATCATAGACTAGTGGATTAAAGACGATTCATTTCGTTAACTTTTTTTACTCCGTTTAAAAAGTATATTCAAGCTCGACTACTTCTTATCGCACGCATGATTCCTTCCGTCTGTCAGAATACAAGTTCGTTCTGTTTCTCTTTCCTGTTTGACTTCTGCTATTGCAATTTTAATGCCGTTGATAGAACATAATTTCAGTATTGAGATTAAAAATTTCTACTGCATTGTTTTCTTACAGTTTTTAAAATATTAAATTCTATAACGCTTTTGAATTTCAAAGATCAGATTTCGGATTTCAAATGAATTTACTAACAGAAGATTTCATTAACTTTTATCCACTAACTGGAAGATAAGAAATAAAATAAAAGTCATTGCGTAGCGAATGATTAGTGAAATCTTTAGAATTAGTAAAGGTATCTTAAATACTAGTGTTGTTGATGCTGTTCAGTATTGAATCACATTATGCCACATTAAAACAAATCGACCATTTGTGCAAAATTGCTTTTTCAACAAGTAACAAAATGAACGGTACCGGAAACATCCCTTCACTTTAAATGTAGCATGAAATGATAATCATAAAATTGTTAAACAAATTATGGCTGTTCACCCTGACAAACTATTTTATTCTCGATAGACTGATATATTCAATGTATTTCTGTTCCAACATATTCTAATGCATTTTAAAGCATAACTGTTTTGCAGTGCTGCTCAGTAACTTTCTAGACTGTTTAATTTATTTTAATGTTATTTCAAGTAATTAATATATCCTGAAGCTTTTCAACCGTAATTGTAAGAACCTTCGTTTCATATCTAATTTTCCTTCCTACTCATTTTTGTGAGTTTTAAAAGCCAGCAATCTTAAGAGTTACAGTAAGCTTTCGAAATCTGAATTAGATCGTTTAATTTAGTATTAGTGATTATCACTTTAGTTTATATACTTTCAGTGGTTAGTGATGTCAAATGTAAATTGTGAATATATTTAGAGTTAGGCCAAGAAAACAGCTATTTGAAGCAGAATATATAGAGAATTGCCTATGTCCAATTTCTTTTTTCCAGATCAATACTATGTATGCTTCATTTTAGTTGCCCTGTGACTTCACTGTAAAAAGCGACAGGTTACGCTAGAAAGATGAAATGTGAAAATAACTAAATCTTTTATTAGTGTCATCACTATCTTTTTGTTTGCAGTGAAATAACAGCACTTTGCAGGGATTTTATAGTATCCTCCTAAATTTCAAAAAGGGAGGCGCTATTATTCTGGCTGGTGGCACCATAATCTGGGTATTTTTAGGTGAAGCTTTAGCAACAGAAAGAGCAATAGCCGCCGTATCACTGTTCATTTTGTGCAGCAGTTGCAGCATTTTATTTCGAATTCTTTAAGCCCAGTTCTACCAATGTTTTACATTTTTGTGGTTGTTGTGGAACATTTAACACAACTATGGCCTCTCCTGCTGTTTGCCTTTACTTCGATTGCTATATGCCACTTAGCAGCTAAATATACCAACATTAGTGGCAGTACAATTGCTGCAACATTAACGACAGCCCATGCACTCGGTACTTCTACCACCAGCAATGATAAGTTAGGTAAAAGGCCTACCAGAGAACAATACTATGCTTCAGGAAAATCTTCATATTTTGAATTCATTCATCCACCAGTTACTGTCATTAATACATCAGTTGGTGAGTATCACAAATCATTATTTATGTCCGATATAAAATCGTAGAACACGAAATGCATACTTCATTGATTAGGAAATATTATAGTTCTAATTATCGAAATGATGTCTTCGTTTTACTCGAATATGAAATTCTCTACTAGTATTTGTTTTCAAGAATCGAAAGGAGTTGGCTTGCTTCTGATATAAGATGGAGAGCATTGTTTTTGATTGAGTACACGTACAGGCTTGTTTCTACACTCAAATTCTGCCGCAAAATTTTGTATTCTAAGAATCGTTTTATGACGTTAACTTTAAAGTTTCAAAGAAAATTATACAATGCACTGTAATAAAAGGATGGAAACTTTGTGCGCAAGCGATATGATTTTTTTTAATTGAGCTTGGCTCATTGGTATCATATTTAATCAGTAAATCTTTCTACTTCTCTAATAACTGTTCATTATTTTCTTCTCAGTTTGTGGCTTAAATTGCATAAAAACACGTCGATTTATCCTGTCAGTTTTTAGGATTGTCAAAACACTTTGACAAGACTTTGACTTTGAGATGTAGAAATAATAGGATGGAGATTTATGAAGAATAATATAAGTTCAAGTTTTCCGGTTATACAGATTCTTTCACTTTACTTCCTCAAAATACTTCCAAATTTAATTTTTCAAATAAAACCAAGAAAATGAGAGCTTCACGCTGAAATTTTTAATCAATCATAAATCTTGACTTTGTTTAAGGTCGTAATTTGCTAAACAAGAAAGAAGCACCACCGAGTACCATAAAGGAATCATCGGAATCATCACAAACAATTGACGATCAGGATTCTGATAAAGGTAATTGTAACTTAAAATCCGTATTTGTCAAGTGGATAGCTGATATGTAGTATTCCAAAAAAGGGAACAAAAAAAAATGTCATTACTTTTTTCTTACCATTTGTCTGATGTTTGTTTTCAAAAAACATAATAGTGTGTGAAAAATTTAGTGTCGAGATTGTGGAAAAGTCGTGAAAATGCTGCATTTTTGCATTTCTTATTCAAGCCGTTCAGGATTAACTGAAGTCTTTAATAAACGATGCTTCTTATCAGTAGCATCCGCTAGAAAGTTGTCAGTAGTTAGTTTTATGCCTTCCAGTTTCGTTTCATAAGGACTATATTGTTAGCTTGTCGACAATAGTTTAGTGAATTTTTCGAATCTGAGAGGAAATTCTGGTGCCACAAGCTTGATACTCATCGAAGACTTTTGTTTTTCGAAAAAAATAAAGTATAGATAAATAGCTTCTCAAAAAGTCATCGGATTCGATCTTTGCTACTCTTAGTAAATAAATTGGGAACATTCTGTTATAATGTCAAGGAAAAGCGTAAGTTTATGATCATTAATTTTTTATTTAAATACCATCACGTATTGTAATGCATGTGGTTTAGTAGAATGTCTAATACCCTTTTAACATTTTTCTGATAACTAACTTTTTTGTAATGACTATTCCTTTATGATAATGTTGAAATTAAATAACGGTAGAGATTTAAAATATCAAAATGTGGAATACCTATTTTTCTTAACTCTAAAAGCTGAGGTTTTCCAGCTGGGTGATTAGGTGAGACATTCAGTTCTTCCTTCCATGGATTCAGTGTAAGACTGGGTATAAACATAGGTTTTGCTAAGAGTTAGTCTTATTTTGATCCTGGGCTTTTATGTTAATAGTCTTAGCATATGTATGAAACATTTCAAGGTAGAAACAAGTTTTTGGCCGATAATGGATCCCATTTTACCATAGATTAGCTCTCTCATAAGCTGATTATCCTTCGCTCTAACGCTTATTCCATCGTGCAATATTGCAGTTCATTTAGTTTGCTTGAGAAAGCTGTCGATAAATCAGACAGCATTCACATCGGTTTCCTCAGTCCATCTTCTGGAATCATCTAATGGAACACTTTAACTACTTAATAAGAATACTGTTGGCCTAAAATTCGATTTAAATTAGCATCCGTTCCACCGACCGTTAAACAACTGGGCCATTAGGGCCTCTTCCGACGAATTATATTTGGTTATTTACATTGCACAGTTGCGCTTCCAACATGGATGCACAATACTTGATCCCTAAGAAGACCGAATATTTTGGTAAGTGAAATCTGCTGAATATCAGTCACAAAAACCAAGACGTCTCCCACTTGTTGAAATGTCGACAGTTATTGCACCTCTTATGATTTCAATTGAATACTTTGACATTGCCTTGTTCATACTTCTGCATGAGCATGAAATTAAGAAGATATTTAGAAGATAATTAGCTTGCAAATATTTGGCTTGCAAGATCACAGTTTATTCCTTGCTGTTCACCCTTTTATCAGTTCAACTGGGACATTGTACTTTATAAAAATTCTTACAAAAGTTCTATTCTTGCTAGTTTATTCAAGCTCTTTTTTTTTTTTTTTTTTTTTTTTTTCAGTCCATTTTTAATATGTTTGAAGTATTAGTGATATTATTTTATGAAATTGTACATCCTTCATCAAATATTAGTTGATTATCCTGAGAAATTTGCACATTATTTTACTGTAGTAGTTTATTCATTAAATGTTACTTCTTCCTGCTTTCTTCTCTTTTCCTTCTCATTCTTCGCCCCGCTATTCCATATTAGTGAAAATTTTTGATTTGCTTTTTTTTTTTTTTCTTTTTTTTTTTTTAACTGTTAGAAATTTTCTACACTTTTCAATAGTCTAAAAATTATATTATCCATTGTTAGAGGCTCCCTTTTTTTACAACTGTTAAAAAATTTAAAATAGCCTTCATTATTTTATTAAAATGATTTTCTACGTTTTATGAGAAATCAACAAATCAGATGCAAATGAAATGCTTAATTTTCAAGAAAAAAAAAAAAAAATCCAATTTCATACGATGGAAATGTCATAGTTTAAGCATTCAGTTACGATTAAAAACTTTTTGAAAAAAAAAAAAAAAAAAAAAGAACTATTTCACGTGCTTATTTGTTTGTCTGCCACAGCGGGAAAGACGCTGAGCCACGAGAATACGGTTGTACGAGTGAATACGACCCTTAAACAACAGCGAAGGGTGGCTGGAATAAGCAGCAGTATGGGCAGCTCATTGCCAGGTTCGCCCCTATAAATATCTTTTTAAGGTTATATAATTTATTTGTTAGCCAATAAAAGGGGCTTGGGCTTGAGCTTGTTGATTGCATGATTATAATGGCAGACTTCATTTGCATGTTTACTTTTCGCTAGCAAATACTTAACAACATTCTTCTTTATATTAATTCATACATTAAATCAATCTATTTTGGAATTTGTCATCATAAGGTATGATTCTTGGAATATTTGTCTTTCGAAATCTACCAAAAGATTATTATTAGTATCGTAATGTATTGTGGTTATGGGATTTGTTGTATTTCTAATTCAATCTGAGCTACTATCCATATTTGTCATTCTTCGAATGCATTAATTAGCCTTTTGAAAATAAGTTTTAATACAGTATTTTCACAAATTACTACCTATGATAGAAGAAGTAGCACACTATGAATGGCACTGAATTTCAATAACATATGAGCTTCTCTCATTGAGAATAGAGATTGTTGAAATAATGCTTGTATATTCCAGAATGGGTTTTAAGAAGATAAAAGCTTGATTTGATTAAAAGTGTAAATTTGTGTTCTGAAAATACAGCTAAATTGTAAAGAGAAAGCACTGTAATGAAGCGAATTCCTGCAAGCTTCATGCTGAAAAAGAAAAGCAACTTTGAAATTGACGAATGAGCCTAAGCTTATCATTTGTTCCCTCATTTTTCGGATGATCATACTATCAAACTGGCCAAAAATTTAACAGTAACATCAAAGAATAGGCTTCTACTCTCTTCAGGAAGTATATTTTTATGCTTCTACTTCATTCCCCTTCATTCTTCTTTTCATGTCATCATTTTCTTCATTCTTCCTGCTATTGTTAGCTGTTATAGTTCACATATTGATGATGTATAATAATTCATCAAACTATCATCAGTGGTCTTCCTTCTTCTTTACGGTTTCCACATCTTAACTAGTTCTATTGTTGATCATTTAGAAATCGTAGTAATTTCTGAACATGATTTTCCGGCTCACAGAACAGCCTCACCTATAGCTCTTAACTCTATGTTGCAATCTATTGAAGTGATTATTCCTTTTTAGATGAATTTTCACCTCTCTCCCCTCTAATTTTGCATCCTCTTCCATAGTTCCCGAAAGCTTACCACCAATTAAGAGAATGTTCAGCAGTGCATCAACATTAACTACACGTCAAGGTGCGTAATTTGCATTGATTTCTTTATTTTTCTCAGGTTACCGTTGTTGCAAAGCTGAACCTTATTATTTATCCATTTGTTTTTGCTTCATAAGGTTATGTTAAAAATTTTCAATCGAATAGCCATTTTCAAGAGAATAGCATCATTCTTGCAAACTTTGCGACGAGCAAAGCAATTGAAAAAAACTTTTGCAAGTACTCATAACTGTATGAAAAAGTTTACAGTTTTAAAGTGCATCTTTGACCATAACTTTTATCTCGTTCCTTTTGTTAACGTAACTTTTTCCGTTCGAAACTTCTGAATCTTTTCGCACTTCATTTTCTTTTGTTTCCGGTTTCGTCTCTGGATATAAAAAGGTCTTGCATGAAAAACACAAACTCTACTTGCATTTATAAAGTAACAAATGAAGTCCACTGATAGACTGTATCAAGTGGGATTGCTTTGCTTTGTTTTTGAGGCACCTTTCAAAGATTTTGATTCACCTGGCAAGCATTTGCTACTGTCACATTAGCTTTTGATTCGCATGTGCTTTTTTAAAAAAATTGCATGTTTTTGCTGCTTTTTTTAACAAAAAAGAATTAATAGCCTATTAGGTCAAGTTAGGTCAATCACAGTGTCGTAAAGGTATGGTGACTCCTAAGCCTGTTATAATTTTTCCTGCTGTAAGATAAATAAAATCTCTGATGTGAATTTTAAGAGGATATTTCGAAAAATTTTGTTTATTTGCTATTTTTCGGAAGAATTAGTTCGCAAAATAATTTTAAAAAGATGCAATTTTGCATTCTTAAAGATTAAAGATATAATTAAAGATAACAAATTAAAGATATGATAACCTGGAAGTGCTGAAAATTGTTATCTTTTAGTGCAAGAATTTAGTATTTAATTTATGTTGATTTTCTCTTATACGAATATATCCTCATTATTTCTTGAGCAGGAATTTTTATACCAGTTTCGAATCACTATCTTTTCCGGATGCTACAAAATATTACTTTTTGATTTCTAATTGAAAAAACATCCCAATGCACACTATGATACTAAATAAACTGAATGGCTTTTTTGTTTTTGCAGCTAACGTATATGCTTTCCACTCTTGTTTTGGAGGAGTAAATTTGTCAGAAAAGATCGCTTTAATTAATTAATAATCATTGAAACAGAGTAAATGAGTGGGAAATGCTGATAATAAATACGCAAAAATATTATGCCACTGTGCTAAAAATTTATTCATGCGAGCTCATGTTATTATTGCGTTTATCATGGACTGGTTGAGTAGGTATATTTAATTTAGATTAGATTATTGTTAAAAACAGTGGAAAAATGCATAATATTGTTAATAACAGATGCAAATCATATTCAGATAATTGGAGGATGTTAAATTCATTGTTGATAACATCCAATAGGAATTATTCTATTTCTAAATGGAAATAGAATAAGATTCAGTTTCATTTAAAGTGTGTATAGTGGTGGCAAAAATCAGTGCCATCTACGGATGGCTAAGTTAAGACTTACATTTTTATTGAGTACTAATGAAAAAGTAAAACAGCCATCGATTCAATTATTTGGCTTTTACTATTACGTTTCTTATCATTCCGAAATTTCCTTGGTTTTTAGTATATTTGCATCAAATTTTCCGTTTGAATAGAAGGTTCAGTTTGTTTATCTCGCTTATAATTTTACTCTTTTTTTGCAAATCATCCACACTCCTTCATTAGTCACAAACACACGTCCTATCATTTTGGTTCTGCATTAATTTTTCCCAAAATTTCTTAAATTCTTCTGTTCAGAAATCTTTATCTTCATTCGAAATGCATATGCAGGAAATTTCTTTCATTTTTGCAGTCCAGAAACAAGAAATTGTTCGTGTAACACAACAACTGTTGGATGCTATTTCATGTAAAGACTACGAGTCCTACTCGTAAGTTTCAATTTTTCTCTTAACTTCATTGAATTAGTTTGACTTTCATTATTATTTAGTTGCTAACCACAGTTTATCAACTACTAAAGTACAAATATGAAATATATTTCATCCGTTCGTTTCCAAGAAAAGGTGAGATCATTACTTATACAAGATTTAATTAAAAAGACTATTCTGTGTAAATTTAAGAGGTTAATATTAGCAATAATGAGTTAGCATGTTGATGACAAGATTCTCATACTCTAAAGCCTGCACATAATGAAATAAATTTATTTAACGAGAAGGGATTTTGAAAAATTTCAGAAGGCTCTGTGATCCATCGATGACATGCTTTGAGCCGGAAACACTTGGTAATCTGATTGAAGGAATGGATTTTCACAAATTTTACTTTGATAACAGTAAGTCATGTTTTAATCTAAAGTGTTGATTTCTATGCTTACATTTAGCCGTTTAAAGGAACAATTCGTTTTTGTCTTTAGCAGACAGTTTTATTTGTGTAATTTTGAATTTAGTGAATTCAGGTTTTCCTGTTAAATTAAATGCTCAATTCTCTTCCATTGGCATTATTCTCCACCATTTGTTTCCAAATTTAAGACACATTTTTCTGAAAGTCATTGAAAAGGCTATCAGAAAAGGATGGCCATTATTAGGTATTGTTTTAAAATCTCTGCTTTTATTTGATCGGCTATTCTATGAATCCTGAAATTTACTTATGTTATGTGTTGACTGAAAACGATTCAGATAGTGGAACACGCGGACCAAAAATTCATACGACGCTGCTCAATCCAAATGTGCACCTGATGGGTGATGAGGGTGCATGTATCGCTTACATTCGTTTGACACAATTCACTGATAAGTAAGCTTCTCGTATTATAAATATTCGAGCAGTAATTTTTAAAAATTTCAACTTTTTGTTTAATTTTGGATAGAGAAAATTTCTTACATGTTTCATTGTTTGCTTACTATTATTATTATTATTATTATTTTTTTTTTTTTTTTTGATAACGCAATGTAAGTTTTGGAATGAATTAATTTTGTATTGCACCTTCAGGAATGGTGATGCACGATCAAGGCAAGCACAAGAGACACGTGTGTGGCATAAACGTAATGGACGAGGTTGGGTATGTGTTCATGTTCATCGGACCGGTGCACCATCTTCTGTGAATACGGCTGACTGTCATTTCTAATACATACATCTTGTTGAAAAAATTTCCTTTTGATTCTGAACAAATGCTTGGCATGCTGAATTGTGTAGATTTATCCAAAAAATCTTATCCTACCGAAGCAATAGTATAAGTCGATTTTTAAGAGTTCTGGACATTTCTAATATTGTAGAAATTAATTAAAGCTTACAAAGGAAAGTGATAAAACATGATTCAATGCGAAATGAAACCCGTGGTCATTTTGTGCTTTTTTTTTTTTTTTTTTTTTTTTTTCTTAATTATAAGTCCTAGTCTAGTTTTATTGTATTTTTAGTTGCTTATCTACGACGATATATTATTATTTGTAGTGAGTGTGCATAGTTTTTGTACATTGATTCTCTGCACATCTCCTTCGAGCTGTGCAATACAGTGAATTGTTTAGCAGAACTTTAAACTACTGACTATAGCTAATCGATCACTCCATTTAATTTGATGTTTACATTTAAAAATATGTAGATTTTTAGCGGCAAAGTGTTTTGGAAATTTCCAATGTTATTATAAATAATAACTGTTTGCTTTTTATTCTCTGGGATTTTCCAGAATGTTTTGCTCTGTAAAGCGTTTCTATATTTTTTATCTCACCTATGCGAGATTAGATCCGGAATTGTATCAATACATGTATGCTCACTGCCCTACAAAAAACACTAAAAATATTTTTTTTTTGAATTAAATTTTCGTTGTGTTTCGTGATTCCACTTTTCCCTTAATTATATCTTCAACTCATATTTTCAATCAGGATTGTTGCAGTATACGTATATGGATGGTATCATTCCGAAACTGATAGTATTTCTTTCCAACTTTCGCTTTGTTAGTGGACCTTTTGGTTTTTAATCGACTTTTCTCATTGATTTCACCTTAAAAGTATTAAATGAAAAACCGGTGTTTTCTTCTCAAGACATCGGGTGGTTTGATTCACATGTTTAAACTTCAGCAATGTGTAAGCAAATTTATTTCGTGTTATTGAAATCTTCTCGAAACAAGAAATTTTTTCTTCTGTGCCTCTTGCTCTGTTCGCTTTCAGAATAAGCTATTTCTTCGAATAATTTTCTAAAGCCGTAAAGTGCCTAAAATGTACTGCACTGTCCGATTTAAGAAGATAGATTTTACTTTTTGCTACATAGAGTTGTACATTTAGATTTGCATCTGCAAAGTTAAGTTTGAAAATTTTTTAGTAATTTGATAATGACATTTTGCCCTTATTTTTATCGTAATAGTTTTGGCACATGGCAACGGCTTAGAGTTTTTCCCTCAGAGTTCGTTTATACATTTTGTATGCACCGGTGGATGTAATTATGCTTAGTAATAAATGCCTACATTTGATTACTTTTTTTTTTTAATGCGACATTCCTTTATTTTTCACACTTACAGTTTCTATCGTGGAAATTTGAAGTTTGAGATTTCAAATTTTCTTGATTTATATGACCAATACGGAAAAAGATGTAATCTTACTGCGTCGTTCGCTTTCTTACCATTTTCTCTCCAGTTTTTATCCGTTTTCCTGCACCTGTTCTCCGTCATTATTTGTGGCATATTTTATTTACCCTTTGATCATCACACTTCATGACCATTTATTACTTTAATTAACTGAAGTATGCGGGATATTTAATGCAGCCATTTCATGCCCTGACAGGTCCGTTCACTTTTTTTTCCGTTTATTCGTGCTTAGGCACATGTCCATTGTGATGATGAAAGCACTGCGGTATTTTTATGACATTGTATCTTTTAAATAAATTTATCTCTCCCTATATTGTTATTTTTCAGCAGTTTTCAACATTACCTGATCGCTGCTCTATAGATTTGGAATAAAGTTCATTCAACAATCCGAGAAACTTACAAAAAAAAAAGAAAAAGAAAAACTTCCAAGGCTTCAATATGAGATTTATTGAGAAATACTTTCTACTGAAATTATTCCAGACTAAATTTTCTTGTTTTTTTATAATCATTAATCAAGGAAAGCATTACCAATACATTTTCAAAGTTGTTGCGACTGAAGAATGTCACAGATATCATGATCTGGTTAAAATTCGGTTCACTGTGATTTGCAAGTAAAGCGGAAATAGTACACACCGATCGTTGCATTTGTTATGGACAGTTGTGACCAAGTTAAAATGATGAATGTAACAAGAAACATGTATAAAGAAAAGGGAGACAAGAAGATTATATATACATATATACTTCACAATTAAAATGAGATGATTTGAATTAGTTCATCAATCTCTTGTATCTTTCATATGCATTAGCAATTACTATGTTTGTCTCATTTTTCATTTTTAAAAGAACTTTCCAATAATCTAAAATGACAAACAAATGAAAATGAGAAGTGTTATTGTTTAAAAAAATTAACCATTAGCGAGGAAGAATTCGCATTTCTTAACGATACTATTTAAAAATATCAAGATAGAATGTGAGAATGAAGGAAGATATAATCTATGAGTAGAACCTCATTTGTGTAACAACTGTGGAATTATTCAATATAATACCTCGACACCATATTGACGTGGAAACTACGAAGGCAATAGAGCATACAACTATCAGATCTGTTTGTCACCGAATCGATGTTTTGTCTTTGTTTTTTCCATCAAATGTCACTTTTAGTGTTACTGTGATCGGCAACGACAGATAAATATGTCGTCACTATTGTTATTATTGTTGTTATTCTGTGTTGTTTGCACAACTATCGGATTTTTTAGATTTGGAATTTTGAAGCCGTATTGCTTATCTCCAGCTCAGCTTGGTCATTTTTCGGCATTCTCTCAAATTTTTTGATATTGAAACAGATACTCCTATCCTGATCTTGTTTTTCATCACCACTTTTTGCTTGAAATATGTAAAATGTTCCTTGTTTCCATTGCTAATCATCATTTCTGGTCCATGATTTTATTATCACTTTTTTCATAGCCGATATTTGATACCTTTGACAACAGTGCTAGCAACACATCATCATAGCTGCAATCTGACTGCGGCAATATTTATAGTTAATTTTCGTGTCATAAATGATACTTTTCGATGTTATAATTTTTTAAATTTTGCTTTAACATAATTTATGCGGAATGTATAATCCTGTGCCTAACATTAATCTTCTGTACTTCCCTTTCAAGGTCTCATACCTCAGCCATAACTGGTTTATTCGTTTCTATTGTTCATGTAGTGATTTGTTTTTATTGCACCAATAATTAGTTCCTTCACTTCATTTTATTTAATATTTTTCTAACTTCTTTTTTCACTGCATTATATTGTATGTCATTACTCTTGTGATTCCCACGATATTTATATCATTTTTCATCGTATAATCTTCTCATAGGTTTTCTATCCTATCGTTTGAATTGGCAGTGTTACATATTTTTTTTCGTCTAATTTTCACTGATAAGAAAATCCTTCACCGGTAAGAAATCCACTATGCCTAATCAGTTAATTTCTTCTATTTATGATTTTATACAATTTTAAATCATCCATACTTTCACTGATAAAAAGTATAAAGTAAATGATTGATTCTACTTTTACCTTTTACGATTTTATACCTACATTTACTGTTGTGGTGAAGAATATCATTACAATTATGAAAAACAAAGGTGGAAAAGAGTCTGTTTGAAATCCCTCATCTGATGTTAATCTTTTCAAATTCAGTCTCACTAACCGTTCAAGTGGTATTTCATTCTTAAGAAACAACAACTTGAGGATCCAAAAGTGATGAGGAATATCCTAAAGTATTAACAATCAAGATTTTTTTGACCAAAATTCATGCAGTTCATTTAGTCCTGGGATCCGTGGCCTGTTTTCACCATATGATACTGTATGCTTGTCAAATCTGATGTATTTCATATTTTGAACTCTTTCTCCTAACCCATTGGGCGTTTTAGGTAATTTTGCTAAAGTATTGTGGTATGTTTTACATTAGGATATACTCCATGCAGTGCTCAGAGTTTTTTATAATGGTTGTTGGTTATTCCGAGACATTCCACTATACCTGTAGTGAATCACTGCCCTCTTGCAACTTTTCGTTGCAGTTATCTTTTGCTTTATGGTTTCGATGATTTCAGCTACTGTTTTTGTTCCAATATGATATTTTGCTTCCACTCTTTTTCTGATTTCAATTCTTTCAATGTTCGTCCTTCAAACTCTTCAAATCATTCGTTTCCCTTTCGAAGCACAAAGAGTTCCAGTCCTAGCCTTTTCTTCCATTCCGACACATTTCCCTTCACAAGTCTCTTTAACAGTATAATTCTATAAGCAAAGTATTCCGTTATGATCAAGAAAATACCGTACATTATAATTAGTTTGCTTTTCGTGTCATTAGTATCGGCATCGTTGTTATCGATTTATTCATCCGTAGTGTTGTATTCCGATTCATCGGTCCCATAATTCTCCTTCCTGTATATTTAATGCTTTCCACAATTTTCAACTTCTTTTTGTGTTAGTACGAACGGAACAGTCTTTTCGCATCAATTTTCAACTCCTCTTAATGCGAATACATACCTATCATACTCTCTTTTAATTTTCGATCGTTTGTCTTGTCAATTGTATATTCTAACTTAATTTGTTGAACTATCGTCACGTCCATCCTTATCTTCTTTCCTTTTCAAAATGAGTCTTTGCTTAACTTTCTAGCTATATCCCATTTTCTTTTTACCAATTTTCCTTTTTCACTTTCTTCTGTTAGTGATTATTCGATTATAGTCTTTTGTTATGTATTATATGTTCCTACTTACCTTTCCTACCTGGTATTATTTCCATACTCTTCCTCGATCATTTCTTTTTTGAATTCTTCCATATTTCAATGTGAAAGAATACTGTTTTCAACAATCAAACATCACTGATCAACTAATCTCTTATATTCGATTTGGGAAATGATGATCTTTTCAATTTCTTTATTTCCATGAACATTGTGAGTTATTGCTTGATTTTTTTCTCCAATAACTGTTCAACTTTCCACACTGATCACGTTATGGAAGTTACTACAAACTTATTTCGTAGTTTGATATCGAAAGCTTCGGATCACAGCATCCAACTTTCAAATCTTTTTTTAGGGGGGGGGGGGGAAAAGTGGAAAGAACGAAGGGCAGAATTTTCCACTTTCTTCATGAGGAAATAGCGAGAGGGTCACAAAACAGACAAGATGAGGCTGCCAAATGGATAACCTACTTCCATATCCCTTCAGCTTTGCCGAAAGAAGGAAATTTTAAGGAATAACTTTCATCAGTTGCTGATTGAAATGGATGAATGATGATCCGAATATAGCCTCAAGCAGATGTTTCTTTCTATATTTGATTTGAACAAACTGCCCTTCATGGAAGACCATAACGATAGAATCCGTTACAAATGGTGACCTTAAAGAACTTCTAGAGTGGGAATTAAACTTTGATTTCATGAGATTTGAATTTTGTCGACAATTGTTATGAAAAGAAATACGCATCAGCACCAATTTATGCCAGTGATGGATTGCAAGAGTTTTGATACTTCCGATCCGATTTTCTCATTTCCTTTCTAGCTTCATTAAAGATTCTGGAATCACTACTTGAAACATATTATGTTAAAGATGGTTGGGACTTTTGTGAAAATAAAAAATGAGATGAGGCTATTAAATGCAGTACTGCTGTTGCTTTAATTGACTACATCTCTGCATTGATGTTGCTGAATATTTGTCGTTCACAATCCCGTTTTTGTTTTCTTGCGGAAAAAATTTTACCAAAAAAAAAGCATTATTTTTGTTTCTTCTGGATAAACGTAATCTCTCTAAATTGTTATTATTTAAAATTGTCCGTAAATTATTGCAAAATGAATAAATAGCCTAGGTTTACTATGTTTAATTTCTGCATATCTGAATTCGAAGTTCGAATATATATGTTTGTTTACTAAGCTAAAACTACCATACCACAAAGTTTTCATCCGAAAGTTCGGTTGTATAAATTCTGTTTGTTGCAAAATCTACAGTTTCTCTGTTTTATGGAAAAGGAATATTCATAGAGTGAACAGAAAGTAGTGAACAATTTGTGATCACTTATATGAAACTTATTAAAACGACAGTGGAAATAACTTTGTGAATTGCTGTCGCGATTTTGATAAACCTGGAAAGTAAGTAGTGTAATTTCGACTTCGACTTGTTGATTATTCTTTTTGAAATTCCCTTCCATGATTAAGTAACAGACGTTTTATTTTCTGATGTAAAGGAAAGGTATCACGGACGACGTGATATGAAAAGTAAAATTTCAAACTTCAAGCTGTACCCAATCTTCAGTAAATAGCAGTGAAGTGTTTTGGTAGATCTTTTTAGGGCTCTGATTTTCGTTTAACTCATAAAGATATCATCAAATTTAATTGCCCTCATAATAAAATGTATGCAACTCAAAGCCTAAAAAATCTGTTTTTGCAAAAATTTAGAACATATACCACAAGAGCCCTATGATCTTATTGTAAAGTTTCCATGAAGATTAAAATTTAGATGTTCATTGTTTAGCTCGGTTTACTCAAATCTACGTTTCATTGTAGTAGTACAAAAGTATGAGCATGCGTTGTTACGTTATAACGTTACATGAAACGTTCCTCTTAATAAGCAACAATTCGTACATAACTGGTGAGCTAAAAACTATGAAATCATTTTGATGTAAGGCCGAAAATTATTTTACATATAAAATAGATGAAACATGCAAATTTATTCAAATAAACTGACAAAATGTAAATTGCTCGAGTGTTGATATGCTAATTGCAGTCATATTTTTATACCAGAGAATCGATATGTAAATTTCCATGCATGCATAAAATCGATACTTTAAGTCAGGAAATGGATAGATAAGTTTCTGCTCGTTAAAAAATTTTAATCTTTCATCGATTTCGTTTCATCTGTTACATTGATTCTTCCGTTTTATGCATTGTGTTTGTGTTTGTGAACAGATCGATGGATGATGATAGTGGCAGTGACGGTTGTTGAGTTGACTGGGACAGGTCTGTCTACTCCTCTGAATTGTATTGATGCATGTGATGCCAGATTTTCACGTGTATTGATTTCATCCGCTAATTAAATTTTGTAATTATCTTATTTGCAATTTAGTCTAGCATTCACCATATATCACATTTGATTTTTTAAGGTGTAATTATCGAATTCAGATGAATATATTTCTTGAACACTTTTAAAAATGGTGAAGTATATAGGTGGTACCGAAATAGATAACTTAATGAATAATTTAGAATTAATGAATTGGATTATTCCGGAGATTTCAGAAACTTCAGGTGTCCCATATATTCTGGGTATGTTGTTCGAATGATAGCGATGATACCTTTTTTAAGCAACGCTCTTCGTATTTGTTCAGTGACTCATTTTGCCACAGTATGAATGATTTTTTGGCTATGTTCTTATAAATAAATATCTTGACAGTGTAAACAGAAACCGTCAAGTAATTTATCATTCCATCAGTGTATTATCAGCAAAGATTCAAAGGATGGAGATCACTTTAAATCAAACGGGGAGTATTTGAAATGAAGATTTTACAAATTAAACTAAAAAGTGGAACTTTACTTCCGTCAACTTCTTAGTATTAAAAATCTAAGGGAGAAATTAGTCAATTTAGTAAGGCACTTTCAAAGTTTTAAAGATGAAACTTTGAAACGATAATCGTTTTCACAATATCTTTGTACGGACAAAATTTGAATTTTCTGATCAATTTCTCTATCATCTGTTTGTTGTTCTATTAAATGTAAGTGTTTCCGAAGTGAAATGTTTCTCATTATTGTTCTGTATTATTTCATATGGTTTATTAGAAGTCTTCGACTCTCAACCAATTATTTGATCAATTGGTTGAATAAATCAACGAAAGCGTTGTTATCTTCGTTTTATGGTATCTTTTGTAAAAGACAGAAATCGTGTTCATGCAGGACAAGAAAGCGGAATTGGAATGCAAATTGGCTTGTGGTGATATGGCTGCTAGCTCGGAAGTCGAAACGACGATGAATGCCACACGTAAAATTATTAATGATATCGAAAAGTTCGTTTGTTTTCCATCTTTATTGTGTTTCTGTTTTTTGGATTTCTTAAAAGCATTTTACAGTTACTGTAGGCGATTCCCATCAAAATTAATAATGAGTTTTGCATTTTATTTTGTTCTAAAGAAATCTGCTTGAATATTTCTCTCATTATTCCTCTTTCTTTTCTTCTACCCTCCATGAGTTCTCCTCCCACTTAAAGCATTGATAGAATAATTGCTACCAAAAATCAATTTCAATAGAAAAGAAAATAAAAAGAAAAAAAAAAAAAAAAACTCTGCACTCAAAAAATTTTCATAACTTTCTATACACTTACATACTGATACCATTATATATCATCAATTCAACTCATCTTGTCTTTCTTAAGTTATAACTCCGATAAGTCTTAATTGTTCGTCATTATTTTTGGCTAGGATTGACTTGATCCCCATGCTTGTTCTTTACAATGATTTAAATTACAAGAATATAGAGAACATATCATGAAAGAAACTTCATACTTTTCAAATTATGGGATCGAATTTCATCTGTCCTTAATTCCATTCAAATGGGATCAAATTGATTTAAACACTGTGATAATCTGAATGAATTATTTCTTAACTTCAAACACTTCGTGAACTGCTTCATTACGGGATATTCAATACACTTGGTATCGGATCGTTTATCCTAGTGATCAAATTACAACTAGTGTAATTAACTAAAACTGAACTACTAGCACTTCTAGTTTTAGCACTGTTTTACTCATACACGGTTATATGGCTAAATTTCAAAATTTCGAACGAAAGATGCTCTGCCAGTAGTGTAATACTTATTTTTACTAATGTGACACTTAGATTTCTCGATACATTCCCGAAAGTTCCTGGTGAATGAAGGCATCGCCATGGTGAATCATGGCAATGTCTTGATTCACTTGGAGCTTTCGGGAATATATTCCCGTATTTTTTAAACATTGCCCAGCTATTCCCATATCACAATGAATTGGGTCAAACTAAATTTTAAAACAGGTGCTTAATTTTTCAATTATTTCACGATGTGTTTTTAAGAGAACTGTGATCTTAGCAGTAAGCAATGAGTCATTGCAACCACGCCTTAAGTCAGAATTTTGATGTATTCAAATTGCTATCAACTATCATTTATCATTTGTAGTACTTCTGCGGTAATCGTTAAGAATGTTTTTTCCAACTTTTTAAAGTTCTGTAATAGTTTTTATCTTCTCATTCCTTGAGAATTAGTATCCTTAGTAATCTTAGGTATGGATATAGCCTTGCGACTGAAGTACGCAGCAATAGCTCACAGAAAGATTCACTTTTAAATGCAGACAATAATGATGCCGTTGAAAGATCTGTTCTGGAAAGACTCGCTTATGCTCCTGATGGAAATGTAAGCATTTTATCGTCGTTTTTTAAAAGTCACTTAATACGAGCCTTCTCTCAGGTAAATTCCATTTTTTGAATACTGGAATGAATGACAGATATTGTTAAGAGCTCGGAGAATGTCAAGGAATCGAAAAGAAGTACTAGGCGAGCATCCAGTACCGGTAGTGGTATTAACCCGATTCTTCAACAGTTAGAGCAGTTGATCCGTTCTGATGACTGGATCAATAAGGAAGTAAAAGATTATGGGGAAAATTCACAACCTCCGGAATTCCCCAAAAAAAGGTTATTTTGAAATCATCTCGTAACGTTCATATGCTTTTCTACTAAATCGATACATGATGTTGTTGTATCTATAGCTTCGGTGATAAAGTTGCCCTTTGCACTATACAACATAAACGATTCGCCACAAACCTTATAAATTGATGACGCTATTAAGCAATTTTTACTAGAGCAAATGGAGGACAGCAACTGGACATACAGTTACTGGTTAATCGGACACAAGAAGACAAAATAAAGAATAAATGGCGAAGCTAACATTTGGAAGATGAAAATGAGGCATTTAATTAGAGTACAAGCATAGAGGCTTTTAAATGGAAGGGGCAAACCAGAGTCCCATACATCACTCCTTTTGTTTCAAGTCAGAAGAGAGTGAATTAGCGATGCTCCCATCGGATTGTAACTCAAGGCTTGTCCATCATGTGCTAAGTTTCATATGGATGAATCAGATTTCATGATCTCACGGGGGGTGTTATACGGTACGAGATTCCCACTGACGCTTATGCTAGCTGCACTATAGTACTCGTTCCGTGATACAGAATACTATCGGTCTATAAGAAATAATGTTTGGATAACAGCGTATCAGCGTCATTTCACGTATTACTAATTGTAGATTAGGATTAAAGCAATGTTTTGATGAATACTTTCACTTATGCTTTTAAAATTATTATGAAATAGATTTAGAGATTACCGTGTTAGTTCACGTTTATCGGAATTGGGACGCACGTTGGTTACCAGTTCATCCCTCAAAAGTTATATTAATCTACTTGGAACCCATCATAGACAATGTATTGCTTCATGGCTTTATGGTAGCACATCGCAAGCACTTAGCACACTCTTCCGTACACCCAACAACAATTTGCACTGCTCTGAGCAAGATTCGGCATTCTCAAACTCGATCAAAACAGGAATTGGTTCGTTCATTCCTGTGTTTCCAATTTTTGTCTGTATTACTTAGTGCTGAAATTTCATTGTTGGTAATTGAAATAAATTCTAGCTCCTTTTGAGCATTTAATAATGAGTTAAACTTCATTGTCGAATTGGTAAAGTTAAGCATTTGAATGAGGCGAAGCTACTAGTTCTTGTTATAGATTTTCATCTTCAGGTTATGTGATTCGTCTTGCATTGTACGATATGTATGGTTCCGATTACTGCTCGAAAGGATGGCGCGCTTTTCGTGAAATGGTTAGTCTTTTTTTTTTTTTTTTTTTAATGAGAATTATCTTTTTATCGCAAAAATTTAAACAAATAATGCATGAAATTAGTTATTCGCATTATTTTTGAGGGTCCACCAGTGGTGTATGTTTCACCTGCTTTGCACATCGATCTTACTGCATACCTGTCCACCGAATGCTTAATTGGAGATATTGTCGTTTTGAAGAAGCTTAATGGAGATCTTGCTGACATTGAAGGCCGAATTGTATGAGCTTTGCTTATTTTCTAAACTTGTTCTTGTGTAACACTTAAATCTAACTAATTCAAAAATCAAAGTTTTGAGGTTCAGATGAAGGTTTGATAAACGATTTGCAAACCATTTCGTGCAGACCACAAGATTTTCAGTCAAATTTGAATATTTTTCAGTCCGAAATTTGAAGTCGTCTAGAGCTCAAAGCTACATTAAGCATTGCTAGTCTGGAATATTTGTAAAACATCCTTTCCATCCTGAATGGTTGATACCAGGATTACATCGCATTTGAAAAACAGCTTGATGATGACATTGCTGCTGGAAAGAAACCGCTGGTCGTGATTGGAGTTGTTGGGTCATCAATCCTTGGGCAGAATGATATCATAAGTCGTCTTTTGGAAATAAGGAAATCCAAGACTCATTTCTGGATACATGCCGTTGGACAGGTCTGTTTTTTTTTTACTTGCTTCTAATCTTTTTTATTTTAACGTTCTCGCTTCTTTAGGGTTTGGCTGCACTGTGTCTGAAGGAACCATCTGAAATGCTGGTACACGTGTTGTCGCAGGTAGACAGTTTCACGGCTCCACTTGCATTATGGCTTGGTATACCGGCAGCACCCGTCATTGTATGTGTTTCCGAATAAAACTTTCTAGAATTTGTTTTGCTATTCTCAAAATATAGGAATTCAAATTCTTTATCATTTCGTACAACTTCATATGCCATATCCAGACATCTTTAAGGAACATCAATTAACTCTTAAACTGTATCATCGTCATGCTTCAAAATTGCAATTACAAATCTTTAGGTCTGTAAGCTTTCTTTTGCAGACATTTCATCGATCTGTTGATAATCGTAAGCCGTCATATCACGAAAAACTGGCTGTATTGCCATGGTGGGTCGCATACCATCATTTAACAGCCTCCAAGATTACTGATATCATCGAGAACTCATACTTCTTGGTTCGAATTGATTCTATATGTTTGTGATTTTTACACTTATGTTCTTTTTTCATTTGGTTCGGAAATTCGTTTTGATATTGCAGAGCAAAGTAATGCTTCGAGGTCTGACAACTTTTTCGCAGATCGAAATTCTCGGTGTTGAAAATCCCATCGAATTTGCAAATCGCGTTTACAAAGGCATCTATACACCTCCCACTGTTATAATTTTCAAGTACAGGTGCCCAGACTTGGAAAAGGTTAAAAAAGTTAGTTCCACAGCTCTCGGCGAAATTACTCTTTATCTTAGTGATAAAACATTCATAATTATTAATGAGATTTCAAAAACGTCATGTTCTATCATTGTAGTAAAATCAGTAATAAAATTAGGCGTAATATTATCGAAGTATTTTGAGCAGTAACTTCGATTTTTGGATTTTTTTATTTGTCTCTCATGTTAAATGTCTACCAGTTACATTAGGTTGTAAAATGAAACTTGCTGGCGCTACTATTTCACAGCGTTCCGAAATGTGAAATGTACTCCAAGTTATGTCTTTTTTCGTCAACAGTTATTTAAAATTACAGAGATGCCAAGAAAGGCTTTTTTCGTAATAAATTATTTCAAACAATTCCTTTTTTAGTTCTTTATCAGAACTTGCTTGTAACTGCACTAGAGTTTTTAAGGTCATTTATTAGATCTCTTGTACAAATAAATTTCTTGTTTTACTTCCAAAGTTATGCTTGCCAAGGGTAAAGTTCTTGGAATTTTATACACATTGGCGAGAAGATGAATGTCGCAAAGCGTTCTGCCAACAATTAATATTCTTTTTTTTGAAATTAGTAAATAAATAATAATTTGCAGGAGAAGATCACCATACCTAATAGTCGAAGAAGTTCTTTGGGTACTTTGATAAACGACTATGCATTTTCGGGCGATGCAGATGGCACATTTTTCAACGATTCTTCTGCAACATTTAATAACGATATCGACAAGCTAGCAGAATATACTGATTCATTGAATTATTGGGTGGTTTTGTGAATCTGTTTGACTGACCTTAGATTTTTATTATCCTTTCATCACTATGCTTGTATGGCTCCTAATAGAATCTTTCTTTGATTTGCGAGATTCATATAAACTTGTTTTTGTACTCTCCCTAAAATAAATCTCTGAAATTTCTTTAATAATCTGTATCTCTTAATATGAAACATTCCAGCTCAACCAGGGACTGATATCAGACTGCCACCAACTGGGACTGCGGATGGTTACACTTGGTGATTCGTGTCACTCTGCATTCCGTTTCTGCCCACTAGAAAGCGCTGCCTGTTAGTTTCGTACTTTTCGTAAATATTTTTATTAGGAGAAGAAAGAATAGATAAAAGCAGCATATATTGCCCATCATAGCATCCATCTAACTGTAACTTACATTTGAATGGACATTTTACACTATTAAAATTTATAATATCTCGTGGTATTTTAATATTTCCGAAATTTAATTTTTTTTTTTTTTTTTTTTGTCGACCAGTTTTTACTTCGTTATTTCATATATTTGTATACATTTTTACGATGATATATTTTCATTGAATGGTACGCACGCAGATCATGTGCATAAGTTTATCAAGCAACTCTCCGATGCGCTAGCAATAATTGAATCGACTGTTACTGCTAAGAAACATTTCAAGGAGATTGTATCGAAATATCCGTCTTTGGGGCTAGCACCAGTTCATAAATGGGCTGGTGTTGGAGCTGTTTGGTATTTTTTTTTTTTTTTTTTTTTGAACGTTAATTATATATCGAATGATGTTCATCGTTGTTTCTATATTGCAATATTATAACGATCACTTAGAAATAACAGTTTAATTATTTTTTAAAAAAAAAATGGGACGTTTTAAATCAAATTTTTGAACTAGTACTGAAAATAGCTAACCATTATCAAATTTAGGTCAGCTTTTTTAAAAAGCGATCGGATTTGGTCGTGATAATCTCTTATTCTTAATCTAATATTGTTTTCTGAGTATATTTTTATCTGTACTTTCCATTTCCAGTTATATACCTTCCATTGTGAAGGAAACACCAATGAATGAATGGAACGAAAAACAGCGTCAGCAGGTATTTCATTTTCCTTTTCTGAAAGAAATCCCCTTTTTGTGTGAATAAGGTTGTGGATATCAGTGATACTCAGGCATCCAGTAACTAGCTTCATGAAAGTTTTACCACAGGTGTCTCATTTGAACCTGGAATTGGTACATTCTTTGCGATTCGTTGACACGGCATTCTCTACTGGCGAAAGTCCTGCATATGGTGTATCATGTGTTAAATTTGGTATGCTTTCTGATGACAAAGATCTCACGGATCTGGTGAATTTGGTTGCAGAGCGCGGAAAAGAAATCGAACAGTCACAGAAGGTAAGATCCCTAACGAGTGATTGTACTAGAAATAAAATGCATTAACAGTGTTCATTCATGCTAAATTCATTGCCGTTATTGCTTCATACGTATTTCCATTGTTGTGACACTTACAAACCCATAACTAATCTGCTTCACGTTGCTGTAACTGGCTGAAACTGATTTTTGCTTCGTTTTTTTTGATTTAATCAGTTCCACCGATAAATGGTTTATTAAATTTTCTGAATTTATTTACACGACTTCGACGTGAAATGGCGTGCTTTATTCTGAATCATCCATATTAAAGATTTTAATTGCAGTACATGGACAGTTTGGCTGAGATGATACGTCAGGGAATCGAAGCAGCAAATAAAGATTTAAAGCGCGAGAACGATGCACGGCTTGTGCAAGAAGTAAGATGATTCATATATGCTTCAGATTTCGCCACTATTAATAACAAACATCAGATGCTAGAAACAGCAAAACGATCCTAACATTCAGTGCAATTTCTCTTCGCCATATTTCATGTTTCATACTGGACATGATCAAAAACCGGTCATCTACCATTCATTCCCAGTGGTTGAGTAATGAATTGATTAGCAAATTTTATTGCAGGGTATGATGAGACAGATTCCGTTGATGAGTTCATTGGTTAATTGGTTTTCACCACTGGACAAGGACTTACAGAGCGTTAAGGGTCGTTCGTTTGATTTAAAAACTGGTAACAAATTTTTGCACTCTTCAGCATGCCTTTGATTTGTGAACAATGAATGCGTGAACCATGCTTTTTTACGAAATCTTAAGATATTCATATTGTTTGAAGGGCAAATTCAGTCAACGGAAGTTTACTATAAACACCGGTTTATGAACCGGACAGACGCTACATCTCAGGACCCTCACTACATTGTTGCGAAGATTTCCAATGAGTCAACAAAAAAACAAAATAGTGTTAATTCCAACAGGGATGCCACGCAGAATGATAATATTGCATTGGGAAATGCAAAGGAAAATGACCTTGGTTCGGGTAGTTTGTCATATTTTTTGTTCCATTTTTATTACCATTGCTTTACTTTTCTAGTATATAGGACCGTATCACGTTTTCATTTTGAAAAGTATGAAAATTTCCAAGAATTTCTTCTCAAATAAAAGTTTCTTAGAAACAAAAAGAAAAAATTATACTCAGTTCCCATCCAGATATAATTTTTTCCTTCCCGAATCATTTTCAAGAAGATGCGCAGTTGAATCTTTTTCAGGTGATACCTAATGCGATGGTTTGCAAGAAGTATCTAGATAGAAAGGATATTGGCATCAAGTTTTTTTCTTCCTCTTTGTTTTACTGTTTCATAAATTAATAACAATAAGAGCTGGTTGCTTCAAGTTTATTTCATCTTTCCTTTAGATGGAGTGGAAAATGTACTTTATTATTGTCAGTCGTTCATGTGTACTTTAGAATTAAGACTCTCCACTTTGAACTTCTTCACAAGCAATTCTTAGCTCATCATATGATGCATATAGGAAAAAGCCAATTTATTACATCCTTTTGATAACACATTACTGATTTCTTATATTCCAGTTCTCATTACACGGTTCGATATTCCCTACTTCATTCCTTCCTTGCATGTCTTTGAATTTTTGCTATCCATAATGTGACTGGCATAGGAATAATGGATGTAAAGGTTACAGAAAGATCCACAGATGACTTTACGACGAGTAAGCTTTTCATGGCACGGATCCGTGAACAAAATTCATCGCAAAGTTTGCAAAAAAAGGAGAAACCCGCTTATTTCTCTTTAAAATATTAATTTGGGTTAATTCCTGGTTACATTAAATATACAATAAAAACGCACTCTTTGCTATCTTGCAGAGCAGATTCAAAAGCTATGTTTTAAAATATCCATAGAAAGCGTCGATTTCTGATTCCATAGCTAATGAATTTTGCTTGATAGTGTGTTTTTTTTCCCTCTTTTTGTCCCTTCTTTTCATCTCAATGCAATATTTCCCAGCCTTAAATACCAGAGCTCCTGGTTGTATTTATGATGTGTGATAATGATTATAATGGTGTGCTCCATCGTTTCAATTAGTTTTCATAAAACTTGGGGACCAAAGTTATTTATTCAATTTCTTAATAAACATTTACGAACCTATTCCGACAAATCCCAGGCGATGAGGGAACGGGCATGGGAGATCAACGCCAGTCGAAAAATCTGATATCAGTAGACTGTCCAAGTTTCCCAACACGAAAGTGTTATTCTTCAGCAGAGAGCTAAAACGAAATGGGTTTGACAAGTGGTTCTACCACCTTTCTGGAAACAAACGTCTAGGGATTTGTCAGCTGTAATGAGTGTTAAGAAATGACCGTGGCACCTGATGTAGGAGAAAGTGACAGGTCTGTGTGAAACGCTCAGTTGGTGAACTTTGCAGTCTTGCGGGAGCAAACGTTACAAAGCCCGAACAATCGACATCCCAAATAACTCATTGTCTTTCTTGCTTACCAAGCACCTTCATTTCGAACCATGTGATTCTGTCAAATGTGACTTAGATTAGACCCTTCCGACATTCACCAGTGTTGACATCAATCTGTTAAATCCCCACAAGTGGGTATCACGTTTCAACCTCATGGAAAAGTGACCTTTAAACCTGTAACGGTCCTTTCGTATGATATGTCTTCGGAAATGAATAGTGGAAACATCTCCATGTGTCTCGACAAATACTTAATTTCTTTTCTTATTTGTAAATCAAAATTACATCACAATGAACACTGAGTAAAACTGTTTTACCACAGCAATATTTCTAAAATATACCCCTGACTCCGCGTCAACTGGATCTCACGAAGAATTTTGTGAGTCGTAGTACGAACATAAATGAAACTGCTGCGCAAGAGGTGCCCTGATATCCCCATGGATGTGGTTATGGAATAAAAATGTAACGGATCAACAAAGCTTTTCCGCTATTGTATGCATAGGTAAGTTCATTTTAGACGTGCTTTTCAGTGTTTAAGTCCATGAAACCTTATTTGTAGGCTAATCTGTTCCAAATCATGATTCTCATTGCAGTTTAAAGTCAGAGAAGTTCGTCCATTTGGACGGTTTGAGAGAGATCCAGTGCTACCGCGTACTAAGAGAAAAAACTGATCGACTCAAAATAGACCTCGTCAATAAAACATAAACAAACAGTGAGCAATAAAGTATGAGATGATTCAACTGGACTAGAATTTGAACGGTGAATTGATGTAGACATAATTCTACGTCTGGTTCACATATGTAATTTGAAATCGCCACCACTATTGAAGTCGGTAATGTTGAGACGTCGATGTTCCTGCAATACTGACTTGGGCTGAATCCTACTTTAATGCAAGTGTCGAAATTCCTCGATTTCTAGCAAAATAAGTCGTTAAAGTTTTCCCCTACAAATCTTTTCCAATTCCGGGAATAATTACTGCACCTCATCCAAACGACAGGGGCTTAAATACATCACTTATTATTTATACATTCCAAAAGGTCTAATCCAATAATCCCAAATTAGTACGGAAAGAACCAAATGCGGACACAGGAGATACAGTTCGAAATTAGCATTTTATTTTATTTGATTACCTTCTGTTTTGTATGTACTTTCGCATGCCGCTTGCGCTCATCAGAACGAGCAAATTTTCTTCCACAAACATCACAACTAAACGGTTTTTCACCTGTATGAGTTCGTACATGCGTTGTTAAATGATCACTTCGTGAAAATGCTCGCATACATATGCGACACTGTAATTATAACTTCAGATCTCTGAACTATAAGGATACAATTCTGATCTGTTTTTTTTTTTTTTTTTTTTTTTTTAAGGACTACTTTGAAACAGCGTCGAAATGATTTCGAAATCCGTTTTCCCAAGCAATACCGTAAATCATGAAACTCATCTCACCATTACAGGTTTTTGAGGAATTTGAAAACAAAGTTAAGACCAGTGAAACTCGAAACAATCCAAGTTGTTTCATGAATTTCACCTGAAAAGGCTTTTGTCCTGTGTGGATCCTGATATGCCTTGTCAGTTCATCCGACCTCGAGAAACGTCGATCGCAGTTCTCTATTGGACATTTGTATGGTCGTTCATGTGATGGCGGTTTGAGAAGACGGTTAGAACACTTGCTGACTTTCACGGGACTGGCTGCAAAATACAACTAGTCACAGTCGTAATATTTGTTTGAACAAAATAACCCATGGAGGTAAAGGATACATATCACAACAGAAACGGACTGATGAAACAATCTTTATCTAACCTCACTCCGATATTCTATTTTTTTGGTTTTAGTTTTCGGATAAAAATTCAACTTAACAAATAATTACTCTGTGCAAACTGTGGTCCTGATTGAGCAAAAGACAAAGGTGTCTGGTAATACTCGTCTGCAGGTTCTGGTTTTGGCTGAAAATCCGATCTGAAATTCGATATATTAACTAATTGTGCACAACAACTAATGATAACGCTGATTCCGCTAAGGAAGTCAGAAAATGACAAGTTTGGAACAATAAACAATTCTAACTCCTATTAAATAAACAAACCGATAGATATTTGATGTCCCACTGATAGAAGCCTGGCTCTGCAGTAATCGGGAAGGACAAGGCACACTACTGCAAGTCAAAAAATTGCACGTTTGATAAGAAGTTCGTTGCGCGCCTGCTGAGTTCGACTGATTGCTATTTTGGGTTTCTACTGGACTCACTGTACAGGTAATGTTTTGATGGATCTGAAATGTACCTTATTGAAAAATGAAGTAGATTCGTTTATCATGACAAACGTTTTTTTTCAAAAAAAAAAAAAAACATTTATATAAAGAATGGAAAAATACTAGATAAGTTCTTCGGGTGAATCATTTAAATCCATTAGTCAACGTAAATAATGGACTCTATACAGCTTTCGCAGCATTTTACATAGTGTTATCATTTCATACTGCTGCTCCAAACTTCTACAAGCAAAAGTCATATGTTGCTAAGAAGGTATCAGTAATATATGTAGCGTAGTTTCAATGTAATGTGTCACAGGGTTTCAACTACATGTGAATACCATAAAAAACTTGCCCATTTATGGACTTGTGAAAAGAATGAACTCTAACATGATATTTGTGTTGATGTATTTGAGTTTGTGCAGAAGTCATTTCCGATGCACTCGCAGATACAACAGGCCTAATTCGAGCATCTTGTTGTTGACTGCAGTGTATCCCAGAACACACGGAACTGGGTGTAGTAGCTGAACTGAAACCGTTTTGTCGTACACCAGATGGTCCAGGTGGAGGTGTTGTGCGTCGATTCACACCAGTGCGACCGATCTGTTTTCAAATTTTTGAATCGAGATTTTCGTAAATTAAATTCATTTTGTGTGTAATGTAACAATATGTATCACGTGTGCGGAAAAGAACTAACGCTGCAACTTTGAGCGACAGGAATCAAAAAAATGCTTCAAACTAACTACTTAAATTAGAGAGGTGATAGATATAAATAAGACATTCATTTGACTGCACAAGCATGAAATTTCGTGAATATAAATTCTATAAATTAATTCGCAATAATTTATAGGAGTAAACAAATGTTCCAAAGGCAACGAATATACTATACATTGTTCAGTCAATTTAAAATCGCACACATTCAAAGTGATATCGCCATAACTGTTTTACGTTTAACTAAGACCTGTACAGTAGTCATCCAGAAAGTGGTTCAATTTTCCAGAAATGGGGTAACTGTATTCCGATGAATTAAGTTTCCTTCAAATTTAAACTTGATTTTATAAAATATTTTGTTCGATGACCAAACAACAGCGTAACCCACACTTACTTGTGTATAATCTGAGAGAACTTGATGAGTTCCAGAAACTGATGAAACGGAAGGCTGAGAAGTAGATAACTGCTGGATCCCAGAGGCTGGAAGGTTCGCTGCATCCTTATCTTGAAATACCTGAAAAGTTCATCTTATTTTGTTTGAATCCACAAATTTAATAGTCCTCTTAAAAATTACGAAACGGAAGCATTACCTTGAACAGATCAGATGTCTCGGTAGCACTGGGTGTTTTTGCATTCGGGTCAAGCACCAACAAAGGTAAATTTGCATTTGTTTGCTGGGATTTAGTAATGGATTGCAAGAAATGTTCGACAAGGGGGGAAAATTGAAACATTGTTGCACTTAAACCTGAAATATTATTGAAAAATTATCATTAGCATTTCAATTGAACAAATTTCATGGAAAAAGAAGACTGAACGTTGCAGATGGAGGTGAGAATGGATGGTGGATCAAAGAACTGCTGAAAGATAAAGATTGAAGCATTGAGCAAACGTATATAATGAAAATCGAAGATGGAGTAACTGGTATTTCCTATTTATTACACTTCAGTAGCTCCTCTCAATTCGATATATAAAACTGTTCAGTAGACCAGCAACAATATGAAACACAAAGATGTCCAGTCTATACTCAATTTCTAATTTCCGAACCAACTTAACTGCTCTAAGAAAAAGCGCGACATCTAATTTTGTCAACCGGAAGACTTTTCTTCAGCAGTAAAAATTAAGACCTCGTAACAGACTTAAACGAATCGACAAAATTCACATACCAGGTGAATTCACACTTTGTGAGCCGAATGTACTAATACTTGTACTGATGCTTCCTTTGAAGGTAATTGTAGCCTTTTGATCCCTAATGTCGTTTTGAGCTCCGTTTGGTCCTGCTGCTGCACCGCCTGAACTTTAGATTATCTAATATTTCATATCCTTAACCATAAACTGGAACTTCACTGAAAAAGGAAAACTCACAAGCTAAGGTTAGAAAATACCTGGTGTCACAGTAGCAATCGACGACTGCGGTAAAATAGTTGAAATCTCAATGTTTGCTGGAAAATTAGAATATAAGACACAATGTAACTGCATAGAATTTTATATAAATAAAATGTCAGGATTCATCCAAGACAAGATTTCAAAACTGTTCAGTCTTTAATACTATTTAATGAAATTTGTGACTCATTCCAATTGAAAAAAAAAAAAAGAAAAAAAAAAAAAACTTATGACGATAACTAGATAAAAAGATACCGGTGAGGAGTGGTTCGTGCTCACCAAAGAAAGCTTGCGTTTGAGTATTTGGCGTAGAGAAGTTATTTAGGTTGAGCTTGGGAGTGATGAGTTCGTCCACATGTGTACCGGCAGAAAGCGGTCCTTTAGTGGGTGAACCAAGTACGGTTGGAGTTTTGAGTGTTACATCAGTGTTGCCCAAAGCGGTTGGTGTCTTCAAACTATCATTATCATTCAAACTTAATCCCACGGGTTCCGCATTCGAATTATTCAATGATACTACTGGCTTACTTTGTCCAGTACGCCCTGAAATGCATTTCATAGGTGTCACCAACTTAATAATACATCCATTAAACCAAACTTCAATTATGGGCCCTACAGATCAGAACTAATACCTATCAGTTTTCCATATATTCGCTAAGCTTTTTTATTTCTTTTAATATTTCTTCTTATCCATTTGTTAGACTAATCCTGATCTGTACTTCTGACTTTGTTCTTGTGATAAAAGTGCCTTCAGAAGGGGTCGAGGAAAGATATAAGGTACCTCGTAGTGATGAAATTGATAATTTTGCGTCTAGAGAAGAATCACTGGTTGACGGTCCCGGCAATGACACATTGTCTTTCCCTGTCTGCATTGGTATCCTTGTCGACGTGCTTATTAATTGACTCATTCTCGCAGCTGAAAATAAGTGAGAAATTATTCTTATATAGCATCAAACTGCTGTCCAATGTAGCCAACTTGTTGGTTTCAGCTCAAAATTCATCAAGCTTCGATCAAAACTTTCCAGGTTTCAACCCGGCACTCACCGAATCTTATCATAGAACCACATTCACTTGACATATATTCAAAAGATGTTCAAGATGTCCACCTCGAAAACTTTCAAAATCTTTGGAAAATATCGAAAGCAACTGATGTCACCAATTTATTTTGATCTTATTCTTCACAGTGAGGATATTGTGATAATGTGATCAACAGCACCACAGATATAACAGATCTTGAAAATGGATGCATCTTGCAACGATGCACGGCTAAACCATAGATTTCAACAAACTTCACAGTCTCAACACAATCGAAAAAAATCAATGGGTATAGTTTCGGAGTTTAAAAATTCAGTAACTATCCAAAAATTTTTGTCTTTAAGAACTGCGTATTTAATGACATATATTCATGTTTTGTGCGAAGAAATACCAATTTTTCTTCAGAAGAGCACATGGAGAATAAGGAACGGGTGTTCCACTGTTTCCAAATGCTATATACGGAGTAAATACGGGAATTATTCATCAGAATCCTACAACTTGGACTATCTAAACAATTGTTCATTATACATAACCATCGGATTATGATTAGATAATTTTCGATATAAAATTATTACAAAAAAAGAGTCAAAATCTACTCGAATCTTTTGGGTATCTCCAAAATATCTGTTGAGACTATTTTTACTGGGAAGTTCTACACAAATTATTGCATCCAAAAGATAGCCACATGACATAAGAGAAGCCGCCAAGGAAAGTTATTTTCACTACCAGTGTTTCCCTAGGAGCAAGCTCTCTCACCATGATTTCCACTATCTATACAAATTTAAAATAACACAAAAATATCAGACTTAACTTTACTGGCTTTAAATAACCAACTTGTGCATGTTTCTCGCATGACAAGATGTGATTTTCGGTAAACATTATTAATCCGAGAACCTGTCATTCCAGTCTTTCAAGTCTTAACCAACATCCACACTATGTAATTTTTATCAACTTGAAGTTAAAATTTTTGGAAAAAAAAAGAAATTAACATAATCTAGAAGAAGCAAGAGAAACTATGAAATCCCGAATAAGTGAAGACCTGAGAGAAGGAGAGCGAAATCGTACGCGGGTAATCTTGATCATTCGAGATTTAATGCCACCATTTTTAATTCATCCTCTTACGAAATTCAGTCGTAACGTTTCATCGGAAAGCATTCGAAATACAAGTGAATTCCAGTAAGCTTAGTACTGAGACATGCCAGCCGCTTAAGACGAAGTCAATAAAACCATCGGGAACCTAATCAATAGTGAAGTCCATCAACCACTGCAGATGCAACTGCAGTGAATAACTGAATAGACCTGACTGTGAAGATTAATTAAATTT
This sequence comes from Dipetalonema caudispina, assembly GCA_013365325.1. Taxonomy (NCBI): domain Eukaryota; kingdom Metazoa; phylum Nematoda; class Chromadorea; order Rhabditida; family Onchocercidae; genus Dipetalonema; species Dipetalonema caudispina. The sequence continues at coordinate 5,939 of JABVXV010000021.1, read as the reverse complement.
TAATTTGATCCAGAAAAAAAGTCGAAAACTGGTGGGGAAATGAAATTAGATATGTTATGTAGAATCACTGCAGTACTGCAGTTTAATGCAGGAATGTGTATCGAGGAGGCTTCCTCGACATTGTCGACGTACTACTCGATGTAACATGTTATTCCACAGTACGGTCCCACATAGGAACTTTACCAGTGGAAAAATAGACATCCATACACAAATACTTCATGCAGGCAACAGTCAAATACCCACATATACGACCATCCTCATCTACGTACACCCACACAATTGTTTACATACCAGAATATGGGTGCAACTATATAGCGGAAATGCAAACCCATACGACAGTTATAGATAAACTATGGAAAGGTCAGATGAATGAGTAGTTGGCAAGCAAAATAATGGAGAAAATCAACATTCACTAACTTTAGGATGACGCTAACTGAAGTTAACGGAATGGAAGTAATCGATTTTGAACAGTGAGATGTAAACAGAACCACATGCTGACATACAGTTTGCATGGAAACCTACTAACAAGCAGTCGTTCAAGATGAAGAAGAAACAATTCATACGATTCGAAATCCGAAACCATTTTGAACTGACTCGATATAATAGCAATGTTAACTTGTCACAACAACCTTATCATACGCTAATACGTCGTATAAGTAACAGCGTCATGAAGCGATACATTGATGAGATATACATATTTAAACATATTATAAGCTATCGAATTAAATGTGAATGTAAATATGATGAATCGAAGAGGGCGGCAAAACACATCCATTTAAAATTGAAAAGATGAAAATAAGTGACTGAGAGAGAAGAGGGAGCGGCGGAGACTACTTTGAGAAATAACCGTTCTAGTGCCGTCTTAAAGAGAGCACAGTCAAACGGACTAATCAACTGCGCGCTTTTTTTAATGCTAAAATTGGACAAATGAAAAATTAGGGAAAAAGTATAGCGGAATTTGCATACGAATAAGAGGTTTGAAATGCGGAATGATGGGTAACAAGTGGTAACGCGATTGGTGAACCCCGGGAAAGCTTGATAAAAGTGGAAGAATAACATAGAGAGAGGGCCTTGGACAAGAAACAACTTGCGTGGGCTTTACGACTAACACGCAATTGAGGGGGACCCATAGTAAAACGAACGTGTGGGCGAGTTGCGAAGGAGGCAAGAGGCTACGAGTGCATTGTTGGGGCAAACCGATGGCGTATGAGGAAGGATAGACGAACGGACGGGTAGAGTAAACAAAGGTAATGGCAACAAGACCTCGATACAGAACGAGAGTACCTGGGAGAAGAAGAGAAACAGAGAATACTCATTACAACTGTTCAGGGAAAAGCTTCAATTCCCTCTTCATTCAAACGTTTATGTTGGACAGGGAGAAGTGCGCAAAGGCGAAGAGGCAGACAGCCAGACACGCCACCCACTATCGTTGCAAGGCGGCTCCCACGCATGCACGCACACACGTACGCGCACGCTTGTATACACCCACATACCCGTATACAAAGACATAACACACGTGCGTACACCCACACACACTTACGCCCACAGATATTGAACAAGGCATACCTTCTTGCAAGTTGTCATTCGCTGGGCCTTACGCTGACATAAAGATAGTGAAAGATATGAGCGTGTAATTCATTTCCCGTAGCCTTTTGTTGTACGCATGAAGAGTGTCTGGAGACCTGTCAACATAGCGTGCTACCTGTTTTTGGTGGATGGTTGAATGACAGGCCTAAATAGCTAACAGAAGTGAAGTGCAACACATAACGGTATACGAAGGAACGGACGTTCGGAGGCCACGCCAAGCAATATGATATGTGTGTGGGTGGGTGGTGGGTGGTAGATGAGTATGTGGACGTTAAAAGAGAGTGCAGCTCATGGGAGACTGCGAGAGATGAGAAGAAAGAGACCATAGATCGTTGTTTAACTCCTACGTTATTTGCCTACTCGATGTAACTGCAGTGTTGGCGGTCGTGGATAATTGGAATCGTTTGACCTTTGAAACGATGGATTGCCCAGAAGGTTAGTTAGCATTGCCATTGAGAAAAGAAGTGCATTCTATGGTAAATGGCCAATTGGTGGACATAACCTATCCATATAGCTGTGACTACTTCATAGAGGGAAATGTTGTCCCATTTTCCGTGTACACGTTACTATGGTAAGGAAGTTAGTTTCATGCTTCTCCACTGTTGATCCTAGTGGTCTCTAACCTCAAAATAAAAGTAGAGTGCAAGTAATCGAGTATTAGCGAGATTAGTAAAATGATTGGAATTAATTAAGTAGCCGCGAAGGATCCCACTTGTAAATAGCAAGTTTGTTTCGAAAATGAACTTTGAGAGTAGGAGAAAAGAACTGGCATCAATCAATGATATGTTAGAAGCGTTGCTGCATTTGCGACGATGCTACATAGGTAATTAATTTTAGATCGTTCAGACCAGAAATACCAGTGAGCGAGACCTTCACTCATAGACACAATGCAGTGAAATTTGATTACAAAAATATCATCATCGTGATTTCAATCAGATGATTTAGTTTTTAGTAGATAAGCAGTGGGTTGATTAATCGGCATGACGTAAAGATCAGTACTGTCATTTACACGAAATCTGTTGTTGAGTGCTGCGTTAGATGAACGAATGGTTGCAATCATTTTAGCGAAATCGGACAGCGCACTTTATGCACTTCAGATTTGCGTCATCCACTGAATCCACATTTGCGTCATCCACCGAAATTTTTATGTAAATCACTTCTTTAATTCAAAGGTGAAAAATGGCATTGAAACAATCGGAATGCTACTTTCTACAGAGACACATAGGATGCTACTAAGTTAGCGGATTGTTGTTAGTTAAATATAATTTAACATTGCTTTATTTCTTTATGAAATGGGGAATAATGGAAAAGGGGTAAGACTTTATAACTAGTTCCAATCTATTACTGATATATCGACAATATCAGACCAAATAAAATATACAAAATTTGCGTGAAATAAAATTGTGTGGAAATCTAGATTCAAGATATGTATTTCTCACATAACTAAGGTCATGTTAAATAAATGTCCTTAAAAGTTTATCGCGTAAAATCACTTTAAACCAAGATGATTTGACACACTTTGGGAATGCTATGCCATACATTTGTATTTAAACATGTCTTAATAAAACGTTGCTTCCTGAATGTCATTGGTAATTTGGATATCAATGACTTGTTTTCCAATTATGCTTTGCATAGCGTTAGCTTAATTTCACTTTTTCCTCAATTTCGCCCTTGCAAAAGATTTCTTTCATTTCCACATAATTTCATTTGGTTTCAAATTTAATTTTATTTGTTAAGAGAAATGTTATCTAAGTCTATGTTGTGGGTGCATGCAAGGTTAAGAGCAAAGTTTTTTTTTACAGTGTTAGAAATGACGTCGGGACGATGAATCACAGGTCACACATGATTCATCAAGATTTCCTCACGAGGCACTTATATTTATTGATTGAGTTTCAATCACTCACAAGTTTAGTTTTTTTCGTTTCGTAGCGTTTTTAAAATATATGATGCTGTAGTTTCACTACTATTTATAATTGCCAGTGAAGTTATTCCTGTGATTCAGACTTCAGGATAGATATGCTAAAAATATGTAACTTGGAATTCGTATAACAAAGCAGTGAAAAAATCTGAAGAGATAAATTAACGATTATTTCGTCAGTTTAGCAGCCCAAAAAATGCTCTTCATTCGTATGTCATTTCTAAGATATTACGGATACATGATAACACGTGCGACGTCTAATGTGTATGAACAAATACAAACACACAGAGATAGGTATCCGTTCAAAGACCATTGCTACAACATAATGAGTAATGACGTAACAAACTTCATTTTACATTACAACATGCTGTACTTTACGTTGAATGGCTTTAGAAGTTTTTTTTTTTTTCTTTTTTTTTGCGAGCACAGTAACGGAAGGAACGTTTAAAAAAAAATGGATCACACTTAAGTGAAGTAAATCAAAATTCATCGTCTACGGAATGTTTTTTTACCTAATAACTTATAAAAATAAAAAAAAAACATCTGCTTCCAGAAAAAATCAGAAATTTTGTTTTTTAATCAGCATAGTGATCCTATAAAGAAATTGGCTTAAAATTTCATATCTGAACTGAAAATACATTATACGATGGTTCCTAAAGATGTACTTTGATGAAGAACGCTCCCAATTATCAGAAGATAAATAACAATAAAATGATTAAATCACAGTACTGAGGAGGTTAGAAAATCATAAGTAATATTAATGCCACAAAAAGTACTACTGGAAACGAAGAGTGAGTGATATATTGAAACTAACCATTAATAATTGTAGTTTTTCTAATGCTTGATCAAATTTACTTATAATAATTGAAATCGGGAAATTTTGAAGAATCATTGGTATGTGTTAAGCATTGCTGCCGTGTTTGGATAAACTCCGGAATGCAACCGATGCACTGGAAGTAATCTAGAAAAATTATCATTTCACTTACTCAGCTTTTCTACAACATGTCGTTGACCGTTTTGATCTCTTCTTGCAGAAGGGACGCTTCCTTGCTATCCTCACCACTTTTTTTGCTTATTACACTGCATTTGAGAACTGCTTGTTTCGCATAATTACTGGTTGAGGAACCAGGTGCTACCTGTTCCGGTGATCAGCTCTACAGTAGAAATACGTGAACGGCATAATATTTACATCTTGTGACTTATTCATGTGGTATTCATTGCACACAAATTTTTGAAAGGATAAATTTTTGGTATTATAGAAAGAGTAATAAGAGGAATATAAAAGTCATGTTTCATTGTTGCAATTTATAAAAACTGACCTGAAAAAAAAAAAGATGCAAATTAAAACGAAATTTAACTGCAACTGAAAACAATTATAATGTCCTAAGCGTTCCCAAGCATTACTGTTCATTACTTGAATAGCTTCGAGATGATCGATGGTAATAATTTCAGCAGTGCAGGAGTCAAGAAAGGAGAGGATAAATGTCCGAGAAATAGTTGACGTTTCATACAGGACTCCAGATGCGCCCTCTTGGCATGATCTTCTGCTTTTCTGACGAGTTTTGTATGTCTGTGTTATATGTTATATCTGTGTTATTTTGTATTTTGTATGTCTGTGTTATTATATGTTAATATTATGTCATAACCTTACGGAATTATCCAGCCACGCAGCCATTTGTACGTGAGGAATTGTAGTTTTGTATGTCTGTGTTATATGTTATTTTGTATTTTGTATGTTATGTCTGTGTTATTGTAGAAGAAATGGTGTAGTAGATACTGCAGAAGAGCATCGACGATTGACTAGTTTGGTTTGTTTTCATTTTTTCTTTTAATATTTTACATTTTTTAAGGGGACTTCAACTCCGGTGTCAACTACTGATGAATCGACAAACTCGACCACTATGACGCCAGAGCAGTTGTTTAAAACAGTATGTGAAGAATTGTAAATTTTAGACGGAAGATGATAAAAGCTTAGATTTGGATTCGTAAATTTAAAAAGATTTGTTTAAATTTTGATTTTTAAGGTACAATTCAAAGATGGTTCAAGGCCGAAATCATTGTAAGACTGATACGGAAATATGCTGTGGCACCGACTGCTGTCCAGCACAACAGCAACTTGTTGGTGCTGATAATTTCGCTTATCACAGAAGATCATCATGGTTTAGGTTTGTTGATATTTTAAAATTTGAGAAATCTTACAGCTAATTCAACTGAGCAGTAGGTTCTTTCGAAACTGCTAATGAAATTTTGGCAGCTACTAAAATAGTCAACATAGATACATCATTTATTATGTATCGTTTACCAATGAAGTGAAAAGTTAATTAAGGGTAGATATTTCCTAGAATTTCATATAAGTTAGCAAGAATTTTTTAGAATGTTTGAGACTTTTAGTGCATGCAGCAGGATGGTAAAATAAGGAGATTTGAGAAGGATG